>KK119981.1:956331-990582 GCA_000611955.2 Stegodyphus mimosarum
AACCGAAATTTTTAAAAGAATGAAACTATTCAAAATGATGCAATTTTATCAAAAATCTATCAACTACAATAAGAAAGGAAAATTGTTGCCAAAACTACATTTTAAAATATCTGAGATGTGAGAAGTGTATTCGGAAGCTTCATTTAAAAAATTTTAAAAAAATACAAAATATTATTATTTTTCCAAAATTCCTTTTTCAAAAGGAGTCGAAAAGATTAAAGTTCAACGTGTCCAAAAATCAAAGGAAAATAAACAGCACATTTTTTAAAATAAGTTTTTTTTAAATTCCGCTGAAAAGGGGTTAATCTCACCTTCCTAATTAAATTCGTATTTAATCGATTTATTGAAATACGAAATTTATTTTAAGTTCGTAAAATAGCTAAGTATCTACGCTTCACGACGATGTAAAACTGAAATGTATAGAGTGAAATCTCGCTTTTCTGTAGCCCATTATGTCTCAAAATGACGCGATTTGGTCACAAAACATAAAATAAAAAAAATTCTAATTCGAATTTCAAAAACTTTTCAAAAAACCTTCGAGGTGCACTGGCTCTTGTGTAGATACACCTATGTACCAAATTTCGTGGCCCTGGGTCTATTAGCTTACTCGCAACACGAAACGAAAGACACACACACACACAGAGAGAGAGACTCTTTTTTTTATTATATGTAGAGATTACCGCACATAAGACCTCCATAACTTCTACTAATTATAGAACAGCCAACTCTAGCTGAGGAAATTCCGTTTAGGTTTGCATCCGCTATAATGGTCACTGGTGTACCTAAAAATAAGCACAGAACAAAGTCGTTAGATCACCTCTAATAATGCCCTTTCGTCAAAAAAATTCTGAAGAAATAAAAAAGCTAAGATTAATGTTTTCTAAATTATTGCAAGATAAACAACATTTTCAGTTATATATTTATTTTAAAATGTAAGAAAAGTCTTAATTTAGAGTATATATAATATTCTGTTGTAATAAGACTATTAGAATAATGTGTTGTTGATTTTGTTACGAGTCTTTATGTCTTAATGTATTTATTCTTAAATATTTCTTGGCAACATACACTTTGCCTGCAGATGATTGAAACTGCACTTAAACAATTCATAGTTGTCTAAACCAATTCGGGTTTTCCAAGTCTTCATTCTGCCGTTAGCGATTCATTTCTTAGTTGAGAAGTACTTTATAATTTGGTTACTCAGATCTATGCCGTTGCCTTTGCTCGCCGTTTTGTAAGAAGTAACAGATTTTTAGTAAGTCATGTTATGTGATTAGTTGATTGTTGTATGCCAATTTTTTAAATTAGGCGCAGTTCGTATTATTACCTCCTATCTGTTCTTTAGTGTTCTGCGTATTCGTAAGTGAGTATTTTTGTGTCGTTGAAAAGTCTAGAGATTTAAGAAATCTCGGAAAACTAGTTAAAAATAAATAACTTTTAAAAAGAGAATAGAAAAAAATCCTTTTAAATTTGCTAATTAAATTTACGTAGTTCATATGTAATTAACAATTACAAATACACTCGCTAATTCTTAAATTACAAGCGAGATAAAAGTGCTTAAGAAAGTGTTTTCTTTTTACCTGAACCTTTTAATTAAAAATACTTTAATCCATTTCCTAAAATTACTAAAGTGATATTTTGCTTTAAGGAAATAACACCGTGGTTTTGTTCATAGTACTTGCCGTGTAAATCTAGCCTTCATAATAAAGGTTATATTATCACTAATACCGGATTTACGTTTAGTTCGTACTTTAGAAACAGCATCAGTGACTGAATGGATAAGAGTGCTGAGTACCGGTAGTTCGACCCGAACTCAACGGTCTATCTACATGATTTTTTAAAATATTTTCCTCTTATAGAAAGTAAACGGAAGACAATATGTTAAAAAATATTCAGCGACCCTTCTCTTACGCATATAGCCATAGAATGGTTTTCGGTAATGATGGTACTTTAAAAATTATTGTTATAATATGATTTATTAGCAAAACTAGGCCTATGCAGCAAATTATTTGAAAACGTTACCTCCATTATAAGAAGCGAAAAGTCGTGCGAACAAGCTCTTGTTTATTTATTAAAAAAGTTTAAGTAAATTTTAATAATGAACGTAGTTTTATGGATCATAAGTGTTATAAGAAAAACTGTATTTTGTGATAAAAATTCAAAACAGCGGCACTATATCTGTTCGAAATTCATTTTTTTCGTTTTTCGCGGTACAAGATACATGTCGTTTTAATTACCTGAAATCAAAATTTCAAAATGTTTCGCTAAAATGTAATCTTTCACAGTTAGATTCAAGATACGATAGGAAATAAGACCTCGTATGAATAGTTATAAGTTTAATCTGCAATGCCAAGGCAAAATTAAAAAGAATCTAATGTCAAAAAGAAATATTTAATTTTTTTAGTTAACAGGGTGAAAGACGTGCCAGCGCGCATACGCTTGTACCTGCCTTGAATGGGTCACTTTGTTGACTACAAGGTTTTAAGGCTTCAGTTTGTGTTTACAATATTTAAAATATAATCTTCAATTGTATTTATGTTTCAGTATATAATCCTCAGTTGAATTTTACAAACAATAAAGATGTTAAAAAAATTCGATTCCTCGTGATCAGTCTCCCTTTAAAGCAAAATCTCGCATATTAGCAGTTTTAAAGTACAGTTCTGGATTTAGTCCTAACATTGATTTCTTTCGCGCCTTTTTTCCTCTGCGGAATTATTAACACAGCCAACATTATTCTAGACAGCTTGGTGTATTCCAAAATACCATTACAACATTAGTTTTCTATTGAACTACACTGAGTGTTAATGCTTACCGTACGTAACTTTTCCAAAGCTTTGTAAATGCAAGATTTTAAGATCTAATTGCAAATTGTGGAAACGCAACTGAAGTTTATAAGTTGAAATATCAATGTCATCATTTTTCAAAATTTAAAGTAAAATCGGGCATACATTCAGAATGTCTGTTACATTAGGAAAAGATGCAGTGGAGAACAGTGATATACGTGCAATTTAATATTTAAGTGTTGACTGGAACTTAAGCAGTGTTTAATAATATGTCTGCTAAAATCATTTTCTAACATGTAAAATGTGTTTTCATCTGAACGTCTTCTACTTCGTTGCAGCTTCTATTAACCGCCCGCCAGAGGCCAAGCGGTAAAATGGTTGAAAACTTGTTGTTCGGACCGCAGTTCGAATCCCGGAGAACAGGATTGGCTGCATGACGTTTGTGGCTTTTGCCCCATGTGTAGCATGTATGCGAGCCAGTTTCCATGAAAAAGTACTCCGCGAAGGCATCCCTCTCCTTAAGCAGATGGACCTTGAATGCTTTGCCATAATCAAATAAACCAAACCACACTATTACCAAACCTTCATTTATCTGATCTTTGTTTAATCATAATTCACTTGCTATGAAACTTTCTTAAATAAATCTAGAAACAACAATTTCAGAGCCCCCCTTTTAAACTCATATTAGTACATGATAAACAATATTATATAAAATTCATGAAAACTTGCGAACAGGAAGGGGAGAAATTTCAAAATCATGTCGGAATTCATGTTTTCCGTCTAAATCCGGAAGTTCGACATCTTTGCTATTCTAGCCACTGAAGGAGCAAGCTAAATGCGATTTATCATTCCCTACTGTGTAGTATAAATGCATTTCATTTGGCTTTTAAAAGGATTATATGTGACTTATTAGACTGAATCAAAGACCATGAAGGTAGTCAGCTTTTATGAAAAGCGTTCTAAGTGAAACTACACATTAGCATGACAGGCGAGGGGAGGGAAATCCTAAACATTCGCTTACATTGGAATTGGAGCGTGAATCGAACTATTAGAGTTCAGCAGTCTTATACTCTCAGCCCCTGGTAACCTGTTCTAAAAATGTCTTCTGTGAAAGTGATTTTGTCAGCTATAAAACGCTCTGATGCTTTGCGTAATAAGTAAAGTTCACAGTTTATTTAAAAGGCACATCTCTAATGGAAAGGGCATAATTAAAACTTCTCATTTAGTGTCAAAATCTGGATGTCTGGACTAAATGCAATAATGCAATTGTCCATGTATATAATTATTGCGATCCAGTTTCTCTTAGGAAGTTGTGCTCAAACTCGTAGAACTTAGTATCAGGTTTGCACAAAATATGTTTCTGAATTTTTAATTTGGGGGATTTCTTAAGCCATTTTCTTGAGAATGAAACATTTCACTTCTCGAGAAGGAAAAGGAGGTTTGGATCACGCAACTCAATTGCGTAACCTGAATTTTAAAAAAATTCTAATTTTAGAAAGAAAATTTTCAGGGTACTTAATAATTTAACTGCTTAATTTTTTAATACTTGTATTTAAAGCTTTCTTCAGAAATATTTTCTCTTTCATTTTCCACTTAAACTGCCTGTCTTCTAAAGGAGACTAAAACTAGAAATTAAATTTTGAACAATTTTGCAAACAAATAGGATTGAAATTTCTTTAAGTTTTTAAAAATGAATGAATGATTCCCATTTTTGTTACATGAGAACGCAACTGAAACACAAATACTGGAATAATACTGGAATAATATACACAAATACTGGAATAAAATTTGAGGATACTTTTTAAAGTTAACATAATTGCTAAATAAACTTGACAATATAATAGTTCTTTTTAAATAATAAGTTATTCTTTCATACTTATTAAAATTATATCTAAATATTTTCTAAACTTTATGATATATTCTATCAGATATTGTAGTTAATGCTTAAGAGGTGTCCCTACACAAGTCATTTGAGGCTTAATCCAAATCAACTCCGGTATAATTCGCGAAAACTAAAATTCTTCGAAAATATATTGTCGCTGAATTTGACACAGATGTACCTTCTTTAACAATATTCAATTAAGTTGACTTTATTCAAGAGTATATTAAAAGAATATTAATATGCTATTAGAAGATTATTAATATGTTATTTAGCAACAAATTATAGAGTTGCGTAATTAATATACTATTAAGTAATAACAATTTATACGGTGTGCGGAAAAAATGTCATCCGGAAAATAAGGAACGGAAAAAAAGGAAATCTAAAATCTCGCGAAATAATGTCGCCAATCGGAGTTTGGGAAACCTGCCAAATTCTAATTTAACCGGCAGGGTTATAGCGGGCTCTCTTGAGGGAGGTTTTAAGGGTAAGACGTTGAGCTAGCTGCAGCCGAGTAAGATCATTTCGATAACAGGTTTTAACATTCTTATCGCAAACTGTGACTAAATCTGACCTATTTTTACCATCGGACAGGCCAGCAGCTCGCTTATCTTCTTTCAATCATCGTCAGAAGATTTCCCTATTCCGCAGGTATGGTTGTTATGATAAAACTTTTATCTCCCATCTTGGCGATATTTCTAAAAATGCCTTATTTTTCCCACTGCAAAAGAAAGGTGACTTATTTTCCGTTTCCTAATTTTCCAGTGCCTATCTTTCAGTTCCTTATTTTCCGGGTGACATTTTTTCCTACAGCCATTTATACTACATACTTAATGCACTATTATTAAGTTAGAGCTGCTTATAAATTTGTTTAAAAATTTCACGTAGTTTTCATTCGAGCTTTTATAAACATAAGCAAATCTCTATCAATTTCGGTCTATTCAGGCAGCAAAAACGACAATGGAGTCAATTCTTTATTCAAAAATGTTCAGTTACTGAAAATCAAATTTGAAAATAATTCCGGAAAGTAAGAGTATTACTAAATTTGTATAATTAATAGGAGTATTTGAAAAAGGATCTAGATCTCATACAGCTAAATTTGTATAATTAATAGGAGTATTTGAAGAAGGATCTAGATCTCATACAGCTAAATTTGAGATTTTAGAGTCGGCTTTGGATCTCATTGTTCAAAAATGGCGAACCTCTAATTTATTCCTAAGCTGTGAAGTAATAAAAAAGCACTTGCTTTGTGATCAAAATTCGAAACTGAATTTTTAAGCCTTTTAGGTATTACTCGCAAAACTGAGGCAAAAGCATGGAATAAAATATCATTCTTACATTGTCATTGCAGAAACAGTTGCAATTGGTATGATTCTAAATCAGTCTATGATATAACTATCCAGTTTGATGCCTAAAGTGATTTTAACAACGAGTAAATCGATTTTTATGTAATAAGATTAGATTTCAGATATATTTTCACATAATTTTCAATAAAAAAGATTTTAAGTGTCACACCATAAAATTACAATATAAAAGCAGGTTCCTTTAATTATCGGTAAATTCTAAAACTTGCTGCTCTGCCCTGAAAACGCAAAGAAATTGCTGTAGAAGCAAACAAGAAAAGGTTCAAATGCAAATAGCAAACGTACATACTTGATTTCTAGCATTTAAAATCTTTTTAAACTTATTAAATAATGACAATAACGGGAAGTCCTGTCGTTCATAGATAACTGCCCTGTGTTATCTTTTTTATCTCATTATTGATGCCTGTCATTTTCTTGCCAGCAATCTGCACTAACCGTTTCTGGATTACACTGTCAGCAAAAGCTGGTCATAGAAATGTTTTAACGCAAACAGTTCTTGTTGCTCATAAACAGAAAAATGCTCTACGCATTCTGATTTCATCGAGATATTGTTATACACGAGAGGATCTGTAAAAGCTTGAAAAACTCAAGTGTTTTTCGGATAGCGGTCGATCATTTCATCAGAAGATGGTGGAAGCTGGTCCAGATTTCAGCATCGATAAATAAAAATAAATTTATAAAACGTACTGTTTAATTACATTTCAAGATTTAATCTTTATTAAAATCTACTAACACTTAAGGTTGAAATATAGTGATGATAATGAAAGTGTTATTCAAACTATTCTGTGCTTGGTACAGGATTTGGAATTGCTAGAAACCGTGAGATACTACCTTCAAAATACTAATGTAAGACCAAGAGTAATGACATTTTGGAGAGCCAGATTAGGCACATTTTTGGGAGCTCTGGAAAAGAAACTGATAGTTTTTTAAGACTATAGTTATCTTAACAAATTATGAACGTTGAAGGTAAACATATACTCATTATTTTGTTTTTTAAAACTCGATAAAATTATCAAGCAAATAAAAATGTTTATACTTCTACTGGATATAATTCTCACTGTATGTGAATCTAATAATATCAGAATGTGGAATTTCTTAATTTCTTTTATATGCAAATTTTGGTTTTTATATTTGTGACTACACCTTACAATATCTGCAATATTCAAATAACAGTTTATCAGTTTTGTAAAATATCGTTAGGAACGTTGTAACTATTTGAAGTATATGAACTGTATTTGCTTTATGAAAGATGACTTCACGTGATCGTCTCAGTAAGAGCTCTATTGCTTTTGTGGCTTTCCCCGTATCTGATGTGAATACTAATAAGAAAATCTTCGTGACATTTCCGCGAAGGCATCCATCCTTTTACGCAAATAGCTCTAGCGTATTATGTAATAATCAAATAATTGAATTAGCATTAATTTTCAGCCGGGAGAATTGTTACATGAAAATCATCTGCTCACAAAATGCATTTAACTCTTAGACTTCTACGACTCATCTAAACTGCTAGCATTTATGTGGATTTATTGTAAAGGTCAGCTGGTAAGTATCTGAGCTGTTATATTTTCAAAATGATCCACGGTAGGATGTCTTCCAAATGTTTAGGGAAAATTATTGCAATAGTAAGACTTTGCTTATGATATATTTATAAGTTCAAATGTGCAATAAACGCGCCTTTTTGAAAGTAACATTTTATGAATTTTAAAACAAAAATTCTTTTAAATTCATATTGTGCAGTGTTTAATATATTAATGTAAATTTAAATTGTGAAATGTATTATTCTTGGCAGCTTTCAGAAATGTTTCTCCATTCTGAAAAATTTTTAAAACATTTTCAGTATAAGAGCACAAATAAAACAATGTTCTACAGAAAGATATATGCTGGAAATTTACTTATAGACCCCATTAACTTAAACGTTTTGTTCTTATTTATCACAAGTGCTCTCTTCAAAGTAAATTTTAGTAAAATGTTAGAGTTGCGATAACAGAGTAAAGGATGTCTGTCACTGTAAACAATCAACAATCTCGTGCTTTAAGTCTTTACTTTTTGAAATAATAAACCTGTAAAAATCATTTGCCACAGTTAAAAAGAACTGTTGAAAGTGTTTTCCTAATGGCATGTAGGAAATATTTACTTTTCATCTCTTATAGTGAAATACTTTGTATTACATTAATGTTCTGCTTATGAATATCGGAAGTTGACTATATGATTCTGAATAAATTTAGTATTGGTGGAACACTTCACAATAGAACTTAAGGAACGTTTTTGGTAAACACCGCATAAGCCTTTGATAATACTTCAAATCTATATTATAGTTTGGGCAATTAAATTTACCATTTTGGTGACAAAAAGTGCTGACCTTTCAAATGGGGAAGTAATTTATTTAAGGAATAATAGCAATTGTCACTATTGAATTGTTGTCTTTTGAGTGTCACTATTGAATTGTTGTCTTTTGAGTGTCACTATTGAATTGTTGTCTTTTGAGTGTCACTATTGAATTGTTGTCTTTTGAGTGTCACTATTGAATTGTTGTCTTTTGAGTGTCACTATTGAATTGTTGTCTTTTGAGTGTCACTATTGAATTGTTGTCTTTTGAGTGTCACTATTGAATTGTTGTCTTTTGAGTGTCACTATTGAATTGTTGTCTTTTGAGTGTCACTATTGAATTGTTGTCTTTTGAGTGTCACTATTGAATTGTTGTCTTTTGAGTGTCACTATTGAATTGTTGTCTTTTGAGTGTCACTATTGAATTGTTGTCTTTTGAGTGTCACTATTGAATTGTTGTCTTTTGAGTGTCACTATTGAATTGTTGTCTTTTGAGTGTCACTATTGAATTGTTGTCTTTTGAGTGTCACTATTGAATTGTTGCCTTTTGAGTGTCACTATTGAATTGTTGCCTTTTGAGTGTCACTATTGAATTGTTGCCTTTTGAGTGTCACTATTGAATTGTTGCCTTTTGAGTGTCACTATTGAATTGTTGCCTTTTGAGAGTTCCCACGCTCTTCTGAAGCAGGATTGCTTCATAGTATGGAATTTAGTTCTAGTTTAATGGAATTATTAGTCAACTGATTAGAAAAGTAACATTTCTTCAAAAGACCGTAGCATAATATTTATTACTAGCGACGTTTGAAAGAAAGTTGACGAATATGAATAAAAGAACATCAGATCCTTTTTAATTATCAAATTTAACTAATTGAAAATATTAAAATTATTTTAAACTCTTGCATATTGCTTCAAAATATAGAATTCAAGACAGAACTTAAAATCCTTCAACGAATATTAGAATTCTGTCTTTTTTTAATGCATTAGGTAATGCTTTTCCAAAACACTTCCAATTATTAGTCCAAAGGGGCAATTTGCTCGGAAGGACTATTAATTTCGTTTTGCCATTTTGCGTTGATTCACTACAAGCATTGTTTCACTTTTAAAGTTGTTGACACCAAATATCATAGCCCTGTATTATATTTAAAGAAATTAAATAAGGAAGAATCTGCATAAATGTGTTTCTCCCATTGTGATAGAAAAACGGTACCTAGAGCCATCGCATTTCGAATAACGTAATCGTTCTGAGAATATGGGCCTCTGGAAGCCCAGATTTTAAATTTGGAAATTGTTCTGTTATCGATTTCATATTTTATAAAATTTTGACGAATTTTTAATTAACAGACTCAAGGATTTCAAAGCGAGCAATGGCAACGTTGTACAGAAAAAATATTTTTATCTCCAGCGCGTGAGACTGTGTATCGGCAATTCTCAAAGATATGCTCATTTCGAAATTATTTTGAGATATTGCTCTTGAACTGAATTTTATGGTTTAAGTTCGAAGAACATGATATTTAATAAATAAAGGTAAAACATAAAATGTTAAAGTGGCCCTTTGGACGTAATTTAAAATCTGAAAAACCTTTCATACTTTTTTTATTTCTTCATTTTTATTTTCAGTCGAACGGCAATTTTGCCAAAAGTAGAAATCAAACCTTTCCCAATAAATCAACTCAATATACACTGGTGTCCAAAAGTTAAGCATAATTGATAATTATGTAAATAAAGAAGGAAATGTAAATCAGAATGGCGGGAAACGTGATATGCGAGTGTAAAATGGTTATAAAATAAGGAAGCAAATCAAAAGAACGATAATAATTAATTTTATTATCCAAAGTAGCAGCTTGAAAGAAAACTGAGAATAGCAAGGGTTCACACTTTAAAGAAAAAATGAAAGAAAACATTAAATAAATTACTGATGCTGCAGTTTAATAAGGCGTGTCGTCATCTCTGACAGCCAGGCACGCTGCACAGCGATTTACCATACTTGCTGTGAGAGGATGAATGAGTTGTGGGCTCAAACGGTTCCATACTTCTTGAAGAGTTCTCGTCAGTTCTGTAACGGAGTTTGGTGGGTGCGAAAGGGCTGCAATTTGTCTCCCGAGCATATCCCATACATGCTCGATAGGATTTAAATCACGGGAGTGCGCAGGCCATGACATGCGCTGGATGTTTTCCGTTTCAAGGAAGTCATCAACCAGCACCGCTCGGTGACATGGTGCATTATCATCATCCATGAATATGAAGTCAGAACCGACAGCACCTCGAAACAAGTGAACATAAGGCTCAAGAACTTCGTCTCTGTATCTTTGACCAGTCACACACACCGTGTCAAAGAAATGTAGGTCTGTGCGGCCGTCCGTCATGATGCACTGCCCATACCATTACTCTCCTTGATGGAAAATGATGTCTTTCCGATATGTTTCTTGGTTCAAAACGTGTTCCACGTTCTCTCCATATCGTTACCCGACGAGAATCAGTACTCAGACTAAACCGTGACTCGTCACTGAACATCACATTGGCCCACTCTCCCACGCTCCAATGTTGATGTTTCAAACTCCAGTTCAAACGAGCGCGTTTCTGCGCAGACGTGAGGGGAATGCAAACTGCTGGTCTCCTGGCATACAGGCCAGCATCATTGAGTCTCCTATAAACAGTTTGTCTCGAAATTCATATTCCTGTGGCGACTGTGAGCGCCGAACCCAGTGCTCTGGCAAAACTGTTCCTCTGACGTCGTGCACTTATTACCAGACATCGGTCTTGGCGAGGGGTTATGACTCTTGGTCGACCTGATATTGGTCGTCGGGTAACATCTCCTGTTCTTTGAAACTTCTGCCAGTCTTGAGATCACAAACTGCTTCATATTCAGAATTCGAGACACTTCGGTTTGTGATCGTCCGGATTCCAGTATTCCAACGATTCTTTCTTTGGAAAACATCTCCAATTGGTGTCTTTGCGCCATCATTCACCTTGTTTGATGGTTAACATCGTTCTTTCGCACAGCAGTTGCCCGAAAACTTGTCTGAACTGCCTATGCTGCGTGAATCGGTTTCTCTGCGTTCCGACATGCGCGGGTTTTTAGCGCAGGATGTAGTCGACTGAAAAGTTTTGCATAAACCCAATGTTTCGTCTTCACCCAATTAATATCCCCAAGAAATTTGGAATAATTTTACGAATATTTACTCCATGTTTTTCGCATTTTACAATTTATGCTTAACTTTTGGACACCAGTGTATATAAATATTTGTATTTATCTACCAAAGAGCTGTTCCAAATACATTAAGTACATCTAAGTTCAGACTTTAAGCGGAAATTATAAATTATCTTTATAAAAGTAGTATATTATATGTGTGTAACAATTTCCAGAACTTCCTTTTATTCAATATTCAACAAAACATTTAGTAATTAATTGACTGTGACGTAATATAACTTATTACGTAAGCATAGCGATACGACTAATAAATATTAAATTTTCAGGTTTATGAGAATATTTGATTCACCTGCATTTCTAAAACGTCAATAAATATGGTGCATACTGCAATCCTATGCATTATAAAAGTCATATCCATTCTTAATGAAGGATGTTACCACATGGTGGCAGACATTTGCAACGTAGCTGAAGAAGCGTTCCAAGGTAAAAAGTCTCGGATTTCTGAATCATTCCATGACGTTAAAATATCTTCAAAAGAACAGTCACCTAATTTAGGTGCCTTCCTAGAAAATTTGGCGATGGAATTGCAAGAGTTCCAAGAATTTCTTGATGAACTTAGTGCTAAATTAACAGAAATCCTTAAGCACTACAGAGATGTTCAACCAGGTCCAAAGTTTCGTAAACATTTACGTCATTGTGCAAGTACGGGAAATAGAAATGCTTGATCTTGCTGCTATAGCTCAGAGAAAAATAGTTCTCCAAAAACAGATGAAGCAAACCATAGGAAAGCAAATATTTTGCTAGATAAATCAACTTAACATGCCACGTATGAATCTGAAAGCGAAATTCAATCCAAATACAATAAATACGGATCATCCAATAGAACGGACTGTCGAAAGTATTCTCTTACAGGTTCAGAAAATCGCGAAAGTTGCCGAAGGCAGATGATTTAAAATGAAAAGTTCAAGTTCAGAAGAAGATAATTCTTGTTCCCTACCTATAACTAGGTTAAATATAAATTATTAAGTAATATGCTACATGAATCACTGCAAAGAGACTAGTTGCTGGTAAGTCCGAAAACAAACTTAAGTGCGTATGCAATTTTGATGATAACGAGGACTCTGAATCACCAAAAAGATTGTGGCGGTATAAGGAAAACGCTGGTCAAAATAAAACTAATACCAAAGTAGTGTACATGTAACAATAACATATAACAAAGTAGATGCATGAGTTAAAACAAAGATGTTTTCACAGATGAAAATCTTTAACAGCAGCAACCCACCCATTTCTGCAAGAGAATCTGTCATATAAACCAAAATCAAAAAGAGATGTTTTATCAATTTAGAAAAAGAAATCTTAGCTACGGAATTTTCAGATCCAAGATAGTTTCAAGTAATATTCTTCTTCAAATGGCGTCAAATGGTTTCAGATATTCAAGGTTCAAATGGTTTCACTCAAAGCAAAAATTTATGAAGTCTTTTTCGGAAGCTACTTAAATATTTTATTTGGAAGTAATTCATTTAAGCAGTTTTTGTAATTTAGTAATAGATATTTTTGAGTTATTTTGAATGTTAAGGAAAACGCGGATTGCTATACGAAATTTAGAATAAGGATTTTATGCGTATTTTTCTATTACTAAATCTGAATACATTATGAAGTAATTTTAAATCTTTAAAGCGATTTAAATTTTTAACTTTATAGTAAAATTAATTTGCCTTAGTAAATTAAACTTGGTAAACATTTATTAATTCTTAATTTAGCAAATGCCTGAAATTAAATTATATTTTGCTGGTAATGGGAGGAAGCAAAAACTTCAGTAATTTTGGTGTAGTAAATTTTTTTCAAATGTTTTTTACTGCGATGTATGTAGAGCTCAAACTTTTAATTATCTATGTTTTGAAATGCGCTTATCTTTTTAAAATTCTAAAGCTCTTAATGTGTGAAACACTATGTAATTTCATATTTTTCAATTCTGTAATAAATATTTTTATTGTAATTGTGCCCTCCTTGTTCGCTTTTGTTTTTATGCCAACCTGAACGTCATTAATGTGACAAATGAAAAGCTGAACTGTCGTCTATTTTCCAATATATTTTCGATTAATTGGTATAAATTTGCTCAAAATTCTTACAACGTAGAACTGAAAAGATTTTAAAAATGCATTCATATGTATAAAATTAGAAAAGTCCTAAAACTGACAGACGTACTTCATCGAAAATGAAATTTACATAAGATATTCAATAATTTTCAAATGATATGTAGCAAATTATTTTGAAGATAGTAGAAAACAGTGCATACATGTCAAGGAAAAACATATTCCTGCAAGCATTAATTTCAAGACAATTTACATACAGTTGTAATGATAGGATCATTGCTGGTTAAAATTGTCAAATTTAAATTAAAAACTTTTGTTAGAAATATACATCAAAACTGTGTCAGGGTAAAACTCCAAAGATCAAAGGTGATGTGAAAATGCGATTTATAGTAAGCTATCTTCCCAACAAATACAGCTACAATTAATACAAAGTGCAGCATGAAGTCCTGTAATTACAGTTATTTACTGAAATGCAGGTATAATGGTGATAAGGTAGGAATGTTATTGAGGAATAAGTTATGGGTTTTCAGGGCATTGGGATAAATTTTGAAAAATTTGAGGCTTTTAATTTGCATTCATTTCGCGACAAGCTGAGAATGAATTACGTTTATACTACCATTAAAAACTTGTAGCATGCACGAAACCTAACAAAGATAACTAACACTAAATTAATATCTGTAATATTTACGTATTCATAAAATTAAGTTACAAATTAAACTTAGCAACTAACTTCCAGAAGCAAGGTGCTTCATAACTTTCTTTCCTTTTTCGAATATACCTCTACGAGAGTAAATCGCTCTAAGGATTCACAAACGTGAGGCAACTTGGGGTACATCAAGGAATTGGCAAGAACAGGCCAATGCACTGCCTGCTGAAAACCAGTATATATTTTTTGCTGCGCAATGTACGAGCGCTCTCGTTGTAGTGAAAAACTTGAACGTTTTTGCAAATAGACACACTTCTCTCCTGTTTGTAGTCTACGACTGTTTGGAACTTTGAGGTTACACTGGTTTTCAGCAGGATCCTTGATGTACCCCAAATTGGGCCTGGCAGTTGTGAATTCGTAAAGCGATTTTCACCCGTAGAGGTACATTTAAAAAGGAAAAAAAAGGGAAGTACCTTGCTTTTTGAAGCTAACTGCTAGGCTGGTGCGTTCAAAGACGGGGAGGTACTACTGATTGGTCCGTGATCTTATTTTAGGAGATAGGCTGCAAAAGGACGGTATCTCTTATCTGTTGCTAAAATCTCGTATGCTGGGATGTCTGCAAAATAAGGTCGGCTTGCGATTTTGCTCATTTTAAATAATTGGTCTCTTGAAAGATGCATTTTTACCTTCTAAATTATATATAAATTTGGTTTTGAATTGTTTGTTGAAGTTGCAGTCTTTTCAACGACATTCTCACGAATCTGGAGTATAATGGCGTTAAAACATCACCATACATTGATAACCTATGCATTTGCTTATCATTGAAGTTCAACGTCTCGTATTTCGGACATTACATGTTTCCAGCTATAACTTCAGAGCATATTTTCTGCTTATCGTCGGGAATAGAATGTACTGCAAACGGCCTAGAGAACTTCGACTAACATTGTCTCTGTAAATGTCAAAATGGTACAAGAGCCCTCAAAATACTCCCGAATTAGACAGCTTAATGTTTACAAACATGAGCGAAAAGGGAGAAATCCATTTTAAAAAAAATGGAATAACATCAGTTATATAAAATTAGTTAAGCAACCAGTTTGTGTTTGGCGTAGATTTAGTCAAAAACTCTGTCGATTTCGAGGGAAAACGCAAGACTGTTGCTTTGTTAATTTTTTGTTTTAATTTAAAGTGATTAATCTTCTGTTTTTGAATTGTATTTCTTCACTTAAGTATTGCGCATATTTGAACTTCTTCAAAGGAACTTAACGGTGAAAGGTAATTATTGGAACATATGTTTTCCGAAAAGTATCCGATTTGCCATTCCAGCACTTCTCTTTCTAAATATAAACGAAACAAAATTTTACCTAAGACACATTTTATCAGTTTCTCCTATGATAACTGTCGAAATAAGAAATTACTTTTATACTAGTCTGTTGAATTTTATCTATAAAGAACCTATTACTAGGTTAATACAACGCGATAAGTAAACAGTGTGCAAAGGCTACCTCTTTATATATTAATACATAAATGTACTAAAATTATTGTACACTCTTATCTCACTGAGCATCCAGTTGTTGCTAGTAGTTTTTCTATCTCTTTAAATACCGAGACCAGATGCAGAGGATAACTTAAAAACTTTATTTCACTGCTAGACGACGAAACATTTTACGCATAAGAAACGCCGAGAAAAGCAGCTCAAGGAGAATCGTGAAATAAGCTGATACTCTCTTTAATTCATTGAGAATATGCCAGACCGCAAAACTGCTAAAAGAACAAAATCTAACCTCAGAGTTCAACGCAATAGCGCAATAGCAGAGTACGCATCTTCAATAAAAACTGACAAACAAGGTTTCTAACGCTGCTTAAATGAAAGAAGATTCTAGCGAAACTTTCAAGAAATATTTACCCAGAAATCTTTTTATATAGTGGTGCTTGAATAATCACGTACCAGAATTTAATAAAAATACCAATTTCGATTTTACTTCCAAAAGAATAATTTTACAGTCAAATAAAGCCTTAAACACTTTTACCACATTCGATTAGATAAAATCTTTAACTATACTGCCGTAGAGAGATAAATATGAACTTCAATTTTTTAATATATGTGTCCTTATGTACCACAACTATTAACGTATTAAATTCCCTATTTCTACAGAAAAATTACCTTCATCCTAATCCGGAACTAAATTGCTTAATGTACACTGCGGGAAAAAAAGAGGGGCAGTTAATGCCCCATTTTCATAAAATCTCCCTTTCTACTGGTCCGGTTGACGAAATTCAAATTGCGTTTTCCATGTCCGAAAGCGCGACTTACGATATACATTAGATTTATATGTTGTTTTGTTCTAATATAGGTATTTTGACACAAAATTTGACTTTTTATGAAATAACATGTCATTTATTTTCCATATTTCGATTCTATGACTAATATTATGCCTAAAGATTAAATTTCGTAAAATTTGGTGCGAAATTTACGGAGAAATTCAAAAATTTGACTTGACGCAGTTTTTTTCAGTTTGAGCCAAGAATAATTTTCACTTGGTGAACTTCTTGATATATGGAAACCTATTTCCTTTCCCTTCAATTGTGCAAGAGCGGAAGAAAAGTCAGACCGTTCCTGGCTTTTTACATTGTGGACGAGCGGAAACACATCGATCCTACTTGCAAATAATTTTAACAAAGTGCTTAAACCACATTTTCGTTATGCTTTCAACGAATATGCCAAATTTCAAACCGGGCCAATATATATAAATTCACGTATATCTTGAAACATTTTGAATAAAAAGTTCTATTTTTTTGCACGTATGCTTAGAATTACATCTACTTTAAGATGATTGTAATTCAAAACATTTTTCGAAAAACTTAAAAACTATTTAAAAATACACCTTTTAAAAATGAATCATAAAAAAGGGGTGAATTTTACTTGGAATGAACCTAAATTTCGAGCTGGGTAAGCAGGAATCAAATGAGTTTCATAAGAAAATAGACATTAATAAATGCATGCCAAATTGGACATTTTAAGAGCTAATTTTTTAAAAACTACTCGCACGATTTTTACGGCACTTGGGAGTTTTGCATAATGTGAGTCGTAGAACCGAAATATGGAAAACAATTGGCATGTCATTTCAGAAAAAGTCAGATTTTCTGTCAAAATACCTGTATTAGAATGATGCTGTATATAAATATAGTGAAATTAATATAATACATATGCTATGTCGCGTTCTCGAGACATGAAAAACGCAATTCGAATTTTGTTAATCAGCCCAATAGAATGGGAGATATAGAACTTTTTTTGCGCATTTTACATTACAGTATCAATACGTAGTTTTACATAACCATCACCACATGAGAAGAGGAGCTGAAGAGTGCAAATTTCGGTATTCTGGTAATCAAAAATAATTTCTTCCAACACGATAGGTAATTACAAAATAATGTATCTATTTTTGAGTAAACAGAATTTGAATTCCAATGCAGTTTCTCGAATCACGAAGAAAATATCCCGAAAAGACTCGTAACAACACGTTGTGAACAGGAACCTTCACAATGGACATGGATCATCACATCCTAATCATAAGCCGAATTTACGATGACGAAGAGTCCTGGAAGCAGTCTCTTTCCAAACATCAGTAATTAAAATCTCTTCTTCATCACTGTCTTACAGGGACTTTTATCACTTACTTAAGTAGCTGTAAAACTGGAAATATTCCTCCGCATCCTTTATTGCTCAGTCATTTCTTAAAAGTCTAAATTAGTTTTTTCTTCAAACTTTCCTACAATTCATGCGTAAAGAGACATTTTTCAAAGCGTACGTTCTTTCCTCTGGGTAAATCTTGTTGTTCGCTTTGCTGATTAAGACTACTGAAAGCATTCGCTATTTCTGCCACAGACATAGAAAGCGAAACGATTCTTTACACACAACCTTAATTGTCTAATCCTTAATCCACGCCTGAATCTTATTGCTCATACCTCTATTTTCTCTTTTCTTTAGAGGAATCACACAACATTAAGAGTAAACTGTGAAGAAAGAACCTCGACATAACATTTTGAAAACTTGTGTTCCAAAATTTTCCATTTGCACTAGGCGCGAGAGGTAAATTAATTGAACACAAAGTTTCGACTTCAATTAGCGTCAAGCTATCTAACTGCGTAAGTATTTTCGTGGTTTCCTTTCATGTAATCCTTCTGTTCAAATTTTCTACTCGAAAGCACACATCTGTTAAGCAGATAGCTCTGAAATAATTTTCTGTTATCCAAGTAATCCAGTTCAGTTCCGAAACCTTCCGGAATATCGCCAAGTTACTGCAAAAGGGTCATATATGAATAAGTAGTAGTAGAAGAAATTTTCCAGTGCTTTTCCTGTGATTTTTTCTAAGTTACGTTCACAGTTCTAACATCAAATGGCAAAAAACTTAATGCTATATGAAATAATGCATACAATTAAAGCTTAGAAAGAAAAAGAAAAATTGGTAAAATTACATTGTTCACCAATCTGTAGACGAATATAAAAACACTTGAACAAAAGCCTTCAGTAAGTAATTCATATTAGTTCACAACCGCACAGATATATGTAAAAAATTAAATACAAGTAAACAAATACCGATATTTACAAAAGTTACAAAAACGCACATTTTTTAGTATGATTCTCTTTGTTTGCTATACTTTTATTCTAAAAATTGATAAGATCATATAAAAACCATTTTAATAAATAAAACTCTATAATTTGATGAACAAGTTTGATTATCAAACTATGTGAAATAATTACAATGTTTAAATACTAATAAACTACGCACGTAATAAAATACCACACTAAAAAAATTGCATAATATCTGCTTAATTATCTATTTTAGTGTAATAGCGGGTTCTTTCCTGTTCAGCACTGGCCACTCCTAAAGCCAGACTTGATGGCCATTTTATTGTGGAGGTACCTAATAGGTGCCCATCGTTGCTTCCTATGAAGGTACGGATCATACCTTCTGCAGGATTCGAGCCCGGGGCCTTTAGTACAGCAGCAGACTTCCCTAACCACTTTACAGCCTAGGTCTAGCCTAAGTCTAGCTAAGGGATTTCCGTTAGGCTGTTTAGGCTTGCATCCTCTGTAATGGTTACTGGCTTGTCTGAAAAAAAGGGGGAGGGACATTGTCCTTGGATCACTTCTAACAGTAGTCTTATTTCAAGGATATTTTAAAGGAAGCAAACAGCTAAGATTAATATTTTTAATATTATTAGAAAATAAAAACTAAATATTCATTCACATATGTATTTTTAAAATTTATTTTAAATTTAATAAAGGCCTTAACTTAAAGTAAATATAATATACTGTTGTAATAACTCTTAAAATAATGCATTATTGAGTTTCTTAGAGGTATTCGTTTATTCTTAAACCTTAATATTTATTTAATAGAGACTTAATTCATCTGCGTAAAATATAAGTGGCAACATTCACTTTGGCTACTGGTAACTGAAACCGTTCTTAAATTATTCATAGTTCTCTAGACCAATGGGGATTGTCCAAGTATTGCTTCTGAAATTAACGATTTATTTCTTAGTTGAGGAGTGTTATATAATTCGGGTATTCATAGTTTTCTTCTTGCGCTTGCTCGCCGTTTGTAAAAAGTAAGTGTAATAGATTTTATTTAGTTATGTTGTGTGGTTTATTGATTGTTATTTAGCATTTATTTAAATTACGAGAAATCCGTATTAATTCCTGTTAGTTATTCTTCATTCGGGTATTTATATTTTGCTACGGATTTTATTTATGAGCTTCCAACCTACGTCATTTAAAATCTCTTAAATGGAGATTTCTTAAATATTGCTAATTTAGTAAAAGCAAATAACTTTTTAAAAAATAAAATTATAAAGAAAAATCACGTTAAATTAGTTAAATTTATGTAATTCATATCTTGTTAATATCTGGAAATATATTCATTACTTATAAAATTACAAATGACATAAAGATATTTCAAATGCATCTATTTTTATTAACGGGACGTTTTAATTTAAAAATGCTTTAATCCAATTTCTGAAAACTTTCAAAAACAGGAGTTCTTCCATCTAAATCAAGAGGACTGACACTTTTGCTGTTCTAGGCACTGAAAAAAGCAACTAAATTTGATTTATGCGATTTCTTCACTATTTAACGTTAATCTAACTCGTTTGCTTTTAAAACGATTGAATTGTGCGATTGTATAGATTACATCAAAAGCCATGAAAGTAGTCTGCTTCCGTAAATAACTTCTAAGAGAAACTACGCTCATATTCACATTGTATTTGAGGTGTAAATCATAAATATTTACTTCGCCCAGTTCGTTAGGAGGAATTTAAAGCCGTGTCGAATTAACAGAATTCAACAAATGTCCCGTTAAGTACTGATAACCTACTTTGAAAAGGTTTTGCTTTACTGATTATGACAAAGCAGACTAGTGCTATCTGCAAACGGTGAGGGATGTCTTCGTGGAAAACTTTCTGAGGGAAACTGGCTGGTATGTACGTTACACTTGGATAAAACTACGGAAACGCTCATGCAGCCAGATTGTTTTCCCTCTAATCAACTCGAGTCGGAACTAGCACTGTTTCGTGAATTTTATCCTTCAGCCGCTGGTAGGCCACTTTATAGGTAGGTCTTGTGGAAAGGTGGTAGGTCTTGTGTGAAAGTATTTATTCTTAGGTAACATTAAAATGTTTTGCATAATGTAAATTTTTGTAGTTAATGTGTTTAAAAGGGCATATTACTGATGAAAAGGACAACCAATAGAATGGATAAAAATAATTTCTCGGAACGCAGGAAATTTATTTGGCACTGTTCTGTTATCGAGACCGGATTCAGAAATGTATGAACGTGTGTTTGTATTCCATGTGTATACAAACATACATTCGTACTTGTATACATGCATACATTTCTGAACCCGACCCTGATAACATAATAGCACCATTTATTCTTTTTAATCAGATGCCTAATCAGTAAATAAAATTTTCTTTTCGTGGATTTGCGATCAAACTGATTGTTAGACAACTTTGCAAATTCTTTGGTATTTCTCATTGATTTTGGACTTCATAATTAATCGCTGTTAGTAGCTTATTAATGAATTCTAAGAACACTGCTCAAAATCAATATGTATTCTGCAGACTTTTATTAAACTTCGCAATATTTTTCAATCTCTCTTAACAGTTTATGATAATTAGTTTGATTTTTAGTGAAATTTAAAAAAATTTCAAAATTAAAAATTAAAGGATGACTATTATACTTTGATCGCAAATGAGTGTCTGAACAAAATATTCGGAAAACGTTTTTAGTAGAATTACGTAAAGCAGTTTCCCGAACTTAATAAAACCAAAACTAGAGTAAAACCTAGTAAAAATCAAAGAAATAGGTTTGATATATTTCTGCGATTTTTGGTATCTCGTTTTAAAGTCATCGCGTATCTAAAGTTAGACTACAGCGAATTATTTTTAGTAGTTTAATAGCTTAAATATCACCACCAAGCCATTGTTAAACTATTTAAGTGATATGAATAATGGATTGCTAACCAGAGCTGAGAAATCCGATTTCAAAGCAGTGTTTACAAAATTTGTGATTTATACGAGCACGGCAAAGCACGCGCTGCCGAAGGGTAGCGTTGCCTTCTTATATGGCTTCAAAAGAGGAATTGGCTCTTGTTTACTTTGCACATGCATAAAACCACTAAAACGCTGGCCCTCTATATTGGGCTTATCGTCCAGAACAAGTTATCACTGTTCAGGAATCTTATCCTCATGACAATTGTTGAATACAAAATACTTGTTAGAGCATAAATGTTTGCTGAAAAAGAAGATATAGTCCTCATAACGGTAATACTTTTAAACTTATACCCTTTCATTCATTTTTATCTTAAAGCGGAAAAGCAGAATTTATATTTAGAGCATTTTTGAGAAAAATAGCTTTAAAAATTATTTAAGTTTTCAAGAATGAATGATTCAAACTTTTCTTATACGAGAACGTTATTTTGAACATTTAGAACGCAAATTTATTTTGAAATAAAAATCCCCGGTTGTGATCTATTTCCGACTATCTTAAATGTATCGAATGAAATAATTTCATAAATGACTTCCTATTTTTGTGGGGTCCTGCCATTGGCTGAATAATAAGGCCACTGAATGTGTAGTTTTGCCCGTTTCAGATACCTACGAACGGGTTGCTTCCATGGGCTTTTTAGTGGTGTCCATGTGTCATGTTAAGCAAGTTTCCTCAAGACCTTCAGAGCTTCAAATGATTTGCCATAATGCAAATAACCAATTCCATCGTCATGAAATTGGCCTGCACAATGTTAAAAACTAACCAGATACAATCTGTTTTGAGCTTGAATGCGAATAGCCGATTTATAACTTAAAAATGAATGTAAAAATGCGTTTAATTTCCAAACATGTACTAAAATCACTTAAGATTTTTAAGTTTAAAGAAACTGGACATCAAAGACATAACACTCATGTTTAAGTATTCTTGAATTTTGTGGAGTGAACCACTTTTGTCTTTGTCAGTAAAGTTAATTAATTAAAATGTCAGTAAAGTTAATTTAATATGATTCATTATCAGCAAAAGTAGAGAACTTTACTAAAAATATTGCAGTTAATGCTCTGTAAGTTTTCTTGGATTTCAATGGCGCTAAACAAATAATAAGTGTAAAAAAAAAAGATGAAAACGAAAGTTCACTTCAATTCTACTTTAATTAGAAATAAGGAAAATGATTCCTCAGTTATGTATCTCATCTAAGTGAATTTCTCGGTTATGACTTTTTTCAGATCTCTGCTTGAGTAGAAAAAGTCTTAATTGTATCGTTTATAAGTCACATTTAAGCTGTATTCTCACTTTTGAGTCGTGAGCGGTAAAATCTGTGAACTTTCTAATTCGACTTGAATACAAATCCCAGCTATTGGGATAGTTATGAATTTTATTGCTTTTCCGGTACGTATTAGGGATGTTCAAATGAAAAGGTAAGCAACGACACTATAAATATACTGAAGTCTTTATTCACAAGTAATCACCAAAGGCCTGAGCACAGCTATCCACTGTTTCACGAGACAAAAAATTCTCTTCCCAGAATTCCTGTAGCTATGACAGGAACCAGTCCTTTACCTCGTTCGTGTTAAAGCGCTTCCCTTTAACATGTCGCTTCTAAGTCAATCGCCTAGTGGATGAATTCGGGCGTGATTACCGTTTTTACCTGGTCTGGTCTTGGATCACCATTCGCATTCCAAGCCTTCACGAAAACTATCGCTCCACCTTTTCACTGGCTTGTCGGAAATAGTCTGCTCTGTATACGGCCGTCATCCGGCAGTGAATATCGGCTGGTTTAACCCTTCCACAGTCAGAAATCTGATAACATCTCGCTGCTCCTCAGTCGTCTAATTTTGCAATGCGAACGTCAAGATGTCATCACACGCACTGCGCATCAATTGGACGGAACACATAACTGCCTGCTTCACTCGCGCGTCATATGCAGGCGTTTGGGCATGCGCACAACTACGTCAGACACTACATTCGCGTTCTTGGGTGTTTCATTACGTTGTATCAGAGCGGCATATTCAAATTTCAAACAGTTTGGTTGTTGCGAAGTTGCGTACCTTTTCATTCGAATACCTCTTATAATATAGTTAACAGTCAGTCAGTTTGTTTTAAAACACGTCCTCGAAGGAATTTTAGCAAATCAAGTTTGAGAGCCTTGACATAATCTAATCCAAACCAACTTGGTTATCTCTCACAGAAACCAAACTTCTCAGACAAATACTGTGTCTCTGAATTTGGCACACATAACAGATCTTCACTAAGAGGATTCAGTAAAGCATGCTGCACTTACAGCATATTAAGTACAGTCTGAAATCCTATTTAGTAAGAACTTATACTGTAAAAAGTAATTAAAACTATTAAAATAATTTATGCTATTGAGTAATGTACTTGTAAATTTGTTTTCAATTTTAAATAATTTTCAATTTGAGCTTTTAGAAAGATAAACATATCGGGCCATTCAATTTAATCGGCAGCAAAAAAAGGATTTCAAAAATTCTTTGTTCAAAAATGTTCAGTTACTAGAATTCTCAAGATAAGGGTACTGTCAAATTTGCGTAACGGCTTCGAGCACATTTGAAGAAAGATCTAGAATTCATAACCGAAAATTTTAGATTTTTGAATTAGCTAAGTCTCATTGTTCAAAGAACGGCTAACTTCTAATTTACTCGTGAGCTTTAAGCATTGAAAAGCACTTGTTTAGCCATCAGAATTCGAACCGAATTTTTAGCTTTTTGGAGATTTATCGAAAAGCTGAAGAAAACGGGTGGGTGCAATAAAAATTGTCTTATTAGGGAAACGTTGGCAATTAGTCTTATTAGGCAAACGTTGGCAATGTGTGCAAATCTGCCTGATATACCTCTCTAGTTTAAAAGCTATAATAATCGAAGGAATTTCAGTTGCAAGTAAACGGCTTATTTTATTGGACTGGATTTCAAAGTGTTTCCATAATAAAACGAAACAAAGAAAGATTTTACAATATTGGCTGGTGTAACGCTAATAAAAAGAAAATTTCGCCTTTATTTGTAAATCCTTACTGTGCTTCTTTTCAAAAGCAAAGAAATTTATGTCCTCAGAAGTAAGTAGCATAAACCTCATGCGGGACATATAGCAATTCAGAGCATTTAAAACGAATAATTAAACGATGACAAACCGAAAAGTTCCTCCTGTTTATAGATAACAGCCCTGCATTATTTTTTTCTCATTGTTAATAAAAATATCATTTTCTTCCCAGCCAATTGTATTAATCGTCTTTTAAGCATTAGATCTTCGGATTATTTATTCTTTTTTAATGGACGGCGCTCTATTTAATAGCCATTAGCCCTGTGCCTCAATAAGAGTCGGAAGTGGTGGCCATTTCATTACAGAAGTACCCAACAGGTGGCCACCGTTGCCTCCTATGAAGAGACGGACATTTGCAACCATGCCTTCTCTGGTATTTGAATCCGGGCCCAGCCTTATGGAGGTCAGTGCCACTGACCATTATACTGGTTGGGCAGCATCTTTGGATTATACGGGCAGTAAAAAGTGTATAGAAAAGCTTTAGCGTGGAGTTCATGTTTTTGATAAACTGAGAAAGAAGTCAAGTTTCCATCGTAAATACTCTACATATTCCGATTTCCTTCTGAGATAGATGAGGATCTGTAACTGCTTGAAGAATGAAAGCTTTTTGCGAATGGCGGTCAGTTATTTCATCAGAATATAGTGAACCTGATCCAGATTTCAGCATCGGTATATAGAATTTGATTAGTTGAACATTAACATAATGAAAACTTGCATTTTAGGATGTCTTCTTCTTGATGAAAACCTGTTAATTGCTGATTTAAAGAGTGCTGAAATTATGTGAAATGGTTATTGAAAGATAGTGATAGTGACGGTTCTATTGAAACTGTTCTTTTCTATAAGTATGTTGGAATTTCTAAGAACACTGAGATAGTGTCTTCAAAATACTATTGTAATGCCAAGTTTAATGACTCACAAGCGAAGGCAGACAAAAGAAAACGGACCTTTTTAAGATATTTGTAGCTTAACAAATTTTGAATACTAGTAATATAAGTGTAATAAAGCATTATTTTACTGTTTGAAGTACAGTACGATAGTCAGGTAAAGAAAGATCTTGGACTAGATATAATTCTCAGTGCATGCTAATGTAGTATCGGAATTATAAGTGTTGTTCCCCCATAATATCCTGCTTACGCGCATTTTCCCATTGATTCCTTTAGATTCCTATAAGCACGGAGATGACAGTGTGTATGCATAAAAGCAAACTTTTGCTTGCAACTTAAGTTTTTCTGAAGTTTTTATATGCACTTCTCAACTATTTTTGAATCTGTGCCTATATCTTACAGTAATTGCAACAATCAAATAGTCAGTTATCAATTTTATAAAATACCATTAGGAAGTTATTAAATATTTGAGGTATATCGACCTTATGAAAGGTGTCTTTGCATGATCGCCAACGGGCTGGTATTGTAATAATTCTTTCTCAATAGCTAAATCAGGGAACTCTGATTATTCAAGGAGAATTCAATTGCTCATGAGCTGATTGTTATTTACTTTTGTGCTTTTTCTCGTATTTAGTATGAACTCTAGTCAGATGAGCTTCCACGAAAGCATCCGTCCTTTTACATAGACAGCCTCAGGGTGTTTTGTAATAATCAAATTCGTATTAACATTTACTTGTTAGACATCATGAAGGAGTCCTTACAGCATAATCACCTTCGCTTAATTCGTACAAATCGGCCTTCGACTCAACTATACTAGCACCGTATGATCTCGTTGCTCGTACAAGTCATTAAGCATCAGGATTGTTATTGTTTCAAAACGTTCCTCAAGTCGAGTTTTCTAAAATATTTCATTAAAGAGGAGCATGGAAATGAAGTGGTGAAAAAAATTCTTTTTTCAGAAATTAAATACGGCTCTAAAAAACTAATTAAAGAAACCTTTTCTTGCGAAACATGTTTATCTTGTATTTATAAATTCAAATGTACAAAAAATTCGTAGTTTTATAGGCATCGTTTTTACTAAATTCTTACGAATTTTAACACTGAAATTCTTTTAAGTCCAAGCTATTCAATGGTTAATCTATATATGCCAATTTAAATTGCGAAATGTAATACTTCACAAGTAACTTTCAGAATTTGTGAATTTTGAAATTCTTTTGGATTCAAAGACATGCGGGTGTTAAGAGTACTTGCTTGACACCCTTTACTTAAACGTTTTGCTCTTATTTCTTCTAAGAGTACTTTTGTTTCCAAAGTACGTATAGTTGGTAAAAGATTTTCTGCCATTTTGTTTCGTTCTTCCTTTACTGAAATAAACAACGCATAAATTTTACCACAGTTAAAATGTGTTGGTGGCTAATATATTCTGTTCTGCAATGAAAAACCTCTTTTGTGTTATTATACGGTGTGAATATCGCGAGTTACCTGTAAGGTTCTGAATAAATTTAATATTGGTGGAACACTTCAAGAAACACTTGGGGCAACTTCCTTGCTAAAACAAACTACGCATTAACCTTTGGCACTTCAAATCTACGTTACAGTATGGGTGATTCAATCATCAATTTTGGTGACTAAAAGTGGTGGTATTTCAATAATGAAGAGATTTGTTTAAGGAATAACAGTAATTATCTCCATTGAAATGTTGCCCTTTTGAGAGATCTGCGCTATTCTGAAGCATATTTGCTTCATATTCTGTTTATGACTGTTATTTTTTAAGATATATTAGTCATTTATTTAAAAAGGCAACATTTATGTCTCAGGTAATGTTCTCTAAAAATATTTTAATTACTTCTATTCTTACTCGAGTAGCAAATCTGTTAAATATGGAAGTCAATTTTTCCTAATAAAAACCGCCTCATTTAATTTAAATACTCAAGTTTAACTGCCAAGGAACTAAAATACAGCTTTGTTAAGTTCACTGCTCAAAAAAAGGGACAGTTCTGCATCTGCAGTTCTACTGGACCGATTTGATGAAATTCAAACTGCGTTTTTTATGTCTCGAAAATGCGACTTAATATATATTAATTTTATGTATAGCATTGTTCTAATATGAGTATTTTGACACAAAATCTGACTTCCTGAAAGGGCATGCCAATCTTTTTCCATATTTCGATTCTACGACTCGGATTACGCGTAAATATTAAATTTTGTAAAATTTGTTGCGAAATTAACGGAGAAATTCAAAAATTTATCTTGGCGCATTTTTCAATTTGCGCAAAAAATAATTTACTGGCGAAATACTTAATTCATAATAACCTACTTCCTTTCCTTTTTCTCATTGATAAAAAAGGTCCACCGTTCACTCTTTCAAATAATTTTAAAATGCCTAAACCCTATTTTCGTTATTACCTTTTATAATAAATACGCCAAATTTCTGAACGCACCAAAATGTAAATTCACGTATATCTTGGGAAATGTTTATTAAAAAAATTTTTTGCAGGTATGCTTAAAAATACATCTACTTTAAGATGATGGTAAAAATTATAGATTATAATTCAAAATGTTTTCCGAAGAACTTATAAAATATTTTAAAATGCTAATTTTAAAAATAAATCGTAAAGGATGGGAGAAATTTATTTGGAATGAACGTAAATTTCTAAATGTGAAAGAAAGAATCGAATAAATTTAATAAAAAAATAATAATAAACATATACCAAATTCAATAAAAATAATAAATATGAACCAAAATTCAATTAATATTGGAGGAGCTAAAATTTTGAGAGCTAATTTATTAAAAACTACTCGTGCGATTTTTGCAAAACTTGACAGTTTGGCATAATTTGAGTCTTAGAATCGAAATATGGGAAACTAATTGGTATGCTATTTCAGAAAGTCAGATGTTTTTTCAAAATACATTAGAACAGTGCTATGTAAAATTTATTACACATCTTAAGTTGCGCTTTCGAGACATGAAAAACGCAGTTTAAATTTCGTCAATCGGCCCAGTAGGACGGAAGATTTAGAACTGTCCTTTTTTCGCAGTGTACATCTGAGCTCTGAGTTAGAGCGGAAAATATTTCTATTAGGAAATTAACTACCTTACAAAATTAGTGCATTGAATATTACACTATTGTATATTACTTTGTTTCTAATCAAAATACTTCAAAGTATTTGAGTAATTTGTTTAAATAAATAAGCATAAAAGTATAACTAACAAGAGTTAATTTTTTAGGTTCGTGGGAGTTTGACTTACCTGTATTTTTAAAATGCCAACAAACATGCTGCAGACTGGAATCCTATTTATTATAAAACTCGTAACGATTCTTAATGAAGGGTTTTTTTGCATGGTCGCAGACATTTGCGAAACGATTGAAGAAATGTTCAGAGATGAAAAAGCTAGACTGTCTGAATCATCAGATGACTTGAAAATACCTTCAAAAGAACCATATAATTTAAATTCATGTGTGGAAAACGAAGTTACGATGGAAAGGGAAAAGTTCGAGGAGTTCCTTGAGGATCTCAATAATAAATTAACAGAAATTTTCAACCACGTCCAACATATTAAGTCTGGTATAAAATCTCGTACCCATTTAGGCCATAGCGGAAGTACGGAAAACGAGGAGGCTCGATCTTGCTCTTATAGGTCTAAGAAAAGTTGTTCTCCAAAAACGAATGAAAGGAAAACGTGTATTTTTCTAGATAAATCAACTAAACATGCTTCTCATGAATCCGAAAGCGAAATTCAGTCCAAATACAATTTTGATGACGCACGAAATAAAGCACGACCATCCAGTACAACTCGCAACCAAAATTTGTCTTCTACAGGTTTAGAGAATCGGGAAAATGTTGTTGAATGTAAAGTTTCTGAGATTAGAAGCTCGAGTTCAGAAGAAAGTGATTCGTGTTTCCGACCTGGAAATAATTACAGGGTATCAAGTAAAAGGAAGGGAGCCTCACCCATTGCTAATGGAATGGTTGTTTGTGAATCTGAAAGCAAAACGGAGTCCGTTTGTGATTTTGATGATGCAAGGTCTTTGGATTGCGAAGAAGTTTCTGGTGATGCGAGTGAAATGCGGGTTAAAACAAACTAATACGAATAAAATGTATCAAAGTATATACATGGGTTAAAGGTATGTGCTTTCACCAGAAGTAATCTAATGAGACTGCATCCATCCATCAGCTTCCGTAAGAGAATTGAACGTATACACCGAAAGGAGATTGAAATGTTTTTCAAGAATTGCAGAAAACAAAATTTTAGGATCCAAGATGAAATAGAATTGTATAACTTTTGTAATCATTTCATTTAACAAATTTTATATTTTGAGCATTCTGCATCGAAGTTTTCATTTGGAAGCAAGTAGTTCATTGAAATATGTCTACAGCCGAGTAGTGCAGTACTAATGTAAAATTTTACTTTTAAGTTATTTTAAAATATAACATGAAAACATGTACTACTGCATGAAATTTGGAATAAGAATAATATGTATTTTTCTATAGTATCTGTATTTTTCTAGTTGTTACATTTGAAAATTTTATACAGTTTTATATCTTGAGTTAAATTTTTAATTATGTAACCAGATTAACTTGTTTATTAAACGTCCAAATCTAAATTATTTCCTAATTTAGCAAGTGTTCAAAATCGGAGCCTGAAATTATATCTGCTGGCATTGGAAGGAAAGTAAAATTTCAAATTTACTTATAATCAAATGTTTTTCAAATCTTCTTATTTGTAAAATCAGGTGATGAATATTGCGTTCGAATTTCTAAATTTGTTTCGATATTTGCTTATTTTTCAAAATTCTAAAAATTTGAATATAAATTATATTTTTATTGGAACTTATTTCTTTTTATTAGCATCCTAGACATCATTAATATAGCAAACGAAAAGTTGTGCTTTTTACTCTTTGCAAATAAATTCATCATTTTCAATTAGGTGGTGTAATTTATGCTTATTGAAGTTTCAAAATACATTCGTATGTATCAAATTATCAGATCCCAAAATGGACAGATTTAATCGAAAATGAGATTGACATAAGATATTCAACACTGCTAGATTGAAGCGAAAACTAAAGTAAGAAACAGATTATGCTTACTAAGAAAAAAATTGCGCAATTAAAATAGTTCAAAGCAATTAATAAATTTCTAAAATTATTAAATATAAAGGTCTAGTTATTAAATAATTGCATATTTTCAGTTTGTAAAGGTATATTTCAATTTTACGACAGTTGATTTAATTGTGCTTTCCTAGCTTGCCTCGTTTCAACTTGAAACTCCCTACCAAAATGAATTTTTACAATCGCGTTGAATGCAAATGAGGAAGAAATAATATTAAAATTCAATTTACTTAGAGAGAGGGAGAGAGAGCTAGCGCGCCTTTGCCTTTGGCCTAAATCTCTCTAATTGCTGTTACTCTCGGCCGTATATTACGTGCCTTTTGATAATTCGTCAACTAGTTTAAAAAAAAACTGAAATTTTACTTTCCTTCCAATGCCAGCAGATATAATTTCAGGCGCCGATTACGTTAGAATTGTGTAATCGGCCAACTACGTTAGAATTGTGTTAGCTTCGGCTAAATCTTTGTAGTTCTTATTTCTTATTTTTGAGTTTAAGCCCAAGTGGAGGCTTTGTTGTAAGCTCGAAGAAAGGGGCCGGTTGTTCTGTTCATCTTATTTTTGTGTGAATAAAGAGTAATTAACTCTTCTTGAGTTTACGATCTCTGTTACTTGAACTAAGCGATAATTCGCTTAACAGTTCACTAGGTTCTTTGACATTTATTTTAGCAGAATAAGAGTGAGGAGCTCCACAAGTTAAAATTAACAACTTAGTTCAGGAAATTCTGATAAAATTTGCAAGGCACCCCATTTGCCTCAGGTGACAATAAATGCTCTAAAGAGGGTAAAGGCGTACGATAATACGATCTAGAATAAGCGATCTACTCAAAATACACTGTTTATGTTTGTGTTAAATTGGTCAAGGAAAAATCTTGCATCCAGAAATCCGTGCTTTTTTCTTACTAAATCCAGGACATGGCTAATAGTGCAAGTACTAATTTTATTGCAAGAAAAGATAAGTATCATGGAAAAAAGTGTTTCGCAGGGTAATAATCAAAATTCTGGGACATTCTTAACTAGTTGGATTTGAATTAAAAATGCTTAAACCTTCGTGACAAAAATACTAACATTAAGAAAACATATGTACAAACGTTACGAAAGATAGCTAACCTATAAATATTTTTAATATTATTAATTCTTACAGTTAAAATTCAACGCCGACATAAGCAAATCAGGTGTGTGTATATAAACAGCTGTTTGCAGGAAAACCCATTTGAAGATTTAGTGCTCCCTTATTTTTGGGCAAGAAACCTACGACGTAAATAGAAAGAATCGTTTTGTATTGGGTATGCTTACTTGTACCAATAGACAACGGAAAACTGTATGCCACTTCGAAAACTGTTTTTCGCATTATTCAAGTCCTGCAAACCATGAAACGTTATTCCAGGTTCAAAGTTCTGGTTTATATTTTGGACAAGTTCTTTTTTTTCCTGATTTTAGTTTATTATAACAAAGGACACTAGGACCATCTGCCTAAGAGAAGGGTTGCCTTCATGTAAGGCATTTTAAGGAAAACTGGCTGGTATACATGTTACACATAGGAAAAACCATTAAAACGCCCATGCAGCCAGCCCGTTTGCCTGGAATCTAACTTACGTCAGAACTACCATTGTCCAACGATTTTACCGCTCGGCCGCTGATGGGCCCTGTTTTGGATAAGGATTGCTATGCAATATTTGCTCCATAAAAATAATTCAAGTAAAAATAGTATTTCTGGAGAAAGTTCTCTTTTCGTGTTGTAATCTAAATATTTTGAAAGAAGCACCAGGCGACGGACAAAACGGATGAGATTATTTAATAAGCTAAAAAAAACTTACAGTATTAGGCAGGCCTTACTTCGTACTTGACCGCCTAAACATTCAGATATTTCATCCTAGCTCCCTCTGACCGGCCAGGGTTTTTGCTAAGAAAGCACAAATTTCCCAAAACTACTACCAGAAAAATTAATTTTCTTGATTTAATGTAAAAAATTTCCTGGCATTTTATACCTGGATTTATGTACTTTTAATATATTGCCTTAATTTCTTTGACATATTTTAATATGCACGTATATATACGTTCGTACAGATATCACAAAAATATCCTAGGTCGTATATATACGGCCTTGACGGTTAGAGGGTTTTAAGTCATGGCAGAATTTTCCTCCTGACAAAATATTCCATTGTTAACAGAAAGTCAGCAGCTACTTTAGATTTCCTATGTTTATAACAAGGATGAAAACAAAAATATCAGGATTAAATATTCACATTTTTTAAAATATGGGAAACCTTTGCATTTGTACAAAACTTCATAAACATTACACTAATAATGGATTAAAAAACTTCATTTTTTCGCAGTACCCATTTTGTCCTGAAACCTTAAAATTTTAAACTTGTACGTCTAGACAATATTTTCTCCCATTCAAAGCGGGACTCGATAATTTAATTTTCTAAAAATATTCAATCAAATCTCTTTGATTTGGATGTAATATTGTACGTAACTTTAACGGAAAACGCCGCCGGACGGGAAAGTGGTTAGCGACTTTGACTGCCGTACCGAAGGACTCGGTTTCGAAACCCGGAGAATGCATGAAATGTACTTGTTCGTCCCCTCATAGGTGCCTTCATAATAAAGTGACCTGCTTTCGCCCTTAATAGTGGTTGATGTCGCTGGATGGCTTGAGCCCGCCCGCCCTTGGAGACAAAAAAAAATAAACAGAAAATTGTTAGCAGAAATCGACTCTTGATCAAGTTGCGCATGGAAAACCCCAACGCAACCAAACAATTCCTTCAGTTACGTAGAACAGGGCTCAGAACGAAATATCAGTGTTCCATATCTTAAATTCATCTCTGACTCTAGGGGTGTGGTCGGGATAATTTGACTGCTACACCACTGATGCTTGTTTAAGTAGGACAAAGACCACAATGCATATCTCCTTGAACACAAAACAAATTTGGATCCTTCATGTGCTTTGCTTCAATTAAAGCCAATTGGTCCGTAAATGCGTTTTTAAAATTATTCTGACAAAAAAAAAATCCTAATTCATGTCATGCCCTTAGTTTGCGTAATTAAAACTACAGAACTTTCAGAGAATGATTTATTTACGTGCATTGATGTTAATTTCTTGAATAATTACACTCACGTTTGTGAAAATTGCAACACCATGAAGGACTTGCGCGAGTGAGCTGAAATTTTCAGGAAATGCAAAGTAGCGCATGATATGCAAATGATTAGAATTGCAAATCCGTAGCGCATGCGTATGCTGAGCAGCGCCCTCTGAACGGCTGATGGATCCGAATAAATAGACGGCTGTAGCGAGGCGTGTATGGTTATCGGTGGTTATCTGCTAGTGGTAAACGTTAACTCAATCTGTACTTATGCCTCGTCGACGAAAGAGAGCGAGATTTGAACAACTTACAGAGTTTGAACGAGGGAGAATCATCGGCCTTCG
>KK119981.1:991894-1007115 GCA_000611955.2 Stegodyphus mimosarum
CAGCTGCGAGTTCATAGGAAATTTAAATATCAGCAGATGTAAACATATATTCGTTTCAATTGATTTAATACGGAGAAAAAATTTTTATTGTACACAAAGGAACTTATCTGATACTTATTAATTGCTGATACCTGGTTTTATCCTCTCTCTACAAATTCATTTCCTTTTCCATTCGCTGTTCATATATACAATATAAATACCCAATTCAGTACTAGATATATTAAATTTAAGAATACAATGGTGCTACAAAAGTAATCAATGATATGCAATTAGATGTAAATGCAATTAAATATTAAAATAAGGGAAAATAATACACATAATACAATAATATTGATATAATTTCAGTCTAAGCTTACAGCATATATACATCTTACCTATATGTGTATGGATTATTACATGTTCATGCATTACTAACGCCTGCTTCGAATTCAGAAAAAAGATAGTTACATAAGCAATAGAGAGTTCGATTTATAGTGGTTCATAATAATGTACATTCATAAATTAATACACTTCCGTGATATTTTTAATACAATTAAATTTAAATTTATGAAAAGATTAGGTAATACAAGCTGTACAGAAAACGAATACGAATGAAGTGCTAATTGATGAATTGAAACGATTAGTTCTTTACTTATGTTCATGTTATGCAGTTGAATATGAATGAAGCGCTAATAGATTAAATGTACCACATGCTAGACATTGTTAAGTAAAACACTACATTCATACAGGAAAACATATTATTAGACATGTAGGTGATTATGACACATTATCATAATGTGTAGCATATAGTGCCAATACAATACCTAACAGCACAAAGACAATTATACACAGTCCAGTCACATTAATGTGACCATCTGTCAAAAGCCAGAATAACCACCTTTCGCAGAGCGGACTGCTGCGAGACGTGCAGGAAGAGAGTCACATAGGTCCCTGAAGGTGTTCTCTGGGATGTTGAGCCATGCCGACTCTAATGCCGTGGCCAGCTGCGCTAGATTACGCGGTTGAGGATCCATGGCGCGAACAACTCGATCGAGATGGTCCCACAGATGCTCGATTGGGTTTAAGTCAGGTGAGTTTGCTGGCCAGGGGAGGACGGTAAACTCATCCTGGTGCTCTTCGAACCACGCACGTACACTGGCAGCTGTATGGCACCTCGCATTGTCCTGCTGGAAGATGCCATCATCCTGAGGAAAAACAATGCGCATGTAGGGGTGAACATGGTCCGCAAGGACAGATGCGTACTTGTATTGATCCATTGTGCCTTCCACAATGATCAGTGAACCTAGAGAATGCCAGGAAAACATTCCCCAGACCATAATGCTCCCGCCTCCAGCTTGGACCGTTCCGGCAATGGTTGCAGGGTGGTTCCTTTCAGAGGTTTCACGCCTTATACGCCAACGTCCATCTGTCCGATGGAGCATAAAACGCGATTCATCCGAAAACGCAACCTGTCGCCACTCAGTGGACGTCCAGCTGCTGTACTGGCGTGCAAATTCTAGCCTTCGCCGTCGATGAACAGCAGTCAGCATAGGTGCACGAACCAGGCGTCTGCTTCGGAGGCCCAGACGCAGCAATGTTCGCTGAATAGTACTTTGGGAGACACTTTTGGTAGCCCCTTGGTTCATTTTGGTGGTCAGTTGCTCAACGGTAGCCCGTCTATCTGCCCGAACGCATCTCCGCAACCGTCGTTCGCCTCTGTCATCTATGGCCCGTGGTGCACCACATTTGCCACGTCGCTGATTTTGGACAGTCCCATTTTGCCATGCACGGTACACTTTTACCACGGCGGCACGCGAACAGTTCACAAACTCAGCCGTTTCGGAAATGCTTCCACCCTTGGCCCGAAAGCCAATGATCATGCCCTTTTGGAAGTCGGATAAATCGCTTCGTTTCTGCATTACGCCAACGATTGAAATGTTTTCCGAAGCCCTCACACACCCTTTATATACGCTCAACTGCACTGTGCTGCCACCTGCCTTCTGTGATTGGTTATTTAACTCTGACATGGAAAGTACGTGGTGGTCACATTAATGTGACTAGACTGTGTAATACAGATGTGCATATTCAAACCAATAATATACGGCAATCAACAATACTGAGTATTGGAATACAGGATTACAGTTCTTGGTTAAGAAAATGGTCTTAGAGCATGCCTACTAAACGTATGGAAAGCATACAATACATTTCAGGTTGTAGGACAGCGCGAATTATACTATTTATTCCATATTTCAGTCCAAAATATACAGAGGTGTAAAGTATGTTTAATATTGCTTTAATTTGTAAGAAATCAGTTGTATGTAATAAAGTTATGTTGTGTTTTATGGAATATAATTTATTTTAATGCCAACATTCATTCTAATAGCATATGTTCAATTTACTTAAAGCGTACATTCCCATTTTTAAAGCATACATTACAATCCTTTTACAAAGTACATATTAAAATTCTTATTGAAAGTGCTTATAATTACGGTACTAAGTAGTAGATTAAAATTGCAAAACATGCTAGGCTGCAAGAACGATAAGAGTCATGAAGTGCAATGGAAAAGTTTACTATCTTACAAAGAGGAGCATACGGGCTAGTGCTACGACTGAATAACCGTCATATAGGCTATATAGCTGTGTTGTAGCTCATAATATGTTCAAGTCCTGTGCAGTGTTGTTCTGCTTAGACCGGCCGATGTTCATGAGAAAGCTTATATAAATGGTAGTCGTATATTCCTACTTAAAATGCCAAATATTTTGGGTCCCCTTGCCCGTTTACCGCGTTTAAAACGATGCAAATACGATTGAAAGGGCCCATGCCTAATGAAGAACTGTGTGAGATACGACTAAATTCACGTTATTTCTACTCTAACTTTTGGGAAGCGGCGATACAGCCTTCTCGTGTTTTTTAAACCTCAGAGCGCTTACCATTTAGATAGTAGGCGTTTTTAAGTCGTTCGTTTCAGAAAGAAAACAGGAAGTGCCACTCTCTGCTCCATGCTTTATATATTCTTAGCTACATCCTTGCATAACATATTAGCATTTTCATTGCCCTGGATTTGTATGTTGGCAGGTACCCAGCGCAACATGGGAGTTGGATTCAGGTGTCTTTTTAGCAGCATATTCTGTACATTTTCAATTAAAGGACTTAAACTGTGAGTACGATTGCTGCGAGACTTAAAAGTCTAATCACTGTGTATCATGATGCTGTGCTTAGATTGTTGGAAAGCATAGCGAATATCTTCTTGCAGAGAGTTAGTTCAGCCTGAAGACACAAAATTTTGTGCCCAAAGACGTCTTTTCCAGCACTGCACTATAATAATATTTGTTATTACACTGTAGCCGCTTTCCGTACTCAGTTTGGTTTTTTAAACTGTCCGTGAACACGATCATAGCATGCTGTTCATGCAGTGGTGGAGTGTGAGAGATCAGCCTCTCTAGATTAAAGTAGGCCGAATGGTGCCAATCAGCTGTGTTATGTTCATCATACTTTGTGTGCATGTAAAATTCCACAACCTCGTCCATGTTCTGTTGTTGTTTGATAAGTTCTACGGATCATTAAGAGCTATTGTCGCTGCAGAGAGACTGCGCTTCTTTAGTTCCGTTAGTTTCGTGCCCCATACGTATGAGCCCTATAGAACAACTCTGTTCGTAATTGTCTTATACCCCAGTTTAAGCAGTTTTGTAGGCATTCCCCATTTGAGTGAAGTTGTGCGTTTCATTGTATATGTGAGAGTGCTTATCCTCTGTTTTATGTCTTTGACATGTTACATCCATGACAGCTTTTATTTATGATCAGGAAGAGGTTAATGGACGATTTTATTCACCTGCTTTGAAGTCTGAAGACTGGTATTTTTTAGTGTTCTTTTGCATCCATTCATCCTGTGATTTATCAACTGATACTGTCAGTCCATGTTCTTTGGTTCATTCAGCAAAGATATTCCTACAAGCTGTATTTGTTCCGTCATTTCCGCCTGCAGCGAGAGGTAAGAAATCATCTATGTAAACAATGAACCTAGTTTATTACACGTTTTCAAAGCAGTTAAACACTGAGTTGGCCACAAGGTTCCTTAGAGTTGGACCAAGACAACGTGCTTGACGAAAATCCTGTGTAATCGAAAATCCTGTGCAATGGTCTTGGTGACAACGTCCTTGTCTATAGTAATTTTACCCTCCTATCTTGAAGGTAACTGCGAACGAAGTTAGTTAGCGTACCAGGACATCCCATAGACACCAAAGTGTGAATCATGCCTGGCCATCATAGTGTCGAATGTGGGCCCTTTATGCTGAGGGCTATGACTTATGTGTGCATATCCAGTCTTCCATTATTAATTAAAATTGTTATAAGATCCTGAAGAGCATGTTTTTTTGAATTCCCGGATCTAAAACAATATTGTTGGTGTATGATTTTTAGAGATGCTGAGTAGTAATTAAGTCTAGATGGAACTACTCTCTCCATGACTTTGCCCAAGGTCAGGAAAGGAAGCAGATTAGACGATAGGATGTTAGTAGCTTCTGAAGTTTACAGTAATTTATCTTTTTAATAAAATCTTCTATTTTATCATTCATAACGTTTTTTTTCTCTTGAAGAGACAAACTGTAATACTTTAGGTTGTTAAAAGTATTTAAGGAATGTCGCAGTTTTGATAGTAATAAGTCTTTCAAAAAATGAGTAAAAAATATAATAATCGTTTTTTAAAAAATGACAAATATTTTTAAACTTCGTCTTTCCATCTTTACATGCACATGATAATAAATTTTTGAATTTGAAGTCAATGTTTTTGCGGTTGTTAAAGGCACGTCTTTTAATAAACTTTGTAGTTTTGACAGCATCAGAAACCACCTCTGTCCATTCCGTTGTCAATTCGTTTTTTGTAAAAGCCTCTCAATGGATCAGACATAGTGTAAATGTAAATGTTACATGATCATTATCATCTGCTTTAGCAAATGATTTTAAACCAACGTTTTCAACCGTCATCACTTTTATACCATCTTTGCTTACTCCAAAGCAATTATTTTTATCTTAAACTTTCAGTTTATTACATTCGAAAGTTTTACTCGGTATATTTTTCTCTTGCATTTTCTTCCGCAGGAAGACAACAATTATTCATCGAAGATTTCTTTATAAATATAACTGCCATATACTGAAAACTGAGCTATTTTTTAAAATATCAATTATTTCGTCCAGCTGAATTGTATGCAACGAACGAATTGGTCGCTGTTAATTTCAGAAATTCTGTAGGCCAATGTGTCGTTTGACAAGGAAAGTTTTCAAATTTTACCATCATATTTACTTCTGTGAGGTGTCAAATTCACCTGATCGGAATTGCCAGGTAATTTCAAAGCTTGAGGGCATACTTGTTTAAGTTTTTATATGCCAATTTTGTTATTTACATCTGTTGATGTTTTAATTAACTCTGCATTAGAGGAGTACGTTTATGTTGCACAGTTAAGCGAATGGGTGACAGGTGTATGTATCTAGGAATGAGGAAAATAACTTTTGTGTCACTGCTGCCACAACAAATATCAGCAATTAATGTTCAGCTACTGAAAGGCGCGACTCCGAAAATCAACACAGGGTGTTGCAAACTTGCGAAAAGTATCACTGGGGGTCCCTCTGTCACCCACGTGTTTAATCTAGGGTTAAATAAAGAGCTATTTGTGATTATCTAACTAAAGAACAATCTGTTAGTTCAAGCCTCCACTGGCATAGTTGGCGCAGTTCTTGAGAGAGACCTTTACCAGCTTTAACAGCCGACTAGAATATACACAAATACCGAGTCAACAAAGAATTCTTAGCATTCTCATAGCATAAAAACAATAAAGTTTTTACAGTTTTTAAATTCATTTAAAATACATATTACTTTTGCAAAAAACTCTTTATACAAGTTTTAGCATAAAATTTAGAACATTTTAGTATTAAAAAATAGGGCAAGCTAACAGAAAGAACAAAAGCGAACTTTTCAGAGTAAAATCTATCAATATGAATTAGAAATAAAATAAAATGAAATAAATTGTTTTGAATTTATAGGGAAATATTTGATATTTGAATAAAACAGAAAGTGTAAAATTTAATTAAGATATAATTTTTCATATTTTTTAATTTACTGTAAAGTTTATTTACATTTTTGATCCACTGGAATAGTAACCATACGATTAACATCGAAGCAATCTGGTTGCATTCTATTTTGTGAGCAACAGAAGTTGTATTTCTGCTTAAAATTCATTGCATTATATGTATATACACTGGTGTGCAAAAATTAAGGACGAAGTCGAAAAATTGGCATATCAGCTGAACGAAGAGGCAGAGCGGACAGAAAGACCAATCAGGAGATTAAGTAAGGTGATATACGGTAGCACATGCGCAGATATGCAGGTGGACGTAATGGGGGAGTGTCTGAGTAGTATAAAGCATGTAGTCGGTGTAAGATCAGTATTTCTGGCAAAGAGATTGCACGCCGTATAGCAGTTAAAATCACACCGAGTTGCTGCCTCAGCGAGAAATGGCGAATAATCAATCTGTTAGACGACATCTGGATGCTTTTACCCGAGGTCGAGTCATTGAAGTGTGACAAGTATGGCTGCAGAGTTCGCAATTCCTCACAGCATCGTTTCACGACTTTGGAGACAATTTCAAACTACAGGAACAGCTATCGAGGGTTTAGTAGTGGTCGTCCACGAGGAACCACACCCGCAGATGACCGGTATATTGCCTTACAGGCCAGAAAAAACAGGCGGCAGACAGCGGGAGAAATCGCTAGACACACGACACAGGCGACTGGACGACCGATATCGCGTTTTACCGTGGTCAGAAGACTGCACGGTGGGGGTCTGTTTGCACGACGCCCTGTGCGGTGTGTACCTCTAACGTCTGCCCATCGGAGAAGGCGTTCTCTGTGGTGCCGGGAACACCAGAATTGGAGAGACATTGAATGGGGACAAGTACTATTTAAAGATGAGAGCAGATTTAGTCTAAGTTGCGATTCTAGACACATACACATCTGGACAGAGCGGGGAACCCGCAATAACCCCTTCAACATCACCAAAAGGGACTGTTTTGGAGGTCGCGGTGTTCTCGTTCGAACAGACATAATGCTTGGTAGCCGGACCGACCTTCATATCTTCCAAGGAGGTTCGTCACCTGGGACTGCAATTGTAACGAGGTTCTTCTTCCTTACATGCGTCTTTTCACAAGGGCTATGCGTCCTCAGTTCCTCTTCATGGACGACAACGCTCCACCTCATCACACAGTTACTGTCGAAGAGCTGTTGGAGAGTGAAGATATTGAACACATGGATTGGTCGGCAAGGTCTCTGGATCTAAATCCCGTCAAGCATGTACGTAACTTACTAGGGAGACCCGTGGCAGCACGTAACTTATCGCCAGTAACGATTCCGAAACTGCGATTGGTGCTACAAGAGGAACGAGCAGCAGTGTCTCAACAGCTCATTAACAATCACATATCCAGCATGCACAAATGATGTGAAACCTGCCTAGCAGTCAGGGGAGATCATATCCTCTATTGTAGACCGGATGTTTCTTGCTGGACACCCATCACAGGGATGTTTCGGCCTTCAGTCGATTTGCGCTCCATGCTACTTTTTCAATAAAGCTTCTTTTTATCCCTCTGATTTCTCTTTTAGTAAGTGTTGCTTACATTACTCATGTCCTTACGTATTGGGGACCTTACGGTATTAAATGTGTTGATTTGGAAAGCTTTTGTACAAAGTTATATTGAAAAAACCGTCTCGTCCTTAATATTTGCACACAAGTGTATAATTGTTACCTTTTAAATTTCTTTATTATTCTGAAATTATGATTACTTGCCTGAGAAAAATGTACATATAATCATTGAAAATAGAAAGCATGACGGATTTCAAGAACCCAAGTATGTCTAATTTTAAACAATGCATGGAGTTCTAATGAAGCAGTGTTTTCAGCCTGTAACATATTCAGCTACCAGCCTTGTTCATTTCAAACCCTATGTGTCATCCATAAAACAAAACTTTGATGGTATAAACGATTCAGAATTTCTGCGGTCACATCATTTCTATAGGACTAGCGCTTCAGATTAGTCCTTTAGTAAACATGCATAATAATTCCAAACTAATTTAAACAGACAATGAGAATGTTTTAGTTATGTTACAACAGGTACGCTCATCGCTGCTAAAGAAATTTATAAACTCAGAACAAGGCTTCGAAGTCTGCTTCATTCTGTTCTATCGAATTGAGGGTCTTTCAGTGTTCGGTTTACTTTTTACTCAGTCATTTCTAAAGCTCTGCAGCCGGCGCAACTCAAGATGATCACGGTTAATGTTACCACCCGGATTTTATTATGAAATTGCCTAAGTCCCGGCTGTTTGTGTACGAAAACAGGGAAAATACATCCCTATTATGATCCGTAATTCGGTTAATGCTAAAGTATTACGGAATAAAATTTTTAAATTGAGGGAAAGTTTCTAAATAAAGTTAAAATAGATTATAAAATGTTAAGGTCGCCAAAGAAGGGCTGAAGTGACCATGCATCTTGGTTTCGATTAAGGGTGTTCAGAAATAGGTCCCTCTTCTACAGGAACAAAAAGATATCTACAGTTTTTTTTCTCTTAATTTTAAGTTTTACACTGGCATGTTATCATAGTGAATGAAGGATGCTCTCCGAGTTTTAAGATTAGAAGTATAGCATCGGTCACATAAATCCAGAAAAATTTGTGAGCAATTCATAAATGAACTTTTGAATCAAAGACGTTATGAATAGATCATAAACAAACTTTTAAAACTCGATCTAGCAGGACTATGATTTCATGAAATTGCAAATGTGAACAAACTTGTTGATATTTAAGAAAATATTCATATCTCAAATTTAATCTAAACCGACCCTTATTATTATTTGTTAATTATTAATTTTAAAATACTATTCTAAAAATTTGATACAAGATACACATTTTATCACAGGCCAGTTATATTATAACTAATAATTAGCCAGTTATATTATAACTAATAATATAACTGGCTTGCTAATTAAAACATCATTTTTATTTTTTATATGAATAATTACTCAGAAATATATCTGGTTAAAACTGATACAACGCTAGAGCTGCTAAACACGCCCCGCAGTTTCAATATACGCATTTGACGTTTTAGACAATGAAGAAGATCGCGAAGCACGAGACGAGGATTATTCAGTACCAACAAGCGAGAAAAGGCAATGAGTAACTTAATACTTTAATACCAAATGGCATTGCTTATGTAGCCAATGAAAGGCTTTTATAAGCTATATTCACCTAATCCCTAAGGCATTCACACTGGAAACGTGCAGATAAGTCATATTTATAGAGCTAAAGCTATTGTGTTAATTCGGAATAGTGATTGGACTATAGATGTCTCAGTGCAGAGACATTGCAGGGAAAGAAATGACGTAACATGCGGCAGAGTGATGCAGCAAAAAATATTCTTTGAAGCGAGAATGCGTTTAACTAAAATTTACGAATTTTAAGATATATTAACAATTGATTGCAATTAAGCTTAATTAGTTAATACTAATTTCATTTCGTATTTTATATTTTACATATTTCCCAACTTCAAAGATGAAAAGGCTTGGCGAGATAAATGCTTTTTGAAGAGAAATCAGTAGTGTTAACCAGAGGAAGAGAAATTTTAGAGAATATTTACAGTATTTACAATTACAATGATAAGGAAATGAAGTGCCTTAGAGACATAGCGTTTTTAGGTTTTCACTATGTCTCGTCATTTCTTTCATGGACTTTCTCATATTCGGATATAAAAAAACATATAGAAATGAATGTAAAAACAAAATATTAAACAATTTGGAAGTGAAATGCAAAATTTTACTTAAAGAAGAATATGAAAACCTTTAGTAGATAAGTTTCTTAAGTTATTGAAATATTGGTGAAATATTCTTTCCAAATGTCCTGAACTTGCACTGTCAACCATTGAGAATGTTCGTGTAATGATTTAGGTTGTGGAAATGAAGAAACGTTTTCTATGAAGAAAGAGCGGGTATCAGCCATTTTGCAGTTAACGGCGTGCTGATGCATGATTACAGGTTATAATTATGCCCCGTATTAACTGCGCTTTTGAAGAATCAAAAAACAATTTTTTCCCACGGCATTAATTTATTTTCTAAAGAATGATTTCTTAGAAATGCATATTTGCTGAGCTAGGACAACCTTATGAATGCAATAATCACTTTACAATAGCTATACAAAACATCACCGTTTTAAATATAAAGTCAACAAGCGAGTAGTATCTGTTAGTGAAGCATGAGCAAAAAGCGAAACAAAAAGGGGGAAGAGCCGGCTATTCATAGGAAAATGCAAAATCTTTGTCTGTTGTCTAAGCAGGGATTGGACATAAAATTTCGGCATTGAATAACACACTGCAGATGCTCAAGATTATTTTTTGCTTTTTTAGCAAAAAATAATTCATTAATTTAAAAACAAGAAATATAGAAGTAAAAATATTTATTATTGTTTTTTGTGCTTACAAATCACTACGCGAATATACATTTACAGCTCTTACAGCCTGAAAAGCACATATCTGCGATGTTATTTTCATGCAATGGTTAGTAGTGTTTTATTTTTTATCGCGATGTTTTCTAGGACGGTATTTTAAAAGTGCAATCTTTTTGAACAGCTTTATTTTTTATGACGATATTTTATATCACGATGTTCTAGAACTGCGATTTTTCTCCTTGCTTTCTTGCCCACCAGCGGCCGAGCGGTAAAGACGCTGAACACTGGTAGTTCGGTCCGAGGTTCGAATCCCGCGAATGGGCTGGTTGCATGGGCGTTTTCGTGGTTTTCCCCATGTGTAACGTGTATACGAGCCAGTTTCCCTTAGAAAGACCTCCTCGAAGGCATTCCTCTCTTTAGGCAGATAGCCCTCGTGTACTTTGCCACAATTGAATAACCTAACCTAACCTAACCTAACCTTGCTTTCTTAACTGCCACGACTTTTTTTTTGTGCAACGCTGCTTTCGCCTTGCGTTGTTTTCTATGCGACGTTCTTTTCGCGATAGTTTTGCCACAATATTTTCAGCGGAGACCAGAGAAATATCTCCATAACAATATGGATCAAAACTGAAATTTTCATTGGTTTAAGAATATGTATGGAATATATTTCAAGTTGTAACGTGAAGTAGACAGTGAACTAAAATTCGGAGCTATCAACAGAATTAGGGACGTCTGATCTTTTTACCCAACCATAAAGCAAATATGAGTTAGTTTCTACTAGAAACTCTTCCTCGAATCTCTTTGGTTTCTTTCCTTTTGCTTATATATATGCTTAAATTAAGCGGGCTGTCTTGTCTGATCCAAAGTGGATGGACTCACCGGTTTAAGAGTACGTAAAACTGGCCTTGTACACTACCTTTTTAATTAAGCAATCAGTCTCTCCTTATTCAATAAAAATAATTACAATAAATATTTTATTTATCATTACTTTTTAGTTTTCCTGTTTTATTTTCAAGTGCTGCAAAAAAAGAGCACAAAATCTTTATCTCTTTGAAAAGAAACACCTGTGGCATTTTCCCTCAAACTTTATGACAATTCTATATTAATGTATCAGAAGGCAGGTTCATTTTCTTTAGATAAATATGTCTGTAAAGTTATGGTGCACGTTTGATCGGTTACAAGAAATCAACGAAACAAGACAGAAATGGGAAATTTTCAGCAAATAAAAGGAAAATTCTCCAAGTTCCATACCTGCTCAGTGCACTTCGATGTGGCCTCCATTTGTTGCCCTACACACATTGAAATGATAGTCAAGTACTTTCCGCACACGGTTAAGGACGTCTGATGTAACCGGGTGAATAACGTCTATGATTATCTGTTTTAAATATTAATTCATTGCACACATGTTGTTCACATAACCTCACGAGTCTAATGGCGTCAGATCCGGGGATGTGATGACCATGGCTTGGCAGAACACCTGCCTATTCACCGCTGGGAGGAAAGTTGCATTAGAAACTCACGAACAATATTGGCATAGTGTGGAGGAGCGCCGTCATGTGGAAAGATGGTACTTTATCGAAATTGTGGCACTGCATATAGTTCCAAAATGTCAAAGTAGTTGTTTGATGTCACAGTTTGCTCCGCAAAGAAAAATGAGCCGATCATTTTATCATGTATTAGGCCACATTACATGTTCACCTTAGGGGTGTTACGTTCGTACTCAATGTAAAGGATTTTCAACAACCCATATTCGGACGTTTTCGCGTTGAACATGGCCACAGACATGGAATGTCGCGGCATCGCTAAACACAATGTTCTGCAGAAATCTTTCATCATTGTCGATCTTATGAAACATATCTGCAGCAAAAGCGAATCATTTGCGTCTATCCGTTGGTTTTATAGCTTGCAACAGGTGCAATTTGTAACCCGAGAAAAACAGACATTTCTTTAACACCATACGAACCATAGACTTTATTGAGTTAACTGTGAGCACACGCACTCATAGACTTTTTTAGAGCTCCTAAGATAGCTCTCTCATATAACCTCTACAGACTCGGCAGTTATCGATGGCCTACCAGCGCGGGGTTTGTATAATACATTGCCGGAATCCTTCAAGGGCTTATCCCACTGGTTAATGTGGTTATGTCGTGGCGCTTCATTGTGCACGCGACGATATTCACGGTCCCTTTGGTCGCGGCTATAATTTAACGAACTGAACCCAATGAACATTCTTCCTGTGGCCGGGCAAAAGTTCAGCATGACTTTATTGACATATTTACATTTCATTCAAAAAATAAAATCTGAAAGCTTTAATTTTACTTAATATGTTGAATTAAGTTTTACTGTGAAAGATAAATTTAACCAAGTAGAATTTTTCCCCCTTGTTTTTAGAAAAATTACAGTATTTATACATTCATGAACAAGCAAGAAAAGATTTCAGGTGCAGTAAAACTTCCTTTAACATGTTAACAGGTTTTCTTTTTATTTTTAGAGCAGAGGCAATTATATTTAAACAAAATGAATTTACATTTGGATACTTTCATACATAATGATTATGGATCCTGAAGGAAAATAGTACAAGGAATTATTTTCCACAAAGAGCGAAAATGGGTACTGTTCGGTTATCAAGACCGGGTTCAGAAATGTATGTGTTCATGTGTACATGTATATATGTAAGATATAACAAAATGCGATGGTTGCTTTAAAAATAATTGGCGATCTCAAAATTAACTATTCTAGATTTGGTGCTCTCTCCCAAAATTCATCTGTTCTCCCAAATTCGAGATCTTTCTATGTTATATCACACTGCTTGAAAAATGAAACTAAAACCCAAAATTAACCAATTATAGCTAGCAATACTTTGTGCACCTATCTAATATAAATACTGCTTCGTGAGGTAATTACGTCACTTCATTCCTTTCCCTAGCTTCCGCCACTGTTAAAATATCTCCTCTGCTATGGCCACTTGCCTGAATTATCGGAATTGTTTATGATCGAAATGTATATTATCTACGAAGAATTATTTTAATGTGCCTAGAAATAAAAAGATGATAATTTGGTTTGGTATCAATATCTTCTTTCCGTCTTGTCAATCTGCCATCATGACTACGCATTAAAATATCACATATATGTAAATATCTAGTAGAATATATGTACTAATCTAAGTATATTCTAATGTATGTGTGAGTATACATACACATGTATATGCACATATATATAAACACGCGTTTATATATTTCTGAAATCTGTCCCGATAATGGAACACTATCCAGAAATGTTTCGTACGGTTTTGTGTAACGCTTGAAAACAATTAATAAATTAAAATAAAAAATAAATAATTATCGCATTATCTTTTACTGAATAAGATAACACTTATTTTTGGATGTAGGAAATGTTCTACAATTAATGTAGCATAAAGATGGATTATTTCTGCATGCAAAAGTCAAAATTCTTGGTTTGATGCAGCAGGATATGTAATAAACGAAAATCCTTTAAGACGAACTTATAAACACGAACCTATTTATCTTGATTTAATAGATTTACGTGGATGACGTTGAAAGAATACAATTAGTTTCCATTTTAATTTGTACAAAAAATCTATATTGACATATAATTATTCATCTATATTATAGTTTTATATTTTGATAAATGCATACTATATATTTGCAGATAATCTATTTCATATATAAACTGATCAGTAATGTAAGCATTAAACATGTTTAATTTTTTTTTCTCATGGTACTGTGAAATCTTCTTTCCATTTCTAACCGACAAACCAGTGACGTAACTCGCCTTCCTGTTACACAAACTTGGGAAGTCGTTTTGAAGGTATCTAAAGAGTGGTATTGCGAATTGTACTTCCCCAAACTTCATGATCGCCGTTCATGATCTTAGAATGAAGTCTTCAGTGTTTACATAGAATGCCATTTCTGATTTTGAAATTCAGAAGCTAAAGGAACCCATTTTAAATTCAATTTAGGGCTCTGTCTGAACTTATTTTGACTGGTTGATGTTCTAAAGAAAGTTTACCGGATACTTAAGTTCTTCAAATCGACCCGGCAGTAAAGAAAACAGAAAGAATCAGCATGGAATGGGAGTCGGTAAGTGCGGATATTTCCGCTAGATACAGTTGTTAAATCATGTACTTTGCATTGCATTTTTAAGATTCAGTGTTTTCTTGCTTAATAGTTTTACAGTTTAGTATTTTTTTGCTTAACAGAAAGTGGTACATTTATCGGGAATGGAACTTATTCGCCTTGGCCGTTTCGCCGTCGGGACATTTCGCAGTCTTTACACAACTGTATTATATCTTGCCATAATCTATTAAGTTGACTTATTATAATAAATCTACTTAGTTTTATAATTTAATTTAATAAATATTTCATATAAAATGCTTTTCGTGTACAATTTTATGCAAATACATCTTTACGCATGACATATTAATTTTAAGAGAGTAATGTGCTGACAAAATTCCAAAGCAATTCCGTTTTCAATTCAGAATTCATAAAAATGTCAGTTTCCTGCTTAATTCAGATTTCATAAAAATGTGAATTTCCTACTTGCATGAGTGATTTCCCTGAACTAGCCAATAAGAATTTCAAGAAATTTTGACGAATCATGTGAATGTTGTACCTGCATAATTTTGAAACCGATAATATAACTTGTATTATATCAGAAGTTTAGCCCCAGTTCTCTTTTTTACTGACACAATTTTCTAAGTAACTATGTGTAATTTCTTTGTATCGCATATTTGTAAACAACTATATA
>KK119981.1:1012055-1027362 GCA_000611955.2 Stegodyphus mimosarum
TCTAGTTTGGACCCAGATGTGGACAGTATATCTTTCAATGTGAAAGAACTATCAAAGTTTATCAAGAACGGAACTGCTTCGAAAAGGTTTATTCTTCGAGTAGTGGGTCATATTTATGATCCTATCGGATTTTTAGGGCCCTTTATTATAAAGCTGAAGTGTATTCTACAAGAACTATAGACTCATGATATGGACTGGGACGACAAACTTCCATCGTCACTGGATCACAAGTGGCAGCTGTGGTGCAGTGAAGTCGAACACTTAGAAGATGTCATGATTCCTAGATGTTATTTGTCAAATTTGAACTGTAAATTTATTTCATTTGAAATTCATTCTTTTTCAGATTCTTCTCTTTTAGCCTATGGAACAGTGCTGTATTTAAGAGCTATAGCTGAAGATGGAAGGATAAGTATTAGTTTTATTTGTTCTAAAAGTCGTGTAGCTCCTCTGAAAGGTCTTACATTACCAAGACTAGAATTAATGGGAGCTTTGTTATCCGCAAGATTAGCCCGTCAAGTAAGTAGATGTTTAAAATTTAATACATCTAGTTATTTTTGGACCGACTCGATGATTACGTTATGTTGGATTAAGGGACAATCTAGTAAATACAAAACTTTCGTAAAAAATAGAATAGAAGAAATTCAATCTTTATCAGATATCAACAATTGGGCTCATTGCCCTGGAAAAGATAATCCTGCAGATATCCTGTCCAGAGGAATTTCTGCAGCAAATTTAGCTTCGAACCAGCTTTGGTGGCACGGTCCACCGTGGCTCAGTCAGTCATCTGAATACTGGCCAACTGAAAGGGAGAACTTAAAATCTACAGACGTAGACTTAGAGCTAAAAACGGAATTTGAAAAAACAGTGCAAAATAAATGTTTGGTAGAAAATTCTGAATTTATTTTAGATTTAAGGAAATATAGTTGTTTGTTAAAAGTACTAAGAGTAACTGCACTTGTTAAACGGTTTGTTAATAAACTTCAAAAACGACAAACAGTTGCAGGTCCCCTCACAGCTGAAGAACTTCAAAATGCAGAACTAGACTGGATAAAACATGAGCAAAACATTGAGTTTAACCTAGAATTACAGAACATTAAAAACGGTAAGTCGATTCCTAAAGAATCTCCACTTTCGAATTTAGCCCCATTTCTCGACAGTTGTGGTGTATTGCGCATAAAAGGAAGATTAGAAGAAGGAGAATTTACAAAGGATGAGGCTCACCCTGTGCTTCTTCCTAAGCAATCTAGATTTACAGAATTAATTATTATTCGAGAGCATAATAAAATTTTTCATGGTGGAGTGACATTTACGCTCGCCAAAATTAGGTCTAGATTTTGGATTCCACGAGGTAGACAGATTGTAAAAAGAGTGTTAGGTAACTGCTTAATTTGTCGAAAATATAAGTTGAAACCAGCTAAACAAATAACTAGTCAACTACCAAAAAATAGAATTACTGAAAACCCTCCTTTTACTGTAACAGGAATAGATTTCACCGGCCCAGTTTTAATAAAATCTGGAAATGATACGCCTCAAAAGGCTTACATAACATTATTTACATGCAGTGTAACTAGAGCTGTGCACATTGAATTAATCACAAATATGTCAACAAAAAATTTTATTTTGTCATTAAGGAGATTTTTAGCTAGGAGAGGAAATTGTAAAGTTATCATTTCCGACAACGCTAAGAGCTTCAGAGCCACTAATGAAATTCTGAAAGAATTTGCAAAAATTATAATCGATTCAAAATTAAAAGATTTCATTTCAATAAACGGCATAACTTGGCAATATATTGCGCCTCACGCGCCTTGGTGGGGTGGATTTTATGAAAGGCTTATGAAAAGCATCAAAGAACCTTTAAGAAAGGTTCTCGGAAAGGCTCTTCTTAACTTTGAAGAAATGATGACTATTTTATCAGAAATTGAATTAATTCTAAATCACAGACCTCTTACTTATGTCCACAATGAAATAAAAGAGCCACAAGCTCTCACACCTGCCCATTTCTTGTTTCCAGGGCAAGAAAATGTTTCTTATCCTGTACATTTCGCCGACCTTTTCAGGAATGAACCAATTAACAGGCAGACTTTGACTAGGAGAAAATTGTATCAAACTAACCTTTTGAAACAAATTTGGAAAAAATGGAAGGAGAATTATCTCCTTGAATTACGTTCTGCGCACACTTTTCTAAATCCATCTCCTGAAAGGAATCTTAAAAAGGGTGAGGTTGTATTGCTGGAGGGGTCGACGAAATCAAAATTATTATGGCCCCTTGGAATTATAGAAGAAGTTTATAAAGGTAGAGATGGGTATGTGCGTTCATGTTTGATTCGTACTTCCCAAGGACTTTACCGAAGACCCGTCCAACTGATCTATCCTTTTGAAGTTTAGCAGTTATGTATATTATGTGTTTGTGTCATATAGTATTAATTTGTAATATAATTTTCAGTATTGATTTGTGATTATATGAACATTTATTATTGATATGTAAATTTAGTGTACTCTTAACAGAGTACAGGTGGGGTGTGTTGCAACTTTTATAGTATAGAGGGCGCTGTTACGCAAAACGAATATTGTCTTTACATTATGTAACTATTCCTTTGCCGTTGCGTTGCTGCTGTATTACAGTATATCTTGTTGGTGTTTTTTATTAAAATATAAACCAAAAATGTCGTCACCAATTTTGAGTACCAAACAGGATCAATTAACCACCGATGTGTAAACTCGTCGAAACAAAGGTAGCATTCGTATCAGAATTGTCAATTGTTGTCTTCGCCTTTGGAATTTCGCATTCGTTTCGTAGTTCGTTCGAAACAAGCTTATTTTGTTCATTTGTGCACGTTGCGTACATTGTGCAATTCGCTGAAGTTTTTTATAAGTTTAAAAGGAACACTGTGCACATGGCATTTTCTTGTAATTTATTTTCGTTATTTTAGCTTTTGTTCATTTGTGTACGTTGCCTACATTGTGCAATTCTCAGATGTTTAAGTTAAAACGGAACGGTGTGTACATGGTATCGTTTGTAATTTTAATGCCCTTTTAAAAAAAATTCCTTCTTTTTTCTTTTGGTTACGTTTTCGCGGAGCGTGTCGGGAAGGTTATGTAACGGCATAAAATGTGTAAGTATTACAACATAAAATGTAAATAATTAATTTAAACCTAACTGACAAATATTTTAATGATCGTAATGTTCGTTTTGCATATTATTTTATTATCTTTTTGTGGCAACAGTTTCCATACTAATTTATGCTTTAGAATTCTATGTTTTGTTTACAATAGGTTTTCGCGGAGCGTGTCGGGAAGGTTGCGATTAATTGCAAAGACGTTTCGCAAAAACGCGCCGAATTGGCGATTTTCAAAACATCGCCAAGCAGTGGGCTAAAGCGCATTTTCACCGAACGATTATTATTACTTATTTGATATCAACGTTTTGGAAGAAGTTCTTTAGATAAAAATAAACATCAGATTATCTATAGATACATGTGCACAAAATTCTATATTCTTATTAATTTCATAAGCATACTTTTATGTTTCTTTGGATATCGAGTTTGTATTACTTTTTCCTACATTTAAACTGTTTTTAAAGATTTTACTCTTGAACTAGATTTAGATTATTAACATATGTAAATTTTCATAATCTTATCTGCAAGGTATACATTGTCTGCCAAAAAGTATTTGCACACTTTACGAATTTGCAGAAAAAGCGCTGTAACCTGGAATTGAATTCGAATATAAAGCTCAATATTTTTTCATATCATCTCCATGTCATTTTGAATAAATACAAACTGCTATATTTATAATACTGATTTATTTCCTTTTCTAAAATTAAAAATATAAGGAGGCATAGATGAAACGCGCTACAAAAGTGATCGTACACATAAACATTTTCATAAAATTTCATAAACAAAATTATCCTCTACCATTTTTCTCATTTTTGCATTTTGGTGATGTTTAAAAAGTTGTTTGGCTTTATTTTAACCTTGCTTATTTCGTTATATCTTATTTAATGTTTGAAACGCTCAGCATTCGAAAATTGGGCTAGACTGCAGATTAGGGGCTAGTCGCTAAATGAAGCGAAATTGCGCCAAATCTGGTAACTTCTTGGCGTCATGAAAATCGTTAGGGTTTAAAAGCTACAGTTTATAGTATTTAAGCGTGCTTTTTAATTTTCGTCATTTCACTACTAGAAGCCCATATTTTGGGCTTCTAGTAGATTGTGTGAGCAAATTGGCTGGCGTCGATAAAGTTGAACGTGTGGATTTTACTTATTTGATTCGGTTGCAAGATAAGGGCGAAAGATGTGTGATAGAATGGTGCATGAATTATGGTTTGATTGCGAATGTCCTAAGTATAAAAACAGTATGAAACTAGTTGAAAGGAAAGATGCGACAGATTTGTGTGAATGGAGGTGTGTGCCCATTATATGTGGTTAAGCACATGGTTGAAACGAGCGCGCCATTTTGAATTTCATCTCCAGTCTATTGTTACATTTTAGTGTAGATATAAACAAATGGAAGTTTCTGCTGTTTATTATAAATAAAAAGTTATTGTAAAAATATAAATTACGTAATTAAAATTGTTTAACCACCTTTTGTTCTTTTACTATGCTTTTGTTCATGTTTCAGTAGATCAATATTTTGAATTTTATCTTCCTTTTTCTTCTGCATTTTTTTAACGTTTTAGCTTAAATATCAATCAATGCCTTCTGATTATTTATTGCTCATTTACTGCTTATTACAATTTCTTAAATTTTGTGCTAAAACATTTTACTCCATTTTGCTACTGTCTTAAAAATCGTATATGATATTATGAAAAGTTTTAATGTTGTTGATACCATAAAATACATAGTTGCTTTCAAATACTTTATTGTTTTTCTTGAACTTCTGTTTTAGATAATTTTGCATGTTTACAGGTTGTTGTTGTTACAGATATACATGATCAATTTTTTTGCATGTTTACAAGATTCATTCAAAATCTAATATGGCGATATGATGAGTTAGTGATTTTCTAAAACGCGCGAAAATAATTAATTTGGCGGCATTTCGAAAACGCGCCAAACTGGACCGTAATATGCAGTTTTACCAAAAATTGATCATATTTTAGCATAAGGATGAAAATTAGATTCAGGATATCGCTAAATTAGTAAATTTATCCCAATCTATGGTGCAGTATATTGATAAAATGCTTTAAAGAAGAAAATCGGATCCAAAATAAGGTAAGAAGAGGTTGCTCGACAAAGGGGATTCGACGTGATCAGAGATTTACAGTTAGAAAATCTGTGAAAATCCATATTTGAGTATTGTAAAGATTTCTACAGAATTTACTGAAAAATTATCTGCTTCAGTTTCACTTAAAACTATTCGACGAGTACTCATATCAGCTGGACTACATGAAAGCTCTGCTCGAAGAAAAGTTTTTGGTAGTGCAAAAATTGGAAAGCTTAGGATTTTCTTTTAAAAAATGAACGGTAAATAGGCCAGAAGCATATTGGAATCATGTCTTATTTGAAGATGAAAGTAAATTTAGCATTTCTGGTTCCGATGCTTGTATAATTCTATGGAGAAATAGAGGTTAGATTATGAAGACACAACATTAAAACAAGAATCGAACTAAAAACAGTAATAATGGAAGAATGGAGGAACATCGATTCAGATTAAAAAAAATGGTTAACTCTATGCCTAAACGTTTGATAGCTGTCAAGCATACTGCAGGATATACTACAAAATACTAACTGACAGAAATACTACAATATTTACTAATATGTGCAAATTTCTTTAAAGCGTACGAAGACTTTTGTGAGGTAACTTCCCTGTTAACTTTTTTATTATTGATTTTCCAAAAAAAGTTTTAATATGTTCATAAAATAATTAATATAGTTTTCTAAGATAAATTTACACATATTATTAGAAAACTTTTTTAAAATATTAATTTTTACTAATGAATAAAACAATATTTCACTGAAACTCGCAAGTATGCGAACGCTTTTGTGAGCCACTGGAAATTAATGTCCATTAACTTTTCATTTGCAAACGGCAATCGGCGGCTTCTAAGAAAAGATTTCTTTATTAATCGTAAAACAAAGGTTTTGAGGTATATGTCCCTCATATATCATTTTTGAGATAAGATGGTGCATGCAAGATGTATAAATAATTATAGAGAAAAGCACAAATACTGAAATTCCAGAAAAGCAGTATTTGCTTGTCTACACTAAAGCTATTGGCTTAAATATTTTGCGATGCAAAATCTGCAGGCTTCTAGCTAGTATAAGCTGAGCATAATTTTAGTTATCTTATACTGCAGCATTATTAGTGTTTTACTTGAAAAGTAAATGTTTTTTCTCCTACTTATTTAAAAAATTATAAAGTGAATCTTAAATGTAAGCAACCTTTCATTTAATATTTTCCGTTAGTCACACGTTTCATTTTATCTCAGTTCTTTGCATGGCTCTTATCTGTTAACCGCGTTATACTTTTCAATAGTTTCCTAATTATCAAAAGAACAGTTTCCATACATTTTCCCAATTTGAAGAATAATGTTTATGCGCTCAGATACCTCTTCTTAGTCAGTCTTGGATGCAAAATTCAGATTAGCTTTTAAAAGAAGAAATTGCATAATTTTTTCTTTATTCAGGAATTAATATTGGTTTTCAACAACATGCAAAAGAACGTATCCGATTATTTACTTTTCTTGAAGAATCCACATGTAATTCTCAAATCATATTTTGGGGTTTTGAAATAAGGAATTATTTAATAAATTCTTAAAATCCCAGTTGTACTAGTTTGCTTATGATAACTTTTCATCCTATTTAGGTTTAACTAAAGATTTACGACGTCTACCAATATCTGCCTTAAGTACAAAATGCATTTTATCATGTTCAAAGATTTTTTTCTTTTGCACCAAGTGTATAAAATAACTAGGATGATCTCATGAAACTTTCCATTAACATGATGGTTCTCAGTTATTTTCTTCCATTATATTTTCAAACTGCATAAAAAAGATGATTCTCTCCTCTAAATCGGAAAATTTGTCGATTTCGTAGAAGCTGTTTTAGGAGTTAAAAAAGAAGTTTGCTGCAGCTCTGGGAGATTCATCGTTCCATGATCTAACATTCTGGAAATTAAATTGGGGAGGAAGATAACGATGGAATTTTTCATCTTTTCTTGCACAGTTTAAGATACGTATTTTTCCTGCATAAATGTATTCACAGCTAGAGTGGTTGTTCCAATGGAATTTTCAATCCAAATTGATAAATACCAAAATATTGATGTCTTGGATAATAGAAATTTTAAGCTATACTGCACACATAAATCAACCAAGCGCAAGAAAAGTTTTTTGATAGTAATCGGTACAAAATGCAAAACGTTTTCAGCCCGCTTCTCTCAGCTTTCAAGATGTTCTAATCCGTCATTAAAATTTTAGCAAGCAAACCTTTATCAGAGAAACCGGCTATTTAAATTTCCTATGTCAGGATTTATTAGGAAAGCCCACGGATATGCGCAAATTTGCCCCCTTTTTCAGATCTTCATAGTTATGTGAATCTTTTCATCACATACTGAAGTCTATTACTAAGTTTAAAACATCCGCTATTCAACTTAACTAATATTTTTAAACTGCTTGCATGCTTTCTTTGCCATGAACTTTGAAATTTTAAATTTAAATTGTTTTTTTTATTGAAAGGGTTGATATCCAGTGGGTTTTCGTAATCAATGCCTTTTTGCTATGTTCCCAAACTTTCCGAATTAATTTCTTTCTTGATATAAGTCTGTGATAACAAGGACACCAATTAAACACATTTGCTAAATAGCAGTTCGACTATCAGAGCTTTACTTGTTATTTCTACATTAGCATATTTTTGGTGACAGATTTATAAGTATAGCTGTTATGTATATATATTCGATCTGCTTCATTGGGATTCGTTGGAACTAATCCCCTTTAGTAAGGGGCTGCTTTAATTAAGCAAACAATTAAACTTAATTCAGTGGTTTGCTTGTCAGAAAATATTTCTCCACAAATTTTACAGGAAAATACAAATACGTGCTAAAATTTTACAACATTAGTTAAATTTTTAACAATAAATTACCACTTAACAAACTTTAACTCTGCGAAGAGTCATCAAGTGTAAATACTCGTATATATTGCTTCTGAAATTTGCTAGTTCTACCAAATCAGCACATATATTCAGTGACGATATAGGACTTTTTTCATTACCTTCATGCATAAAATAACGCTTTCTGACCCTAAGTTTTGTTTGCCTCACGATTAGTCACAAGCATAGATATCTCATCATCCTCAGCAGGGCTTTCTTCGTCCAATTGTTGACAGTTGGGGGAGTTTATCAATTGCATACTCAGAGATGGTAAATTGCCATCTATTGTTGAAACTTCATGGTTTATGATAAGCTTGTAACATGCCTTCACTTTCTTCACCCCTAAAACTTTCGGGGACCTCCGAAGGTTTAAACAGGAAATAGCAAAACAATTTTGTATTGTGCCGCTGTTTATAACTTGCCAACAGACAACAACAAATCGTATTGCTTACAAATTGAAATTTTTGTACTGATCTCTCTGGATGTCGATGAACATATTAATATATTCCTATTATTGGATTCCTGCATGTAATTAACCATTCTTCTGCGTATAATACCTTTATACACTTTATTACTTAATGAGCATTGACTCCATTAAAGATATTGTATATTATAGAGAAGAAATTCCAGGCTTTATATTTTTAAACTTAGTTTGTCAAAACGTTTCCGATTTAAGAAATTAATGTCTTAAAAACGACATAAGAGTATAATTGTGATTATTTATTGTTAACCTTTTTATTGCATTCTTTATCAAGGTCCATGTTAGTCATTAAATAAAAATCATATGTGAAAAAACAAATTTGATTGGGATAAAAGTGACTTTCTTATAAACTATCTGCTTTTATCGCCAAAAAACGTATTCAACCCTGGCTATTCATTAGACGTTTAAAGGGGTACAAAGTTTAAATTAACACCCGAAAACATAGTTAAATATTAGAGTATCGCTTTAAGCTTATTTGAAACTTTTATGCTTAAATCATGCTTATTTCTGCAGTTTTAAATGGGAAATTTAAAAATATCTCGGAAGGAAACAGAAACTGAAGAAACGAAATTTGTAATTAGTATCAGGAAATGTAAAGAAACATATAAGAAAATTGCTCAACCAATTAAAAAATCACTTTCAACTGTAAAATACGTAGTAAAGAGGCATCTAGAGTCAACGAATTTTATAAACAGGATAATGAGTGGGCGAAAACGTTGACCAGGTACGATAAATGATATCTTTTAAAAAAAGTTAGAAAGACTCGACACTAAGTCGTCCAGAATTGAAACTATCGATTAAGAAAGAAATTTGTACCCAAACTGTAAGAAACGCTATTAAAGTCTTTGTTTATAAAAGACTATTAGCTGGAAAAATATATTAAGCGTCTCAAATCAACAGAAACAAAAGACTAATTTGTGAGCAATTAGGTAAACTAGCGCCTAGACTTTTGGAAAACAGTTATACTTAGTGATGAAAGTAACTATAACTTAATTTTGAGCACATGGTAATCGAAATGTATGGCGAGGACCAAATGAAGAATTTGAGACGGCTCCGAGCAATAGTAAAGGATGGCGGACGTTTTGTTATGGTTTGGGAGTGCATGTCTTACGCAGGTGTAAAGAAAGTGCATTCTATCGATGGCATAATGGACCATAACATGCATATTAACATTCTGAAAACAAATTTGCATTCCAGTGCTCAATTTATGAGATCACTGGCAAATCTTATATTTATACAGGATAATGATTCGAAGCAAGAACAATGGCTGCTGCAAACTTTGGCTGTTGTACAACACACCAAAAATACTTGAAACACCTCCACAATCACCAGATATAAATCCAATTGAACATTTATGGGAAGAACCAGGCTGAAGGATCAGAAATAAAAGCACTACAAACAAGAAGCTAAAACAACATTTAGAGGAAGAATGGTATAAAATTCAAAGGGATTACCCTAAAAAACTAGTTATAAGCATAGCATCGAGACTGAAAGTTATTATTAAGTCAAAGGAATATCCTACAAAATATTAATTATAGTATAAATACCTTTTTGTTCACATTTTAGAAAAAACGTTGAGTACATTTTTGACTCATGCTATGAAATCTAATTTTTTTCTTTTTTATGGAAGTATAAATTTATTTTATTTCTTTGAAATGTGCATGGTTCATTGATTAACGTTTTTAAGGACGCATTGCTCAGATAATTGAACCGAAAGTCGAATACTCTTTATGGAGTAACTTTATCTAAATGAAGACATACAATACTACAATTACCGACAGCCAACAAGCACGAGAATCGACTTCAACTGTGGGCTGTTGATATTCAAGCTTTGTGCATTAACTGTACTAAAAAATTGATCTGAAGCTTCAACTACTGGATTCTTCCTTTTGGATGTTCTTAATTTTTTTTCTGTAATGCGTACTCTTCACGTTGTTGATTTTCTAGCTGTAGAAGATGCGTCATAGTAGATTATGATATGAGTTATAACGGTAAGTCTGCAACGTTTTCTACCTAGTGGCTGCTTTTAATTTCATTCAGTGAAGATATTTTGCTTAAAAATGTAAAATCCTTTCTCGGCATTTTGGAAAAAAATTCTAAAATTTTAAATAAGGTTAGGTTATTCAATTATGGCAAAGCACACGAGGGCTATCTGCCTAAGGGGAGGGATACCTTCGTGGAGGACTTTCTAAGGGAAACTGGCTCGTATACACGTTACACATATGGAAAACCACGAAAACGCCCATGCAGCCAGCCCGTTCGCGGGATTCGAACCTCGGACCGAACTACCAGTGTTCAGTGTCTTTACCGCTCGGCCGCTATTGGGCCTAAATTTTAAATAGAATAGATACTATAAATGTATATAGCTAGATTCAATGGATAGTAACAGTAGATTCCTCGCGTAGTTGCTATACGCACGATGGTAGCTAACTGAATTGCATCACGCTAGTGTTGACATATTTTCGAAAAGTCCCTAAAATATATCAAAACTTGTTAAATTCGCTTTGCGCTACTGCTCCAGTCAAGCAAAGATTATCCCAATTAAGCGTTTAAATTATGTATTAGTTTACTGGTTTTGGTTTCCGCTCTTGTTCAAAACAGCAGCAGCCGAAATTAACTAGCATCGATTGTATTAACTTCAACTGAACTTCATAGTCAAAGGTAAAAATTTATGTTCAATGAAGGTCTGTGTTTTGATAATTTTACAGAAGATGATACTTAATTTCAATTTTTTTAATCTCATAAGAAATTGATATACCGCCTGGTGGCGAGAGGGTGGAGCAGCTGCACCACAGGTCCGGGGCTTAGCCTTTCATCCCTTAAGTGGATCGACTGCAGGCCGTAGCCCACTAGGTCTGTGGCGCCACTGAGTTTAGTAGTAAATTAATATGCTCGTTGAACCAAAGTAGATTAATCTGTATACAATTGTAAAAGGTATTTCAAGTGTAAAAGGTATTTTTTTCATGAATAAATTAAGTAATACAGAAACAACTGCATAACTTTCTCGAATAAAGGACATGCTTCTTAATAGTTTAACAACACTATGCAGTGTATTTATGTGTTTTTCCATAAAACGTGTGTTTTATTTTTAATTTTACCTTTATTTATTGTTCACGGGGCTACACTTAATACCACAAATAAACGTTGGCGCGAAATCTAAGTAAATGGCAACCTTAATCATACTTACAACTGAATGCGCAAACAAAAACAATGGCTATTTCATCAAATTCAGAAAAAAGAAAAAAAAAAGGAACAAAAATGTAGATTGTACGACATTCATTTTAGATTAGTCAGTAGGCATAAAACTGCCGATTTCGTTTAATACTGTCGAAACCATTTGCGTTTTAAAATTCATGGACTGTTAGAATGAACTGTTAATTTTCATGTTCACAAACATGAAATATTCGAGACATGAATGCACGAGATAAGAATCTACAGAGAGTGGAGGCAAATTCGGTTCCTAAATGTTATCGCAATCACCTTAGTAGAGCTCGCCAAATTTTCAGAATGGCAACCATGCCTGGCAACCATGATCATAATAATCTCGGAGTCAAACAACTGCGCCATTTTCGTATACGTTCTTTTTGTTGTGTTTCAATGGTTTTTAAAATAAATCGTGAAATACTTTCCACTACACTTAATTTTGAAATCTGAGCTTATGGAATTTGCTAGCGATAAGAGACTGCGCTAAAATTTCTGCAGGAATACAGCATTGTGCCACAAAATTTCTAAAGAACAGCTAAGAAAACAACAAGAACCATTGGTTGCTATATAGCCAATGTTGCCGAATCTTTACAATTATCTGACTTTTTTTTAAACGTAGACAGATAACTGTATACTTGGGGAGTTGGGAAGAAGAATAGCCCAAAAAACAAATTCCAGACGGATTTGGAGATGAATATGATTTATTTTTAATGCATTACGCAATCCTCATTTAAAGATTAAAATCTGTATTTAAATTGCCAAAGTATGTTTCCTTTTCACATGTTCATAATGTCTGCCAGCTTAAGATTAAAATCGATAGTTGCGGCATCTTTCTGAAAAAAATAGTGAAAATCGCTAACTTGAACCGGATAGAAAATCTTTTAGCTTTTAATCTGTAAAAATTGTCAAATTTCGTCAAGGTGCTTGCGCTAAGTATCGTCAATCCCACACTCATGTTAATTTCGCTCTTTTACACTTGGTATCCCGTACCAGGACAACAAAATTGTATTTAAAGTTAGCTTGCAAGTGCTCATAGCCGGTAGCTTCCAGTTTCTCCTCTTAAGCAACTGGAAAATTAGGGGAGAAAATTCCTGGATTGATATCAATTTTTTCTCAATTATTCATAATAATACCATTGCAAAGCCATTCATTATGTGTTGAAAACTTATCATATTTGACGCACTATTATGATTGACGTCCCGTTAACAGGACCTAATGTTTTATAAGAATAGATTTGTAAAAAAATGAATGCCCAGTTAATTTAATAAAAATTAATATTTTTATATCTTTTTTTATTCAATTATAGGCACCATCGCAAGATTTATCGCATGAGATGCTTAGAAGATCTGTGGATAACATTCTGCTTCATCTGCCAGCTCCCAAGCGAGAAAGAGCATTAACACTACCCATCATTACAGAACATAGGAATGTATACAAATGCATTAAAGGGAATGTGAAATTTACAAAATACGAAGAAAAACGTATAATGTCCTCTTGTTTCAAGTCTAAGGATACCAGCCCTGAGCGATTTTCAGTATCTCCAATAAAAGTACCTGAAGAGTTACAGGAAAATATTGACATAAAACTAAGCCAATCACTTTGGGTTGCTGCTACGGCGTGCAGTCCTTCAGTTTATTTCGCCGACCGTAGACCTGCAGATACTAGACCCCGAAGGAAGCGAACATATTCAGTTCACTCAATGGAATATATGATAAGGCAGAAATATATGCGTATGGATGATTCGGAAAAAGAGGAAATGTTGGGAAATCACGTAATAAGCAATAGACATTCTTTTCCAGAAAGTCTTGAAGTCAAGATTAAGAAAATGGAGGTTGATTTTAGTAATTTATGCACTAATAACAATTCATCTAGTGATGATATGATAATTTCGGATACATTGACGGAAAGGGCTGGAGACATTAGTGACTTATATGCATATAACTGAGAAATGTGACAGCGTTAATAGATTCTTTAGTTTCAAATTTTAAAGTGCAAGAAACTCACTATCTGGCGTACATCTAAAAGAAAATGGAACTGTAAAAAGACAAAAGTGACCATTCAGAAAATTTCCATTAAGAACATACAATGTTTTAAAGCATATAAATGAATTTATATTTCATTTTTAAGCTAATATTTTATTTAAAGTATTTTATTAAAAAAATCAATTTTCTACACTTTCTCTTTATAGCCCTTCTTATAAGCCGCTAAAAAGTTGCAAAGCGTTTTCATCTTTAATAAGGGAAAAATCAGTGTCATAAAACGTGCAACTGAAAGACTTGTAAAGGATTAATAAACTACTTTGTAGAAAATGTTATTTCTTCATATCATATTCATTAAAACCGACAAATGACGTAAGTATGTAGTTTATGAATAACAGTGTTAATTTTTAATATCTGTTCAAAAAACATGCATTTTATTTTATCTAATGATAGTGTTTTATATTGACACTTTCCGTAATAAATGAATTAAATTTAGTAGTTTTAAATTTTAAAACTTATAACATTTCTAACTTTATTAGATTAAAGAAGCGTAGATCTCTCACTTCAATTGTTGATGAATTGGAAAACAATGCCTCCAAAATAGACTGAGATTTGCATTTGTGGAATTAAAGATATTTCGGTTGAACATTCTAATGTGTAAGATAGAAAAAATAGAAATTCTAACAGGTGGAACGTGTACAAAAGTATAACAATTAAACGACACGATTAATGATACTTCAAGTGATAATAGACAAATTTACAGTATTCTATCCACGCGAAATGTTATAATAGCATAGATGAAGACCTGGTTTGAATGAACACTGGAATCGTTATTGCAATTGCCAAGAACAAATCACATGAAATTGTTATTGCAATTGCCAAGGCAATATAATGTACCGGCTCCAAGGATTGAACAGTGACAATTATTAATAGTAAACAACATTTAGCGTTTTCATTTGTGTATAATATTGGTAAAAAACTTACGTATAGATAATTTTAAATGAAAAATATGCCATACAAATCGGCTAAAAATTGTAATGCATAACATAAAGTCAATAATTTTCTTGCTATTTAAATACTGTGTTGTTGGAGCAGTACAGTTTAAACAATATGGTCATAAATCAAGTATTGCTTTTTTCGCAGCTCCGATGTCACCAAATAGGAGTGAAAATTCTTGAAAGATATTAGTAAATTGATACTTTAAATTCATGGTTAAATGTATTACAAAAAACCGATTATCTGTATGTTATACACTGACTACCAATAAGTATTTGGACACCTATGCAAATGACGATATCTGCGGTCCTAAAGTACGTCACGGACTCCGCCGGTATATATAGTGTAGGACACAGCATCGGCTTTAGCGAAGTTGTTTGAAAAGGTTATTATCTCAAGACTAAAAGAACATATTCACAATAATAATATTTTCAAAAATTTTCAATTTGGCTTTCGTACTGGACATTCTACGACACAGCAAGTTGCAAGACTCACTGAAAAAATTGCTTCACATCTTAATAAAAAGGAATCGGTTGCAGCCTTATTTCTAGACATAGAAAAGGCGGC
>KK119981.1:1027524-1038089 GCA_000611955.2 Stegodyphus mimosarum
CCGACATTATTTTGTATTTACATAAATGATATCCCGGAGCCTCCAGACGCTACTTTAGCCTGCTATGCCGATGATACGGCTATTCTCTGCAGTTCTATAAATCCAAATAAAGCAGTAGAAAAATTACAAAGGGCAATTAACCTAATCAATGAATACTTTAAGGCACGGAAAATTAAAATCAACCCAAATAAATCGCAAGTCGTAAACTTCAGATACAATAGAAAATATGTAACAAGCATAAAAATCGACGACAACCCAGTTCTTAGTTCTGATACAGTAAAGTACTTAAGCGTAATTCTGGACGAAAAATTATTATTTACTCCTCATGTAAATTACATAAAAGAAAAGGCAAGAAAGGCTTTTATGTCTATCTACCCGCTGCTCGGTCGACAATCCAAGTTAAACTTAAATACAAAAAAGATATTATATTTGCAAGCAATCCGGCCTATTTTGTTATATGCAGCTCCGGTATGTGCAGCTACATCAAGAACAAATAGACAAGCTCTGCAAAGGCTCCAAAATAAGTATTTGCGTATTATTACGGATGCGCCTTGGTTTGTTAGAAACTCTACAATACACAATAGTTTGAAAATAAAGCCGCTGGACTCTGAAATACTGGTAGCTTCACATAACTTCTTCTCGAATTGTGATAAACATAGTAATAACGCAGTCAGATCGATTGGAGATTATGATTATACTATAATACAAAGATGTAAAAGGCCACGGACAATACATCATAATGTACAGTGGTGAATGTAAATAATGTAAATACTGTATATAGTATATTTTTTAATTGAATATTTCTTTTCAAATTTCATTTTTTGAGTTAGTATGTTACTTGTATGTTAATATGCTATTGGACTTTGCAAATTTCGTCTTGAACTTACGATTGGACGCTGCAACTAATATGCCTGCCATTCGAAATGCTATCCAAGAAATGCTATCACCGGATATTATCTAGAGAAAGCTTGGATTCTGTTTTCCGCCATGAGATAGCTATCGTTTCGTCACAAGATATGCCTGAGTTAGATACGCCGTTCCGGAAGTTTCCAGCACTAAAGTGCAGATGTTTTTCCTTTTATCGGATTAGACAAGTTTTCACTTCATTCTAGGATTGTTAAAAGAGATTATGGATGAGTAAAGATCTTCGGATCGAACACTCATGATTTAGGAAGATGACCTATGACCTATCGGCTTTAGTCGCATGCAAGATGCCTCGCAGTTCGGAGCTCTCTGATTTCGAGAAAGGTATAATTATCGTGTATCAGACATATGGCCGATCTTTAAGGGACATATTTAACTATCTGAAGTACCCAACATCGACAGTGGCCTATGTGATTAAGAAGTGGAAGTAACACGTGATTGTCGGAATGTACCCCGAGTCGGCAGACCAACGAAACTGGGAGCTAGAGACCGACGAGTACTGTCCAGAGTAATTCGGAAGAACCGCACCCAACCGATGGCCCTCATCCGCGAGGAGTTTCAACAGGCATTCGGGAGTATTGTTTCAATGAATACCATCCTTAAGAAAGCACATCTGCTTGGTTTTCATGGTCGTGCTGCTGCCCATAAGCCTTTGATCAGAAAGTCCAACCGTGCTGCTCGGTTAATGTGGTGCAAAGCACATCGAAATTGGACCGTGGATCAGTGGAAACGAGTTCTTTGGAGTGACGAATCAAGGTTCACCCTTTACCGTTCGGATGGCAGGGTCTGGCGTCTACCTGGAGAACGTCTCCTGCCAGAATGCATTGTGCCAACAGTCAAGTTCGGCGGAGGTGGAATTATGGTTTGGGGGTGTTTCTCCTGGTATGGGCTGGGACCCTTGGTCCCCATTCATGGTAAGCTCAACTCCGATGCCTACTGCACTATTTTGGATGATAATGTGCTTCCTACGTTGTGGCAGTTTTATGGGTTGCACCCCTCTTACTTTCATGACGGCAATACGACAATGCCAGTTGTCATGTTTCGACGTTAACAAAGGCTTCGTATGGTGCCAATGGAGTTCATCGAATGGACTGGCCTGCCCACAGTCCAGACCTGAACCCTATCGAGAACCTCTGGGACGAGTTGCATCGCCGAATTCAGGGGTGCACTACCCGTGCAAAATCCGTGAAGGAACTTCTATGTCTTCTCCAAGCCTAGTGGAAGAATATACCACTAGCTGTCATAAAAAGACTTGTGGAAAGTATGCCCCGGAGGGTCCACGCTGTAATTACCTCTCGTGGAGGCTCTACCAACTATTGATTTTGAATAAAGTTAGTTTTCCTTTTCTATCACAGGTGTCCAAATACTTATTGGTAGTCAGTGTAGACTTAAAGGTTCATATTTTTGAACATCCAGAACAGCATGAAAAATATATTAAATTTGACTGAATATTTCTTTTTATCTTCCTTGTTTTAGTTTTAGATCAGAATTTATATACAGTATCCTTGCACATGTATTTTCACTGTGAATTATGATATAAAAGAGTGATTGTTTTCAGATTCTAGGTTGATGTCTTCTTGTTTCAATCTGGGGTGGCATAAGAGTTGGCATTTCTTTACTTCTTTTTTGTGTTAAATTACTGATAAAAAAGTCATAGGTACATTTTATAACGTTTTCTAAAAATTCACGTGTGAAGACTTTTACATTTAAAAATGAAACATTTTGCCATTTTCAAATTTTTCATTTGTAGGAATGTTATTTTCGTAGCCAGTAATATTAACATTAGTTTTTAATGTTGTTATGCTTCGAAATATCCAAATAAACATGCAAATAGACCATTGAATATACGTTCCAGCAACTTTGCCATGACGTATTTAGAAGCCTAAATTCGCAACGTCTAAGAAAGGGGTATTAGGAATATATCAACAATTAAAACAAAAGTAAGAAACATCATACCTTGAATCTCTTTTATGATATTGTTAAGTAACGAATATATATAACACTGTCACTCATACTCTAGGATGGTTTACGAAATGACTTACGTAATTATTTACCTGCATATTTTATGTATTTCGATGCAGTGATGATTAAACGTGATTTTTAATTTCTTAGTAAGATTATAATATGAAATAATGGTGTCGATGCTCCTACAATATACAATATATTGTATATACAATATTGTATATTTGGTGTATACAAATATATAATATTGAAAGGCAGCACTGTATTTGAGCCTAATATAATATGTCATACACCGATGTGTTACATACACTGTTAAGGAATATTATAGTGTAATGTATTACGTGACGTCATATTATAATTTATCGCATTCATTGATATATAACTTAATAGTATTTGTTATAATATGAGTTTATCACAGGATGCATATCATAGTATGTGATTCTGGCCGTTCCAAATAGCCTATTCTGCGAGAAACTCTCGTGAATAGGTGGTATATGTAGTGTTAAAAATTTATAATTCTTAAAATTTAAAATGCATTTTTGAGCGAAGTGCTTGTCCAGTGTACATAAAAAAGACTTAAAACGCTGTTGACAGCCGTAATGAGTCAAACAACTAAAAACATAGCATTTATAAAATGATGTATAACTATACCTAATTTCTAACAATAATCTATTAAGAACCTCTTAATTGTAAAAGTTCTAATTAGGATTCATATCACAGATTAGGTCAACCATTCAGCAGGCTCATCTGGCAGTAAGAATTATTTCTATCGTAGCTGCATGTTATTTACTACAGTTTTCATAGTTTAATGAGGTGTAACAAGAATACGAGTCAGTTTATTTAAAGATACGTTCACGAAGGCAACCGTCCTATTAGGCATTTAACCCTCGTGTGCCTTCTCCTAACAAATCACCCAACTGAATTTTATGTGCATCATATCGCTGTAATATTTACATTGCTTTAGGCGAGATAATACAATAGTAAACAATAATTCATTTGTTTTTCAGTAAGTTTAAGTCTCTGTTGATGTATTTCTAAAGCATAATGGCTCAGCACAAAATCAACTTCGAAAGCTTAATGGCATTTATAAAGCATAATCTAACAACTGTAACTAATCTCTGGCTTAAAGGTGTGCACAGCATTCGAGACGTAAATTCACACGATCATATTCTATTGCTTCATGAAATTTTTCTGCATAAAAACATGAAACTTTTATTACGCTTCACATAAAATACTAAAACTTTTGAGTCGTATCGATTTTACTTTTTAAGTAGCTGAATGTCTAAGTGACTCATATGAAGATTATCATAATTAGCATGCTTTTTCGCATTTCGAGTCTTGTATTAATTTGATGATAATCTTTTGTTACTAACAAATTAATCTATGAAATCTGATGAAAAGAGGGAGTGTTTCCAGCTAAGCCAAGTTTTAGTTTTACAACATAATGCACTGCATAGTGTAAACATCTTAAACCTAGCATAAATACCAAACTTTTCTTTAGATCTTTTCTGTAATTAGATTTTCATCTCTTTAAGCAAGTAAACCTTGACTCTTTTTTTTTCTTAATTGGTCAACCACATTATTTCAGGCGTAAAGGTGATACGAACCCAAAAGTGAGCTCGTCGGTGTATAAGGAATAGGGCATTTTATATCGGTTTAAAGATCTATACCACCAAAAAGAATATTTCCGAAACTAACAATTTTTACTATATTATTAAACATTACGAAAGCGCTATACTTTCAATTCAAATTCACGAACTATGATTACAAGAAAAGCACACGCACCCAGCTAATACTCTTCTTTTGACACAATTAGCATGATTCTGGCAGTATTTCGCAGTCTTTCACATAAATAAAAAAAATTTTAGAATTTTTGTCCGACATCCCGCTCGAATCGCTATCTGCAACGAAGAAGAGGCCAATTCCCGGAACTTCAAAGTACTGTTGTTTCTTATATATATATATTTCATTCTGAGCAACTTGCTGGTAATTCAATATGTTCATTCTTCTGTTTTAGACTTCCATATCGGTTATACAGAGTAAAATAAGATATCTCTTCAGATTACATGGTATGGGATTTAGAATGTATCATATAAACTCCTTTTTCATCTTTCGGTATTGACGTAAGATAAAATTACTAATTAATTAGTATCCATCTTTATACTGCAGACCAAAATGTTACTCTTAATGTTAATGATTTAATTTTGAATTCTATTCCTGATGTAAAATGCTAACTATTGGGCAATGATACTTATGCGATTATGAAGTGATTTTATAAAGCTACATGATTTTTTCAAAATTTGATGTAAGAGGCATTTGATTTGAATTTTTCCAATATGTCATCCATCTTAAGACACGCAATTTTTTGATTAGCAGCTGTGATTTAAAATAATAGCTAGGCAATATTTTATACTTCTAACAAAAATGTTACTAAATTAATAGGTAATTTATTAAATGCCTTCGAGTAACTTTTAATTATATTCTTGAAATAACCTAAATTATATATTTTGTTTTTAATAATTTTTAGTATATGATGTAACAAAGCAACGTTTTGAAGAAGTGAGTTTTAAGGTATTCCGTTAGTATGAAGAATAGTACCAAAATAAAATGTTTCATTCTGGAGAGCATGAACAATAACGTTTTGCAAATTCGAACAAAATGATTTCTCTAAAGATAAGTAAATGAATTTAAGTCCCCTGAAAGCAACGTACTGTGCTACCATATTACTGGAAACATGTTGATTATCACAGAGTAATGCAATGGGCGGAGATGTTTCTTTGCTTGTCTGATCTCAAGTGTTGGCAAATAGCTTTAGGTCCTGACATTGGAAAAATGGGCAGTTCTGATGCCAAGTACAAATCTTCGTGTTCTTTTTTTTTCGTGAACAATGATTCTACCTGAGCATTATATCTTTATTCTGTAACAAGTATACAGAATCATTATTTCAATTAAAAGCAAGCACATTGCTGTTAAAAGAAAGACTTCCGATTTACCGAAAGTACCAGCCTTTAATAAAAGTGTTTGGAGCTTATTCTTATTTGGAAAAATTTAGTATTGAGGGCAATTATATTCTGATATTTTAATAAGTAATTCATATTATATCCAAAATATAGTATATCTAAATAGTGACTAAATAATCAGAATTATTACACTTAGTTTTGGGGGAAGAATTTCTCAGTGGTCTTCAAAATCATAACACTGTAAATGCACGATTTTCTGACTACATTCGTTAACAGTTAATAGCGGTAAAGTGTTGAAGAAGTCTTCATGAAGGTCGTTTTAAGAAACAAAAATGTTGCGCGTTTGCTTGTAATGAAAGCCCCATGCAGCCAATCTGTTCAGCTGATGGGAGCAAAATTTGTGCCAGGCTACCAGTACTTCGCTATTTTAGTCGCTCGCTCATTGGTGGATTAAAAAGAGCTTTAAGTTATTTGTTTGCTATAATGCACTGGAGAGCAACCCTATCTTGGCTCCGATATTTTGCATTCTGTAGCAATAACTTCCCCAGTTTTACAGAGACAACCACAACACGCTCCTGCCTTGCTACGCCGATGATGCTGCTGTTGCTATTACATCCAAATCGCCAAATCATGCCCTCGTCAAAATGCAGGAAAAGATCCCCGCCATTGAGAAATAGTGTAGCAAATGGAAAATCAGCATTCAACCTAACAAATCAAAAATTCTGCTGGTAGGAAATACCGTAAAAGAACAGCCATCCCGAAAGATATATGGCTCTTCTGTACTCTGGTTCCCATAGTGGATAGCGCCAGTTATCTGGGGTAACCTTTAATAAGTCGTTCACTCACATAGCCAAAGTATGTGGAATAATGTTCGAACATTTCCCATTGCTTTAAAATGATCAGCTTTCTATCAGTTTGAAGAGAAGAAGCTTTATTATATCTATTAGGCCTATTATTACGTATGCATGTCCCACCTGGACTACTGCCAGTGAGAAAGACTACAAAAAAACTTCAGGTGTTACAAAATAAGGCTCTTAGAATTATCGCAGGTAGATTTCACCACACTGATTTATGGAAGATTTTATGAGGGAACTTTAAAAAATAGCCCAGCAAATTTCGCAGAAATCCTGGAGTACAGCATTTTTGAGGAAAATAGAATTTCAGGCCCTACGCTGCTCATTTGTTGCGTGCTATATTGAACAATCAGGATGACCAATGGAAAAGCAGACTTCCCTAGTACTTTTACTATTCAGTTTGATACTTTGTAAATGCGTGAATTGAGACTACCAACATCTACATCGACCAGTCTTCAGACCTATCCGGTCTTCAATTTTAGAAGCAAAGCGCTTCAATTTGTTTTCTCTCAGTCAGGTGCTTATCTCTTTTGGAGAATATTCTTTACAGTTCCATCGCAAGTCAGGCCCTAATGGGACTCTTTAAATAATTGGCAAGCGTAGGGAACACTATCACCTGCTCCATGCCAGTATACCGATCAAAGTATCGAGAGCAATTTTCAAAATATATATTGCTATAAATGAAATAATGTTAACATTAAAAATCAAATTTCTCTATTAAATTGACTATGATTAGAATTTTAAACCTTTAAAGATTGCTGTTAAGTGTACTGAAATTCATTCTGTTTTGCAAATGTAAATTCTTCCCAACGAAAAACGTTTTCGGACTTTGAACTCTCAATTTTTATCAAAAAAGGATGTATGATCTACCCATTAAGTCATACATAACAGCAAAAATATAGCTGTTGCTATTCCAAAGGTAATCAAGAAAATTTTTGAAAACTTAATTTTTGCCACTAACATCGAACACTTTGACAAGTGTCCCTTTAGGGCCAGGCGATTAAAAATTCTGAATACTGTAAGTTAGTCTAGGGGTCGAATGCAAGTGAACGAGCTGATTACATGAATAGTTTTTTATGTGTAACGAGAATATGAGCCAGTGTTCCTTAAAAGTCCTCCATGAAAACATCCTTCCTCTTAAGCAGATAACTCTTGTCCTCTTTACTATACTCAGATACCGACCATTATACAAGCTAACTTTCTGATAAAACTTTAATTTTTTATTTTTAAAATCTGCAAAACAGAGGTACATCATCCAATATAGTATATATATAGTATATTTGTAAAAAAAATATACTATATAATATACTATATATATAAAATATACTATATATATACCAATATAGTATATTTGTAAAATTTTCAATTTCCTATTCATATCCATTTAGCAATTTTGTTTTTTTGTTAAATACAAACATAATTTCAGATTTAGAGAACAGCTGCACTTCCGACACATTCATTGCTTATCATAAACCCTAAATCAAATTTCCAACAAAATTCCAATCTGCTCTTGCTTCACCTCTGACTACATTTGGAGGGAAAATATCGTTCGTTATATATATATAATACTTTAGTATGGGAGGATAAGTACCTTCAAACCCTAAATTTTTATTAACTTTATGCGTAGTATCATCTATACCTAACTGTATACTTTCCGATTATTTCTATTTTTAAAACCTCATTAAATTGTACTAATATTAATGAAATAAATAAACTATAAAATGCTGCTTCAAAAAGTAAAATATAGAAAAAGAATCCCTTCTATTTGACTAAATGGAATAATGCGAAATATTTTATTAATGGATTAAAATTTCATGAAATTCCATGTTCTGATCACGCTAAAAATTCCGAAAAATTCAACTTTATATTAATTTAAATGATCTGCGCATATTTCGGATGAGGATCTGAAGTAGATCCTTATTTAAAATAACAGTTTTACGATTATTAAAGCTGCAGAATTTTGCTTTGTTTCGTTTCCAAACAATCTTATAAAGTGTATATACATTTTTTTTTAATTCAGACATTTACTATATATAGTTAGGTATACTTAGTTAATTTTTAAATTGATCGTCAAATGCAAGTATGGAAATTTCGGTACAAAAAATGAAACATAAAAAATTGCAAGTAACACTAATCAAATAATCCACGATTAAAAATTAATTTTAGATAATGCATTTGAGAGCAAATTATCTTGTCTGCAATTTAAATTTTTATGTATAACAGAAAATTTCAATTGAAGAATAGAAGAATAGAATCTAATTTAGAATTTAATCGGCAAGAGTGATAAAGCATTAACTATTTATTCTTTATTTGTAAATTAATTCATTTTGATGAAAGACGGAATAGTCACTATCTTAACTAGCGTAATTTATTGCCTGAATCTTGTTGATATAGAGCGTATATATTCGTATATATTTTAATGTTCTTTTTTCTTAATGTCTGAAATCAAATTTATGCAAATATTGTATTATACTACAAAAGATATTATTCTGATTATAAAGTAAATTGGTAAATTGGATTTAATCTCTCATTTGTCTTGTATCTTCTTATTCTTAACTACATCTTGAGGCTCACTAAAGTTAGCAATCTATATTTTATGCCATTTTCACTTAAAAACATTTTGGGATCTTTTCCTTCATTATAATACACATATAAAATTATGTAAAACACTTTTTCAAAAATACTGCGCCTCTGAATATATTCCTTTAAAGGAAGCAATTGACTTTTGCAGATTGGCGTTTTGAAGCAGTACCCAAGCTATTTAAGGAACACATTAAAAGGAACAGTTTATTATTATTTTTTACTTTTCCAGATTTGTGTACATTTCTTCAAATATGAGGTACTTTATGAAACTGAACTGAGGTTACAAATATGACATAGAATTTAATCGGTACCATTTCGTAGCTTCCAATAATCAAATGTATTCCCATCTCCTAAATGAATCACTATTCTTCGTGAATTCCGAAGAAAGTTTTGGCAGCTAATCCTATCGACCTATTCCCGAGCCGTCGCAGCTTTCGGTGTTGAGGACCATTGCTTCTCGGTGGCCGGGCGTCAAGATGATTGGCAAGATAAGTAAACGCTCTTTTACCTCCGACGATGAAATCCATCATTCGATGACAGTCGATGAAAGGAAAGAGATGAAGACACGGCTAATGCGCGAGAACTGGCCATCGGTCAACGGCTGAGGAGCGAGTAATGCAGGCTCTTGTTCGTTTTTCTTGGTACGTCGTCAATGTGACGTTTTATGTTTCATATTCTTTCTTTACGCCATGGGAAAATTGGCAGTACGCCTACCAGTGCCAATATTAGACAAACCCTCTGAAAAGAAAAATGATTTGATGAATTTCATGTCATATTAGATTAAACAATTCAATACATCCAACGCTTATAAGCTGTTTGTAATTGTAAATTACAATCCATTACGAGGTAAAATTTTTGAAGCAGCAGAATAATTGGGGTAATCGAGTGCATCATAGCTGTTGTATTAAGGAGAAGATTCCATAATGACCTCGACTCAGACATCTGAAAAGAAGTTAATAAATATATACAGATTTGACATTGCACTTGGTCCATTTGAAGGGTTTACTAATAAATATTCAGAATGCACTTAAGGGATACATGAATTGTTATCAATAATTTAAAAAAGGAATTTCAATGACAATCACAGTCTACATCCCCAATTTTTTACAACAGATAAAATTTAAATCTTGTTTTCCAACTTCTTGTTGGAAATTCATTTTCTTGGAACATAATCCATGGTACCAGCAGTGAAGAAATTTATAAATCGCGCTGCTTGGCGACAGTTTCTTGGTTAACGGAATAATACGGTAAGTACTATAATGAATGATGGGGGGGGGGGGAA
>KK119981.1:1038112-1057351 GCA_000611955.2 Stegodyphus mimosarum
CTGTGTATTACTACCTAACATATTATCGGTCAAACCGGTACCTGCTTTGTATCCTAAATCAATAATCACTGTCACGCAGCAAACATGCCGCATGTCAAGTTTTCCACTTATCAGAAAATTACCTTGTATGTCACAGATACATTATGTTTACCAGTCTATGGCTGCAAATACTGTGAGTGCACGCTTCAGCAATCTTTTCTTTTTCGAAGATGGCAAGAAACTGCGAAATGCCGCACTTTACACCTGTTGCTTTTTTCATACTTTTGATCATCTCTGATGGTTCCATGACCATTTTCGTCTAGAACAAGTGTGTCAAACTTGCGGCTCACAATGAACATATATGCGGCCCGGCCCGCTCCTTTTCACAACAAAGTTGCCCGAACGCCGGAGTCCATTCTCTACCTAGTGCTTTCTCCTATCGCGTTAGCGCAGGGCTCATTGCTTTTGGGAGATGTTAAATGACATTTCAATGTTTTTTTAAGCGACTCTAATAGCTCTCTTATTTGAGGGCATCTTCCCTTTCCTTTGTTTAGCTTAAATGCTCCGAGGACGTGACCGTCTTCTAGATAGCTGTTTTACTAGTTCCCCAGATAGTGAAACTGTCTGTCTGTCGACTGATGCTCGCAGTTGCAATCCTATCCTAAGGAGAAAGGGCAAATAATTGATATTTATTTTTAATATTTAGAATCCAAATCTTTATCAAAGCCAAGATGTCTTAAAACTAGACGAAAAATTGCGGATGTACATCAAAATTTTCAAAAAAAGTGGGAATTGGAATAATTTAGTAGCGAAGGAAAAGGTAAAATAATCTGTATGTCATAATATTATTAAAGTTCAAAACTTATATAATATTAAACGCCATATGAATAACATAAATCAAAAAATGATCATTACGAAGGATTAATGAGAGAGGAAAAATCAAAACAGCTGAAATTGAAACAGAAAATACAGCAATTGGTGTTTAGTAAAGTATTAAAAGAAAATGAAGTGGTGATGCATGCAAGTTACTTCTCGTCGGAATTGATAACTAAACACTCGAAAACAAAGCAAAGCGAATTTTATGGTGGATTTGACATTTATTACACGCACTGTATTACACATCAGTTGATACTTTAAAGTAAAATTATAAACATATAAATTTTATAAGATCTCGAAGCTGAAATCAACGACAATTCTCCGCTTTCTTATGCGAATTAAAATCCAAATATTCTGCTCTGTCCTACTATAACGGGGTACGTTGGTTATCCTGCTCTTAAATTCTCAAACAATTCTGGGATTTAAAAGAAAATATATATGTCAGTTTTTAATAACTAAAAATCGAAACACAAGTTTGTTTTCCAATCCAACATGGCTGCGAGATTTATCTTTCACAGATGATATCAGAAAACACTTAAACAATTTGAATTTATCATTGCAAGGAAAAGGTCAGATCAATACGAACATGTGTGACAGAGTTAAAATATTCTACAATGTAAGTTAGTTCGGTGTAAGCTAGTACTTTGCGAAAATCAATTAAAAAATGAGGATTGGACGTCCTTTCCGACATGCCCTATGAAGAAATCAAGTTTAGATGAAACTGCATCGTATAAAAAATACGCAAAATATATTCTTAGAAACGAATTTGAGACAAGATTTGCAGATTTTAAATCTTTAGAATTTTTTTTAACTTTCTTCTATTTTCTCAATAAATACAGAATCTATCTAATCCTAGACGAATCAAGGTAACTGAGATTCTTTGCGACTCAGATTTGAAGAAAAAATTAACTGAGGATGAAAAGCCCAAATTTTACAAATATTTACCTGTCGGGCTTAAAAATGCACGAAGATTTGCATGTGAAATTATTTCAATGTTTGGAATTACTTATCGATGCGAGCAGTTATTTACTCTTATGAAAGGAAATAAGTCTCCTGTCAAATCAAGAGTCAAAGGAGCTCACTTTGGGGTGGTTTTGAAAGTAATCACTACGAACAGTACTTCCCTCCGAAATTAGACAAGAGAGTAGAAGAGCAGAGATGCCAAGGGTTAGGAAAAAGCAATAAATTGTGTTTGTTCTTTTTTATGACTTTGTTGGTGGAAATAAACCTATTTTAAGAATATTCTGTAAAAATTAAAGTTTACTTTTTGTGTCCCCCTACAAACTAAAATCATTTAATTTTGATCATTTAAATCTTTGAATTTGACACGCGGGATCTAGAAATCTAATAGCTTTCCTTTTCTAATGCTAAGAGTAATTTCTTAACCTAGAAAAGGAAACACTTGGGTGTATATCCCATAGAAAAATATACATGGTGTTTCGAAAGTCATGGGCAAAAATTTAAGCGGTGATTAGAGATGCATGTTAGAAATGCCTTCACATGTAAAGGTGCTTCACTAGTCGACATACCTTCTGAAATTCACACTAAAAATGACGATGCGCAAAAACACTAGCATGTTATGTTTGCCATTACAACGCCGTCTAGCGGTTTACCGCTCGCTCTCTGCCCATGCTTTGTATGGCGAAAATTGGTTGCTTAGATATTTTCTATCACCCTTTACATTTTTGTCCATGAGTTTTGAAACACCCTGTATTAGTCATACAAATCACTTCGTCTCAAATTTGACGCTGATTACATAGCACGTGACAAATATTTTCGGCGTGATAATTATAGGGATGACGACCACGTTTGAACTGATCACTGTTTTCTTGGGAACATAAATGAACGTCAGTAGTGAAAATTACCTTTCTAATTCGACTGCAGGATTTTTATGTTTATTAATTCATTAGCCTATTATTTACAAACTATTAATTCCTTATCTTATTAGTGGAATCAATAAAGTGCATTAAATCATATGTAAAGAGCATTAGATTATTAAAAACACTTTTTGGGTATACTGAATGTAGCATATAAAAAAATTCAGTACCATTTAAGTACACTTAAGATTATTTAAAAACATATATAAATGTAGATATTAAAAACCGAAGCCCTAGAAGATTGCCTGTTGACAAACAAAGTAAGCAAATAAATCGGAATATATAAATCGAGCTTCGAAACGGTATCTCCGAAAATTTTAAGAATATTAAGCAACCAAATTTCAAAAATTAGCTTTTTATTTTTAATTTCTGCAAGTCTTTGAATAGTTAAAGGGGAAATTTGAGACTTTGAGTCATATAAACAGGCAAACTTATTTGAATACTAGGTTAGAATTGATTTTTTACGTCATGATATCCGAAGCTTTAGAATTTTATTTATTTTGAAAGCTTGGCGATTTAGCGGAAAACAAGAAGAGTGTGTGAATTGAATGCTGAGTAGTTTCCATGTCTTATAATATAAAACAGGCGGTTTGTGGTATCCACACTGGACACTCCTTGCAGTTGAAAAAGGACAAACAGGAAACTTATTCCCGATTCCGAGGTTCGGGCGGCAGAAAAAGAGAGCCAAAGAAATATAAGAAAACAGCAAAGAGTACAAGATAGATAGACGGGAAGAAAAGGAAAGACAGAATAAGACCCTCGAGGGTGGCCCTGGGTCCATTATTCATGTGGTTCTTGGCAGGCGCCTGTCCAACTGTTTAACTCTCGCCACTCTCGGGCACAGGGTTGCCACGATCAAAGTCGAAAACCGCCAAATTGCGCCGAGGTTTGACAGATAATGCTTGGCTCTTCAGTGTAATTATCGGCATCAGTTTTCATGCCGTAGTTTTGTTCATACTTCAGTTATAACTCCGTGCTTTTTTGTTTTTCTTAGATAAGCTTCAAGAATTTTTCTTAGGAAACAAAAGTTGCAATTTATATTCAAATTTCAAGCGAACGTTTTATGGATTTTCTTATAGCCAACATTCGATTGGCAAAATGTATAGTTGTAATAACAAGTGAAAACTGAAAACAGAGCTTATTAAAACTAATGTTAATCCATTCATTTATCCCTTTATCTACTGCATTTCATCGAATAAGCTTGCAAAAGCTAAAAGTAAAAAATGCCTAATCATTGTTAAATTCATTGCTAGTCCTTCTACAAGTTCTTAAAACAACATTTAACTAATATACTCGTAATTCCTTTCTCTTTTTTACACCTGAAATTATTATTGTTTTTAAGATAAAATTTTTAGTTGACATGAATTCTCACTATAAAACTTTTGCGGCCCTCATTTTCACATTCTTAATTTTCTAGAGAGTATTTAGCTTTGCGTGTTTATCTGTATTTTATCTTTAAATAACCAATCATCCACTTTCGACCAAGGATAAAGGTTCTAAGAAAATGTAAAAATTTGAACTGTTATTGGAATGTATTCATCATATTATTCCGAGAAAATGAACGTCGGCACTCAAATTTTTATTTATTTTTTGTCTTTTATATTAAATATAATCCACCAATGGCTGAGTTTACAAAATAAATGAACGCTGGTAGTTTAAACGTTGTTCAGAGATCTCAGCGAGCCGCGGGCTGCGAGGGTGTTTTCGTGGTTTTCACCATGTGTAAACTTGAGTGCGAGAAAACATTCTAAAACTTGCTAATGGAAATTAGCTTCATAAAAGGATCCCTTCCCTTACGCTAATAACCATCGTGTGCGATCCATAATCAAAACAATTCAAGCCATCCCAATTTTAACAAACAGGAGGGTTTAAAAACATATTTAGGGGGGTTTAAAACAAACAGGAGGGTTTAAAACATATATAACTTATAAACATATTTAGGAATACAGTTAGTATTCGTAAATATGTTTTTACAGTTTCAAAAATTTTTTTACAAAAAAATCAACAGGATGATAAAATACTGTGTGTGTTTCATGTTAAAATACTGTGTGTGTTTCATGATAAAATACTGTGTGTGTTTCATGATAAAATACTGTAAGTGTTTCATGATTTATTATTCCTCTTACACCTCGTATTTTCCCATTCAGCCGAAACACTATCAGTTAAACTATGCGATGAATTATAAGTCTGAAAATTTTAAAATTAAACCTTTTCATAATGGCAATGAGCCCCAAGGGAAGTGCAATTTTTTTTCAATGGCTTCAGATGACTTTTTAAAATCTCTTCGGTAAGCCGCCTTAATTTATCATTTAATTTTCTGAGTTTTTTTTTTTTTTTTTGAAATTAAATTTAAAGTTATTTTATATTTGGTCTAGGATAATTTTTCCACATTATACTTACAAAAACTTATTTGCAATTAGAAATGAATAAATTTAAAAGATGAGTTATGAAATAAAAAGTTTTATTTCACATTACGGGGTTTCGAAATTATTCTTTATTTACAAGTATCCTTTTCGGTTTTTTAGTAATCTTCACAGCAGATTTACAAACAAGAAATAAATAAACGTTCAGAGATTTTTACGTCACCTAAGCCTGAACTTCTAGATTATTCAAGCAATAGCTACGTATTTGGAATTACAACAAATATTTGGAAGTGCAATCACTGAATTATTCAGCCTACGTTAATGGAAAAACTGACCCGTTGCTGGCATCAGTGCCCGACGTGGCACAATTTATCGATCCAAAGCTGTCTGCAAAGCTTTCGTGCAGGCTTCTTGCTTGAGCAACACATTGGTATGTGATGTGCGGGAAGTTACCATGAGCAGGAATTTCCCCCCGTAACTTCTTAATTGGTGCTCAAACATGGTGGGAGCGGTGAAACAATTCAATTGGGAAAGCAATTTATTGAGCACACATAAAAGTGACATACGCTATAACGTATGACGTGATTTCGAACCTTCAGTGTTTGGCAAATCTAATTTTCGCCCTGTTTAAAAGCTTCCGCGTTCAGCTTGCACGGAAGCTTCAACAGAGAGCCTGTGGGGTTGTTAATTTATTAAAATGCGTTAAAAGCGCTGATTGCTGCCCATTTCACGAGAGAAAGCGAGCAGTATAATCTAAATTTATCCGTGAAAAATTTCTCAGGTTGCTTGCGGATTTTTGGAGAAGGAGATACTTCGCTGTTGTCAGACATATTTTCCTAAATGAGATGAAACATATGTACATATAATTTAAGCTATATTTCATCTGGATCATTACAGATGCGAAATTGATTTGGAATTTATTTTCCTTTGTCGAATGAGACAAAATTTAAAAGGAATTCATTAAGTTTTTATCTCTTGAATGATAATCATGATTTCAGTTTTGATAATAGGCTGATTGTTTTTACCATCAAAGAATTAATATGGAATGCTATACTTTAACATACAATTAAATATTTCGCTAAGAGAATATTATACATAGCTAAGTAAGAAGTAAATTTTTGGTGCTGCATATTTAATCAACTCATATATATGTGTGTAGATAAAATTAGGTGTAATATATGTAATTTTTGCAATGTGTAATATACGCAATATGTACAATGTGTAATATATACAATACAATGCTAAAATTTTACAATAATGCAATAATATAATACAATACAAAAAATTGCACAAATAATACAATATTATAAAATGTGCTCAAATAATACAATATTTTATTATACTGTTTATAATTATATAAACAATATTATACGATATAATAAATTGCTGAAATAGTGCAATACTTACAATATGTAATATTTACAATACAATCCTTAAATTTTTTAACTACTTTTGTGGGAAAGGCGAAAAAAATCGATAAAATGATTACTAAGCCATTTTAATTAGTGTTTTTTGAAAGATGACTTATTTATCTGAAACAATTAAAGCAAATCTGTGGATTTTTTCTGTTGCAAATGCCAAACAGTTTTCTGTAAAACGATATACGTGTTAACTTGCTAGTTCTAGAAAGAAAAACTTTCGTTATCAGTTCATTTCGACTGAGGTAACATTTTGCTAAACATAAGAAACATCTTTGTTTTGTTAATTATTGCAATAAACGAAAAAAAATGTACAATGATACGCTTTAAAAGCATTTTATTAACCATACTTGCTTTGAAAACAAGAACACTATTAGATATGAGAGCAACAGATTTAATTTTGTAATAGATATCAACCTTTCCTTAAAAAACGACATTATTTGGCGAGATTTTAGAGTTCCTTTTTTTCCGTTCCTTATTTTCCGGGTGAAAGTTTCTCCGTTCCTTATTTTCCGCGGGCTATCTTTCCGTTTCCCTTTTTCCGGGTGACATTTTTTCCGCACACCGACATTCAGTCTGGAAATAATTATTAATATTTTCCGCTTTTAACCATTTGGCCAATGGTTCCCTCCTAAAGAAAGAAAAGGTTTAATATTGAAAAAGAAAAGAGGAAGAGGTTTAATATCATTATTTGAAATTAATAAATTACTTATCATCTAATGCTTTCATTGAATGCATCATGAGGGAAATCTCACTCGTTCTCTTTGTTATTAACTGTATGTGGCGTATCCATGCTATTAATGGGATAGGGGTATATAGAACATTTGTGACATCTGTCTGTAATGAAGAATTTTCCCTGGTCTAAACAGCTTTCCTTGCTCGTTTTCAATTAATACCACTATATCGCCATTTCACTATCTAAGAACTAGCATCTGCGTTTTTTTTTCATCTTACAGATATGATCTGCTCTATCACCCCGAAATCGCGCATTGTAGTGACCTCTAGGTGTTTGTGTTGAAAAATCTCGCTGTTCGATTACATTAAAACCATAATACATTATATGCCCTTACCCCTGCTTTTGTGCAACTCGAGCATACGTCAGCCTATACTAATTTTGCAAAAGTTGTGAAGAATTCCTTTCCTTGTCTTCCGAGCTCACAAGATTGTGGTTAGTTAGTCAAGCTACTTTTTTACTATCGTCTGTATGAAGGCAATATTTTTAAAAACAAACACCTGGAGCACATAGCCAATCCCATCCAAGTTTAGATTTTGCTCTAAAGTTACCGCAGCTGGAACCAGAGAATATAATCCTTTTTTAGTATTAGTACACGGGATCTTCTTTTAAGATGGAAATGTTTCAAATTTCTTCTTTACAACTATTTTTTCACAGACTTTTGTCACTTGCTTATAACTGTGATATAACAAATTATGTGAAATGGTATTTCTGTGACAACTATTAGTATTAATCCTGTCGCCCAAACGGTATAGTGGTTAGTGACTCTGACTACTGTACCAAAGGGGCAGGATTCAAATCCCGGAGAAGACATGGATATTTGTAAATGTATTGTGTCTCTACGGCATCGGGACACTCTATATATATATGGCGAGCCGAAAGTCCCCTAACGTGGATTGTTGATACGGGAAGAGAAATGGAAGACCTTCAGACCAGCCCCCCCCCAGAGTGCTCTTCGTCAAAACTGGAGTGGAAATGCGCAAAATCGTACTGCCGCCTGTATGGTGCCCCAGGCACTTGCCAACGACAAGCGTAATCTGTATTTCTTGTCGCGATGAATTTCCTGGGTTCGTTCTGATGTCAGGCGAGCCAGTTTTAGTCACAACAACAACAACAACAACAGTATTAATTTCCCCAAAAATCAAACATCAAAACTTACCAGTATCCATCTTGTACTTACTTGTATAAAATTACGTGCGGCAATACCCCTCGCATTTAGCACATTGAAGTGCATAATTTAGGACTAACGATGAAAGATAATTGTGTTCACCAAAATAGCGATATTAAAACGGTATGCACATTTAAAGTAAGCACAGAATATATTTGAGATTTTAGATGCGATTTGTTTGAATTCCTGTCCAAACAAATATGTCAGAATAACTCAATATTTTTCTAAACTATTCAGGGACATACGTTTGACATCCGAGTGAGTAAATTTCCATATATCGACTTTTTATCTTTACTACCTCAGAACTCATATCTCATTTTTCAACTCTTATTGATTTTTGTTCCGATCTTAAGAAATGAATTTAATTCTTATTCCGCTAAATAAATATGTTGTCAAGAATGCCACGAACACTAATTTAATTCATTTCTACCGATAGAATGCGGTGATCTTTCAGAAACTCAAATTGATCCTCAATCATTTACAATGAGTAATGTTTTAACTTAAAATATAATTTCATATTCGAAGTATTCTTAGTTACAATAGCTTGAGAGATTTCTAACAGTTATGCAGAACATGTATAATTAAAACTTAGATTTTCTCCTTTAATGGATTATGAAGTTGCTTATGTGGGCCCGGAAAGGGCTTTATAAGCAGGATAAGATGGCCCATGATTTTGACGAGCTGACAAATAAATCTCAAGAACGGTCAAGAAAGTGTGGTAAAAGGTCTCTTGCCAATCAGAGCATGTGTGCGAATCAAATTGAAAGTGATGAGAGTCAAAAGTCGAGTTGCGCAAGAAAACAAGTAAACGTCGTCAGTCAGTATCAGATTGCGAAGCTGAGGTATCTAACCCCGTGAGAAGCAAATGGTTTGATCAAATTATCTTCTGGAATGATTTAAAAGGTAAAATCTTTTGAAAAATTTGCAGCATCACATCTAAGTCCAGTTTTGTAGGAACGCTTATTAAGTTTAGTAATGTGGTCAACACTATAGGATCGATTTTCAAGTCGTCATTGAACAGTTTCTTTCTTACCAGGTAATAAGCATTTACAGATGTTAGCAGAATCTTATTCTACACTACCTCAATTTCATGAAAATCTCTATCTGAGGCTGACGTCCAGGCTGCAGATGCGTAGTATAGAACTGGCCTTATAATAGATACAGTGTGATCAGCGAACAAGCCCTGATTTGAAAATTAAGTATCTCTACAACAAAGATCGATAGAATTATGCGGTAAACTGTACGTTTATTAGCAAAACTGTAAACTCGTGTACTAAACTTTAGAAAATTTAGTTACGAAAATCGTTAACAGGTGGCGCTCTGTGCTGAAACTTCTCTCTGAAAGGAGTAAAAAAAATAAATAAATAAAGTGAAGCAGCCTTTGCAATCAAAATACAATTTTTTCAAAATGTTCACCGTTCGAAACAATGAGGTGGCGTAAACGAACAATGAAATTTGACATCCCGTCTTGCATTGTTTCAACGGAAATGGAATCATATGCAACACCAATCAATGATTCAAGATCATCTAGAGTAGCTTGATTGTTTCGATAGACAGTGTCCTTCAATGCGCCCCACAGAAAGAAGTCACAAGGACTCAGATCGAGAGGCCAAGCTATTCCTGTGTCAGTAAATTGCGGATAATCTAATGCAATTACTCTATTTCCAAAGTATTCATGAAGAAAGCGAAAAACTTTATCTGTTTGATGTGGTCGAGCCCCATCTTGCATGAACCAGTCGATACCTGGTAGATCCTCCAACGCTAGTTGAGTGCTGACCAATTGTTCCAAAATCGTAACGTAACGTTCAGTAGTTCAGTAGTTATTGTTTTTCGTACGAAAAAGGGTCCGATAATAATATATAATGCTTCTAGAGCATACCGCAGCCCATGCAGTAACTTTAGGCGAATGCAATGCTTTCTCTTCACACAAATGAGGATTTTCTGAACCCGAAAATGTCCAGTTTTGTTTATTAACGATTCTATTCAAATGAAAATGTGCCTCATCTGTGTACCAGATGCAACTCACATCAAATCTGTCGTTGTCGATCATTGTTAGAATCTGATTCGCAAAGTCAACCCTTTGTTGCACAGCTTTCATGGGTATGGCCTGACGACTTTGGATTTTGTATGGAAACAGCCGTAGGCTATTTTTTAATATTTTTTACGTGCTCGTGTACTTCAAACCTGTCTCTGATGCAATCCGTCGGATGCTTTTCCTAGGATTTTTCTGAACAGTTCCAGAATCTTTGGATGTATTTTCAGGAGTGACTACAGTTTGCCTAGGCCCAACATTTCCCTTTCGATCATCAGCCACGCTGCCAGTCCGTTCGAATTTCGAGAAGAGCATGCGAATGGTTTTCGCTTCGGGTCCAACTGGAACATTGAATCGGTTTTGAAAATCGCGACGTGTTGCCGTAGGACTGTGTTCTAATCAGTTAAATTCCAGAACCAGAAAAACACGTTGTTCAATGGAATACATTATTTCACTTTCTATGCTAGCCCCTTTTCACTAGCCAACAGTCGTACTGATCATACTGACCACTTTCGGTATCTCTATCTGGTAAAGCGGCGTATAGCAAGATTTTGCTTTTACCGCTGCGTGGGATTTTATTTGCCTTTAGGCTTTGGTTTCAAAAGTTGTAAGGCGGAATCCGCCACCGCCTTTTAAAAGACGAAATAGTTCAAGTACTACTGTACTGACGTTGATAGATTCATAGTATTGGAGCTTTGTCAAGGTAAATGTAGATATACAAAGTCTCTGTTAAGGAAAATATACAAAATAAAGTTTAAAAATACGAACATTATGTACACTATTTACATGTTTGAAACACACTAAAGAAAGTCTTTGTACTAAATAAAGTCTTTGTAGATAAATGCTACCATCTGACATTATGGAAAATAGTTCTAGGGCGTTTTACCGCATGCTCGATGGTGGGATCATAATTGATGAGATCTCGTAAGTGTTCATAGCTTGAATTTTCTACGTTCTTGAGGAAGGTGTGACTTGTGGTTAATATTTGGTCTGCGATCGGCCTAATGTCCAGTTCTTTATGAATGTGCTCGTTTCTGATGAACCATGAAGCATTTGTAATTTCTCTGAGTAGTTTATTTTGAAAGATTTTTAATTTCTTTCGCTGTGTTTTTCCAACCGTGGCCCAAATTGGAATGGCGTAGAGGAGTACTGGTCTAATAAGACAGATATAGATTCTTCTTTTAATTTTGAGATTTAGTTTAGCTTTTTTTCCGATAAGTGGGCGTAACGCATTCTTTGCAGCATTCGCTTTCTGTAGCGCATAATTGGCCTGTTCTTTAAATAAGAGTTGCGTATCAAAATGCATACCTAAATACTTAACACTATTTGTAATTGGGAGAGCTTGATTATCTATTTGAATATCAATTTTCCCTGGTGAGAATTTCTTATATCTTCTAAAGAGTACTATGTTGCTTTTAGTGGGATTAATTTTCATTTTCCATATTTTGAAATAATGGGAGATGATGTTAACTGCTTCCTTTAGTTTATCTATGGCGAATTGGGGTTTCATCGACTTTGCCCAAATCGCAGTATGGTCCGCATACTGAAAAATTCTTGCTGTTAGTGGCGTCGGAATATCATTGATAAAAATGTTGAAAAAATAAGGAGCTAATACGCTTCCCTGGGGTACACCACTGGTGATTCGTTTTTTGGTGGAAAGTGCGCTATTGATTGTGGAAAGGTTCTATTTTTTAAGTAGCTCTGCATTAGTTTAATGAAGTTGATGTGGAAATTTGTAAGGTGTAGCTTAAAGAGTAAACCCAAATGCCACACCTTGTCAAATGCTTTTTCAATGTCTAAAAAACATCCAGCAACTGCAGGTTTCTTATTGAAAGCATCAGCGATGTATTCCGTAACATTTAGTAACTGGTGGAGTGTGCTATGCCCGGGTTGAAAGCCGTGTTGATCAGGTTTTATAATTCTATTATTTTCGAGATGCTGAAGTAATCTTTGCTGTATAATCCTCTCGTATACTTTGCCTAAGCTTGGTAATAGGCTAATGGGCAGGTATGAGTTGACATTTCTTGGTTTTTTTCCTGGTTTCACGAACGTAATGATACGAGTGTGTTTCCATTGCTGTGGGAAATAATTTAGTCGAAGGCTTGCATTGATAATGTTGGTGAGTAGTACAATGTAGTTTTTATGCAAATTTTTAATAATTCTGTTGGATATTCCATCATAGCCTGGAGCTTTGCGTCGTTTGAGTTTTTTGATAATTTTTCCTATTTCCATGGGAGAGGTGGGGGTGAGGTGTTCATAACCAGTGCTATTTTTGAGTTGCTGTATAAAATTCTCAACGTCTTCTTCCGTGTCTCTGTCCGACTAATTATTAGGAGTGAAAGTATTTTCTAGATGATTCGCTAGTGTTTCTGCTATGTCTGCTTCTGAGTAAATTGGTCCGTTGGGGGTGTCGAGAGGTCCAATATTTTGATAATTGTTGCTGCGGAGGGACTTTGCTATTCTTCAGACTGAATTAGGGTTGAATTTCATTGAATCTAAGAAGTTATCCCACTTCTCGCTTCTGTATTCCATGAGGAGATGTTTGATTTGTCGGTTTTTGCGATTTAATGTAGTTTTTATTCTGGGATCTGCGGTACGCCTACCCGGGATCTGAGGTACGTCTCCAAAGCTTTGCTGTGCGATTTTTTCTATGATTTTATCCTTAATATGTCTTGGGAGAGAAAATTGGGCATTTTCAATAATACGGGTGGATTTATCTAGTGTAGGCTGATTTTTCTATTGATTTTTGTAATCTGTTCTTCGATGGTAGCGATATCGGCAAGAGCCGGATGTGCCGGTAGTTTTTCCAAGTAATTCTTGAGTCTACTCCAGTCTATTGTAGTTTGTAGGGGTTGTTCGTGCTCGAAGTCTTTTAAGATGAATTTTGCTGGGAGATGATCTGATGTGAGTTGATTTTTTACTTCAAGGAAGGGCGTCTGTAAAATATTACTGGTGATTAATATGTTGAGGACGTCTGCTGAGCCGTTATGATGGTAGCGCGTAGGATTCGTAGGGCCGTACACTTGAACATTATTTTGTATAGCAAAGTTATAAAGCGTGTTTCCATTGGCATTTACTGACCACTTTCGACTTCGAAGCACATTTTAAAGGCTAATGATAGGTCATTGCGATTACAGCGCCATCTGTTAACGATTTTTGAAACTAAATTTTCTAAACTTTTGTACACCATTTTTACAGTTTTGCTAATAAACGTACAGTTTACCGCATAATTCTATCGATCTTTGTTGTAGAGATATTTAATTTTGAAATCGGGGCTTATTCGCTGATCACCCTGTAAGTACATCCTTCTCTTTTAAGATAGGCCTCGAGTGCTTTGCCTTAGATAGTCTGATCCAAATGGTGCAAAACTAAATACACCAAATGAAAATTGTCTTATGCACGTTACATGCATATTCATATCACAAGAAAACCTTACACTCTGAGCACGCAACCTGGTTTGATTGTTGGGAATCTCGGCCATCAGTTTGGTTTACATGATTATTTTATTTTCAATCGTACGTACAGTTCTTCTTATCCTTCTTGCATCTAGCACTCAATGTATTTTCATCAGGAACGCCTTGTCGCATCTCTTCTTATCAACGCTATGTTTGCTACTAAAATTCTTGTTTACGAAAATACAGAGTGGTTATAATTAAAGTGTCTCTATTCAGACCCCTGTAGAATCCGTTCTGAAATTGGATTTTGATAAAACTTGGTGTAAACGTTATATTGACTATGGGGAAAAGATTTCTGAAGTAAAAAAATAATTAAAATTTTGACCACCAGATGGCAGTCTTCAAAAATTCCTTATGTTGATTTGTCAAACCTATAAAGAGACTTGCAATCAGAGCCAGAAAATCATTCTGTGTGCCTTTGTCTTCGTTCATCATGCCCATACAGAAGAAAGATCAAGCTTTGCTTGTAAAAGTGTTTTATCAGAACGGCAGCAATAGCTTAGTTGCATTGCCTGAATATCGTCGTTTAAATGAAGTGCAAAAAGAGCCCATGTCGAAAAATAGTTTGAAGAAGCTTATCATGAAATTTTTTATTGCAGAAATCATTTTCCCACTGTCCATATAACATATATACGAAATTTCATCAAAATTCAATAAGTAGAACAGGTTCTAGACGGGTCTGAATAGGGTCACTTTAATTAAATTCACCCTGTAAGTCGCTCAGAACTGATTAGCATATATGATGTAAATGTTTGGAAACTGCACGTATGTTATGAGTGCTGTGAAAATAAATTGTTCTTATTTATACCATATTTGGAAACAATATGTTATGTTATACAATATAATACTTTTTTTTTCATATCTCACAAGCGCCTTGCTTTGCGGATTAAATTAAAGTTCCAAAATCTCTAACTTTTATAGATACGAGAAAGAAAGCGTATCCTTATTTAATAGTGCAATGTATAATGTATTTTACTTGCTCACGCTATCAATTAAATGTAGCTGTGTATAATACACTAATATCCTGTTCTGTATAGCGTTTACTATTATCCATAATGCCACTCCCAAACAGTGAGCCTTTAAACATATCTATCCACAGATACTGGAGACACTATTATACATGAAATACGATTATACCATTTAAACTATTGTCCAAAACATATAATGCTTTCTTGTACTAATGTATTTGAAGTTTCTTTGAATGTACTGCATAAGAGTTTGAAAATTCTTCCATATTAATGTCGGTACTGTAAAACTATTATAATGAGCGAAATTTAATTATTAAAAATCTGAATGAATGAAATTAAATTTAGGCGAAAAAGCAACTTAATTTTACATAGATTTTGAATAAAATGCTGTCTACCTCCAGAGTCGTCAGGTAGAATCCTTCGTTTTCCGGTACGATATTATTATGGCAAACTAAGGTTGCGATTTTTGCTTCATTTTAATATCGGTGCGTTTTTCTTTCAGTTGAATGAAATTAATTAATTAGGAATTTTATTTCCACTTTTATGATATTAAAGTTGTTATACAATAGATTCTTTTATGGCAAAAAAAGCAAGTGTATGTGTCGTCACTAAACAGTCAATTTCGCGTCAAAAGAAAATCACGTCCCGTGAAGCATGAAGCTGTTTTCTTTTCTCGCAACATACGATCTTGCGTTTATTTTACATCTGTCGTGGCACCATCTCGCTACTTGGGAGCGGCCATCTCAAAAGCCGAATTAATTTTTTAAACTCGAGATAAGAAACCGAAATTGTGAATGATAAATACTTATCAGTAACTATGAGTAAACATATCTCATTGTTAATGAGAAAAGCCAAGTTTACACATTTGATGGACTTGCATGTTTCACTCTGAGAAAATACAGATTTATATCAACTTGCGAAAGCTAGACTGGAACTTGAAAGATCATATTATACGTATGCCATTTTATCATTATAAGCCTTGCTTTTTAGCACCCGAAATAAGAAATCTTTGATTTCATTATGTGAGGAAAGTCCCACTTTATCAAAACAAAATACTCTCAAACTTCACAGCTATGTACGAGTATAAACTGAATTTAGTTTTCCTTTTTTTTTCTGCAGCCGATTTGGTTTCAAATTGGTGATTACGAATCATTATTCAATGACCGCTTCATTTTAATATTTTTAAACTTTTATTTTACGCAGAGTTAATCGATATAAATTGTATCCAAAAAATTTGGATGCATTTAAAAAAACATTTAAAATAAATACTTTCGTATCTGGATACGGTTTGCATCGTTAGTCTTACCACTTGTTTTGGCAGAAGGTAATTTTAGTGTAAATTCGTATCGAGAGATAACGGTGTTCCGTCAATATTACCAAAATATGCGAATTAGAATCCTTTAAGACACAATGGGCAGCTGAAGATAAATTTCTACTTTATTAGCAGTATTGTAAGATTCTTGCAAATGAAAACGCATAAATTCTGTGTAATCTTAGTCTTATCATTCTATTTACCGTATGATACTAGCAAAATCACACTGTAGAACATTTTTAAGATTTATTCCACAGGGGAGAAATTTTTAGAAATTCTTTGATGCATCAGTTCGTTAATTTGAAATGATTTTTGACATACCTCTTAATTCATAGGATACCATGGTCATATGAGTATTATTTTTCGTATATAAGAAATCAATTTAAGTTAGCGTTCAGGTATAAGATAAAACCTTAAACTTCAGAATACGAAATGCATTCTCTTTCCTTCTAAAATTAAAAAAATAGCATTTATGTTACTTGTTTAAGGGAAAATCAAAAGAATAAGAAATTTTCGTCCTAAAAATATCATCTTCATTACTAACTAAAAGCATGTAAAATGCTTTTAAGCAACAATTTTGTAAAGTAGAAAAATAAACTAACAGACTTTTCCATCCTTAGACAACAGTAATAAATATCAAAAATTGCTTCATGTCAAAATCCATAAATGTATTTATCATGAGTGAGTGCAGACTTTAGTGCTTTTGAAGTTTGAAACAATTGATTGGGGGTTGGGAAGACTGTTTTCTTTCTTGAAATTTAATGTATAGCTGAACTCTTCCATTTCCAGCAGATTTTATTTTTTGGTCTGTTTGTGTGCGTAGAAATTCTATCACAATACAGCCCGCATAGCGTAAATATAGACCGTAAAAAACATACAATGCCCAAAAGCAGGGAAAAGAAAACATCATTTCAAGACCCACTTCTTTCCGACAATTCACCCGTCAGTATCGGTTTCTCTTTCGAAGATGCAATGGCATTTCTCTGCCCTTTCAACCTTTTTCTTTTTAAAAACAGACTTCGCTTTCCTTTAGATACCGCATTTCATATATGGGAAGTCACGTAAATCATTTATGCTTATTTTTGCCATGACTTTTTATATCTCGACAAATAACGGTAACATCGAAACGCAAAGTAAAAAAATATTAATAATTAAGAAATCCTTATTTTTCTAAAAGAAGCGTATAATGAAACATAACTAAGTCAGCTATCAGTGATCTACAACGATTTTCATGTTCTGCGGAGATGAAACCTTAGAAGAAAGGGTTATGAGTAATCTTCATACCATTATCAAAATTTTCAAAATATCAGTTACTTTCAGAGGTAGGTGATTCAGAGAATCGGTGACTGTTAAAGACTTAAGTGTACGCACCTTTACACTACCCAACTTTCATTTACATATGTGAAAAATATAAGAAAACAATTTATTTTAATTAATTTTAAAATTTATATATTTTAAAAAATTTTTTAAAAAAGAGAAACAAATTAGGTAAATAGCGCTAAAGCTGCTAAGTACTAATATAATGTTTCATAACAGTAAATTTTATTTAATTATTTATTAAATTTAAACAATTCATTGCGCCATTGCTGCAAGGAATGAAAATTAAATTATAGTAAACAGTAATTACTTAAAATAGTAATTTTAAGATAAAAATTATAATTTAAACAGAAATTGTGTAAACAAATTAATGCTAATTATGAACTAATCTATAATATCATTTAAATTCAGTAGCATAAGTAAATCAAGTTCAACCAAAACTTGAAAAAAAAATTCTACTAATTAATAAAAATGAAACTAAATTTTATTAAAATGCATACATGAATGATTGCTGAGTAGGCCGGAGACAGACTTATCAAGGGGAAGTTGCCTCCAAACCTAGCTCCCCAATCATTCAATTCGTGTTTCGTCATTCATGTATTCCAGGGTAATAGTTAATACATCGTCATTCATGTATTCCATTCGTCATACATCGTCATTCATGTCATACATCGTCATTCATGTATTGTACATTCATGTACAATATACGTGAATATATCATGTACAATATACGTGAATATACGTGAATGTACATTCATGTACATTCATGTACATTCACGTATATTCATTGTATTCATTCATGTACGCCATACATCGTCATTCATGTATTCCAGTTCGTCATTCATGTATTCCAGGGTAATAGTTGTACAATACTTTTACCCAATTTTGGTTGGTAAGTTTAAATTAAAACTTTATATTTACTTGCTTTTAATTTTAATTTTAATTTTTCAGTATTTATTATGTAGTTTTTTAGAATTTTCGAAAAATTTAATAATTGAAAATATTTAATTTCTTCTTTTTGTATAGTTTCGGTTTAGATTTCACTTAATATTTTAAATATTTTTTAATAATATGCATATTCGTGTCGGGGAGGTTTTATGTATACAAGGGTTTCTAAATTTTCTAAAATTTAATTAATTTTTTATTTTAATTTAATTAATTTAAAAAAATTTTTAAATAAAATTTTTTAAAAAAATTAGAAAAATTTAATTTTTCTCGAAATGTTTCACTATTTATGATTACTCCTGGTTTTTAATTTCTCCAACCAATTAGGTGGTAAATTTTTTTGAATGTTCTTTACTTTTGGTTTTAGCTTTTACTTTTGGTTTTAACTATTACCCTGGAATACATGAATGACGAAACACGAATTGAATGATTGGGGAGCTAGGTTTGGAGGCAACTTCCCCTTGATAAGTCTGTCTCCGGCCTACTCAGCAATCATTCATGTATGCATTTTAATAAAATTTAGTTTCATTTTTATTAATTAGTAGAATTTTTTTCAAGTTTTGGTTGAACTTGATTTACTTATGCTACTGAATTTAAATGATATTATAGATTAGTTCATAATTAGCATTAATTTGTTTACACAATTTCTGTTTAAATTATAATTTTTATCTTAAAATTACTATTTTAAGTAATTACTGTTTACTATAATTTAAATTTCATTCCTTGCAGCAATGGCGCAATGAATTGTTTAAATTTAATAAATAATTAAATAAAATTTACTGTTATGAAACATTAT
>KK119981.1:1057507-1096577 GCA_000611955.2 Stegodyphus mimosarum
GTTTACTATATATATATATATATATTTTTCAAAAGATGCGCACACACATCATTAGAAACATCCAAATGCCGTCGCCACTATTTTTCAATTTTTCAGTGATCATAAAATCGACGTTAAAACTTTAGCGAATACTCAGAAAAAAAAAATAAAAGTAGTAAACTTGCGGCAAAATCCTTTGGAATTGACCTTCACACACGCATTAATCATTTTTAGTTTTTGTCTTTGCAGTCACTGGAAAGTGTTGGGAGCTCAAAACTCCAAATGGGAAATTTTCACCGGGTAATCCTGTCTGACTTTTATTAGATGTAGTATTTTAATTGCGTAGGAGGTACTTTAACAGCTTTCGATGGTCGAATGGAAAGGCAAGAAGAAGATGTTGACACAAACCAAGTTCAGATAATTACTAACTTTATTTCTAGGCATATAAGAATCATTTCTTTATAAATAATATACTTTTTGATCATAAGCAATCGCAGTACTTTTTATTTACGCTGGAAAACGCTACGAGGTCATTTTAGGCAAGTAACCAGCAGCGTGGATGATTTTGAACGCTGCTGGTTACCAGCAGCGTAACCAGCAGCGTTAAAAAATTTCAGTTCTAATTAAAAAATTTTTGGTTTACAATTGTTTTCATTGGACAAGAGGTATCTGCATTAAACGTTAGGTAACATGGGAAGATCTCGAATTTGGGACAACTCATGAATTGAGGGAAAGAACACCAAATTTAGAATAGTCAACTTTAAGGTCAATCTTAGGTGTAAAGTCTATCTTGCATGTAATATATAATAAAATACGATGGCTATGTTAAGAAATAATTATCAACTTTAAAAATGAACCTTAAAATTTAACTCGAACTCAAACGTTTGAATCTCTCCCTTCTTCCTCTGAATTGCTGCAACCTTTTCTCGCTTACGCTTTCCTCCTGGCAAGACGTTCCTCATCCACGTTGCTGCTTCTTTGCCTAAAATGACGTCTTATCTTTTTCCTGAGTATATAAAAATTGTTGTAGTTACTTATGATCAAAAAGTACATTATCTATAAAGAAATTAAGAACAGAAAATGCTGCTTCAAAGATTTCGAAAAGTAACTGAAAAAATAAAAGAAAACTGTATCTTTAAATGGTAAAAGTCATTAAATTTAATTTCTGGCAAAATCAGAGTAAAATAAAAATTCCTGATGTAGACACCACAAGACCTTATACGGCCTATTAAATTACGGATATTTTCTACTGCATTTCATTTAAATTTATTTCTTGGAATTTCATTAGATATGTATTTTTTATTTAATTAATTCAGTACTCACTTCGCGGCAGAGCAAAAATACATAAAAACTGAAAACGTGTGCATTAAAAATTGTGAAATACGAAAAAATATAATAACACCAAATGCAGTTCAAAAGTTAACAAAAAAATCTTTTTTAGTCCAAAAGGGCTGTGTCCCTGAAGGACCACTGTTTTTCGTTTTGCGATTTTGCGTCGGAAACATTAAATGTCGGTTCACTTTTCAAACTGTTGCCACCAAATCTTGCAGCCCTGTATTACATTTAAAGAAATTAAATAACGAAGAATGTGCATAAATGTGTGTATGTTTCTCTCATTGTGTACGGTACCTAGAGCCATTGAATTGCGAATGATATAATCCTGCTGCTAATATAGGCATCTGGAAGATCAAATTAGAAATCTGGAATTTGTTTTATTATCGATTTTATATTTTGAATAACTTTAACGAATTTTTGATTGACAAACTCAAGGATTTCAAAGCGAGCAATAGCAACGTTGTACAGAGAAAAAATTTTTTATCTCCAGCTCGAGACTGTGTATAGTAAACTCTAGAGATATGCTCAGTTTAAAATTATTTTGCGATATTGTTCTTTAACTGAATTTTATGGTTTAAGTGCGAGGAACGTGATATATAATAAACAAAGGTAACACACACAAAATATAAAAAAAAACGCCCCTTTGGACGTAATATAAAATCTGAAACCTTTCATGTTTTTCCCCCAATTAAAATAGCAGAAGTAAGAAGCCAGAAGGCAGATTTTTTTCGATGCACAAAACTGAAAGTTTATTCTTGGTTCCAGTCTGCAAAAGACATTAAAGGTGCAGAAACTAACTTAATTCACTATTCTACTGAGTTTCAAATGTAAAAAAGTGGCGGTTCGTTACGCCTAACTTGCCACTTAAACTTTTAACAATTTTGCATGTTGCGCATATTGCAACAAAAAACGGAGGTGAACAACTACATGTTATAGCAATCCCACATAGAAAATTTCAACGTTCTACGGCTACTCGTTCTTGAGTTGTGTGAGATACGTACACTGCGAAAAAAAAACCGGGGGGGGACAGTTCTATATCTCCTGTTAAACTGGGCCGATTGACGAAATTCAAATTGCGTTTTTCATGTCTGGAAAGCGTGACTTCGGATATCTATTAGATTTATATATAGCATTGTTCAAATATGGGTATTTTGACACAAAAATCGGACTTTTTCTGAAATGACATGCCATTTTTTTTCATATTTCGATTCTACGACTCAAATTATGCCGAACTTCCAAGTTTTGTAAAAATCGCATGAGTATTTTTCAAAACATTAGCTCTCAAATTTAATTCAATTTGGTATGTATTTATTAATATCTCTTTTTTTATGAAACTTATTTGATTTCTTCTTACACAGTTTGAAATTTAGGTTCATTCCAAATAAAATTCGCCCATTTTTTATGATTTATTTTTAAGTAACTTTTATAAATTTTTCGAAGAAAATTTTGAATTATAACCTATAAAAGTTTTACAATCATTTTAAAGTAGACGTATTTCTAAGCATATCTGCACACATTTAGAGCTTTTCATTCAAAATTTCAGAAGATATACGTGAAATTACATATTGGTGCGTTTTGAAATTTGGCATACTTCTTGAAAGCGATAATAACGAAAATGTGGTTTCGCACTTTGTTAAAATTATTTGAAAGTAGAATGATGGTGACTTTTTTTCCTCTCATCCACAATGTAAGGAGGCAGAAACGATGTGACGTTTCTTCCTCCTCTGCATGATGGAAGGGAAGGAAAATTGGTTGCCACGTACACTCTCAGATAAAAAACGCCGCACTGAGAAGATATAAAGCAAATTGGACACAAATTGATAAGCATACAGGTGTCGACGGAAAGTGCAAAATTTTACAAGCCACAACAAATTACGATTCCAAGCCACAACGTTTTCACGAATTTCATACCGTGTACTCTGGTAGACAGTAACTATTCCCCGCATACAGGTGCGCGAACAATATGCGCAGATGTCAGAATTAGAGAGAGGTCGTGTAGTTGGGCTTAAAGCAGCCGGTTGGTCTTATCGGCGATTAGCTCGACCTTTGAGCAGGAGCGATGGCACAATTAGACGATGTTGGCAGGAATGGGTGGACCATAGCCGTACGCAGCGTCAAGAAGGAAGCGGTAGGCCTAAAGAAACGACAGAACGTGAAGACCGAGCAATCGTCAGAGCGGCACTCACAGCCCCAGATGCATCATTATCATCGATTGTACGTGCAACTAGCGCTTCAGTGACCGCAAGGACCATTCATAGACGGCTCACATAAAGGGGGCTGAGGTCACGTCTCCCCTTGCGCCGACTCCCATTGACCTCTGTACAACGTCAAGCCCGTTTGCTGTGGTGTCGAGCTCATTCGCACTGGAATGTCATTGACTGTAGTAGAATAGTCTTCAGTCATGAGTCCCGCTTTGAACTGAGCCCCGATGACCAGCAAAGGCGAGTCTGGAGACGCCCCGGACAGCGGTGTGATACCAAACTGACTGTCAAATAAAATAATAGTAATAAAATAATTACTAAATTATGTGATTCAAATCTGATTAATTGCAACAACTTAAACTATTATGAGACTTTGAATTGCCCAAGAGGCCCTTGCTTTTACAACTGCATTTATGGGAAACAGTCAGTCGCCTCTCTTTTCGACCTACACCAGAGCATATCTGTGATTGTCGACACACCGGTGAGGGTCCGAATGTACAAGAATGCTATGTTATATTCGATCTTTCACCGACGTATTTGGTGAATGTTGACATTCTCCGGTGAAAGTCGACATTCTCCAATTTCGGTCTTTCACAGTAACATATATATATACATATACCTATTTTTCAAAATGGAGATCTTATTCGCCACGCAGTTAACTCTTAATACTATTTGCATTCATTAAAAATGACAAATATTTGTAGTTTAATAAATTTTTGTATGATTACTAGATTATGATTCTAAGTAATAAAACATTATGAGAATATTAAAAACCTTCTTTCAAAATTTCGAAAACGTATAAATTACTTGCGTGAAAACGCGTTCAGCATACCAAATGTTAGAAAATTTAATTTTTTTCAAATTAAAGCCAATAAGAAACAACAAAAGAATATAGCTGAATGGCTTTCAAAGGAAATAAAATTGAGCTCGAATTATTCTAATTTATTCATTAACCGTCCTATCAATGCAAACTCGGAATAACGACAAATATAGTAAATTTTGAACTTAAATATCTCTGTTTATTTTTGTGGCACGAGAGTTAAACTTCCTTTTGTTTTATATTTTCAAGTACGAATTCTTTCCAAATATAAGTTCAGAAACCGAAGGAACATATAAAAAGTTTTATGTTTCGTATAACTTTTTATATTTCATATTTTACACAATTTTGTTTTAAATTTAAAAATACGAAAACATGAATTTTTGTGTCATTTAAAACAGTTTTGTCACTGGGAGTATATGTTTACGACCAACGGTTGAGACAATAAAAACCGGGTAAGAAATTTTGTAGACGTGTTGTATAAAGTAAAGTTAACACTAAGAGAAAAGTTGAAGAAAGCATATTTATTATTCGAAAGAGTATACTAGAGCACGTTAGAAGAAACTATTGTTCTGTAACAAATCAAAAAGGCATAAGTAATTAAATAAACCTGTAAAAGAAAAATGATTTTTCTACGCTTCTGGTTGTAATCAATAGCATAACCTCAGCCAACTCTACTCTGATGTCACTTCGTTTCATTTCCAATTCAGTGCATATGTCTGCACGTTTTTCCCCGTCCGTATCAACATTACAAATTTTTCATTATCTACACAGTGGATGATTACGATCCTACAGCGAAAAATTTGGAGATCTTTACGATCTTTGGCCATATATACTGTACCCCAAAATGCTGCTTCTGTATATTAATGATGGAATCTGTGGCATATCTAGCATCATTTTGGTGTACCTAGAGTGATGTGTATTTTTCTCCAGTAAGCGGTGAACTTCGAGACTATATATTAATATGCCTCACTGTATAAGATCTTTTGAAAGAACAAGAACCCGTTTACTTTTCTAAGTGAATGAAATCAATGAAATGAATTTCGTTCTGCAATGGTAAGAAGTCACAAAGAAAACCGGTTTAAAAATTTTCTCGTCAGATTCAAATGTAGTTAGTTTTCCCGCCTGAGTCGCCTGACTCTATACCCCTTCTGCGAAATAAATAATGTATTATGCTACCAATACACAATTAAATTCTAAAGCATCGCATTTACCACTGGGACTAGTAAAAATGGAACGAAAAAATAATCTTATTTTAGTCTATACACACGGCAATCTATAAACGTGAGTCCTTTTTTGTCTGTACACACTATTCTTCGAAGAAGTGAGAGACAGTTTTGTTCTTAAATAAACTTTCTAAACTGCACGTATTTACTTCTTGCGCTGTGGCTAATCATATTGTTGCGTTATACGGGTTCGTGGATTTGAGAGTATCCAATGAAAACACGATGCAGAACAATAAAAAGCACAATTTATTTACAAGAATCACTATTTACAGCACAGTTCCAAAATTACCCTTAAAAGCGTCGAAAATCTACAATAAATACGCTGAAACAATCAGCAACACAGCTTCAGGCTGTAACTGTAAAGGTAGCTTCACGGCAACACTGAACTTATAATAAACACCGTGGGACAATCACCAATACACTGTCAAGCTATACTGTAAAGTTAGCTTCACGGCAAAGCACTATCTCGATTGCTTTCCGTTCACAAAACTCTCGCGTAGCTTAGCAGCTATTCTCACAATAATCACAACGCTCACAGTACTTCACAATCTCCCGCAACTAACTTCGCAACTTCTCAACTAACTCGTAACTAACTCGCAACTCCGCAACTAACTGCTCTCAGAAACGCAAGGGTTTATATAGCTTTTCTTTAAGTTCGACACGTTTCGAGAAATATCTCGACAGGAAGTTATTCTAGAAGCTTCCCGATTGGACCATGGGATATCGCCAATTTGGTCGCCAAATGGGCGATAAAGTCGCCAATCTGGCAACCCTACCATACACTATTTTATGGCAACCCTAGTGCTATGCCGGAAAGCTTACATACAGGCGCAACCGCCGAATTTTTCGCAACACTGCCCCCTCCCAAGGACTGCACGTCCCGGGCAGTACAATCCCTGGTTGGGAGCCAAAAAGAAATAATCGAAAAAGCTACAAAACAAATAAATTACAATAATAACAAAATTTGCAAATATTTACAGTATTTACAAATAACAAAAACATTTACACTAATTACAAAGATCTATGTACAAGCAACTATGCATAAATCATACAATTAAACATAAAACCATTACGAAATACGGGGTACCCATAACAAAAATAACTATCACTAATTACTAAAGAAACAAATATTTACATTATATACAAATTATATGCATAAGTTAAACACATAACAATTTTAAACTATACTATTAAAGTTCAGAATGGATTTTAGTCTTAGGCTTTTCACTAAGTTATACCCGGGTCAAATACTTTTCCACGGCAGTTCTCAGATGTATTTCTGTTTTTTATATCACAGTCTGAAGATTCAGTCCTTTCAGACTTCTCGTGCACAGGAAGATCTGAAACAGTTCGTTCCCCATTCTGTAGTTTATTCGCACCGTGTGTACAGTTCACCTCGATACTCACAGCAGGAGGTACATGCTTATTTACCTCTATTTCCTGAAAGCGAGTTCCAATGTTTACACGAGGACCATGAATAGAATCCGATCCTTTACAAGCAGAAGTATCCAGGTTTAGAATCAAGTTCTTGTCTGCACTATAAGACAGGCACATGGATTGCGAAATGGGTAAACTTTCTTGCAATGCTGGAGCACTCCGCGTAAGTTGTACATCAGCTTCTTCCATCTCAGCATCACATGAACATGTGGTGTGAACATGTGAACACATCTCATCAGATCGTTCAATGCTTGCTATCTGCGACTTCGTAACTTCATTATCAGTTTCTATGATCTTGACAGTCGCATTTTCATTTTCTTCTGTCTCTACTTCAGGCACGTGAGCATCAAAATCTTCGTTCCCGTCTTTAATTTCTTCATGTTTTCGTTCTTTTTCTTTCATCCCGTTGGATGTTTCATCCATAATTTCTGGATCTTTCTCAGATAGGCATATCTAGCATCATTTTGGTGTACCTAGAGTGATGTGTATTTTTCTCCAGTAAGCGGTGAACTTCGAGACTATATATTAATATGCCTCACTGTATAAGATCTTTTGAAAGAACAAGAACCCGTTTACTTTTCTAAGTGAATGAAATCAATGAAATGAATTTCGTTCTGCAATGGTAAGAAGTCACAAAGAAAACCGGTTTAAAAATTTTCTCGTCAGATTCAAATGTAGTTAGTTTTCCCGCCTGAGTCGCCTGACTCTATACCCCTTCTGCGAAATAAATAATGTATTATGCTACCAATACACAATTAAATTCTAAAGCATCGCATTTACCACTGGGACTAGTAAAAATGGAACGAAAAAATAATCTTATTTTAGTCTATACACACGGCAATCTATAAACGTGAGTCCTTTTTTGTCTGTACACACTATTCTTCGAAGAAGTGAGAGACAGTTTTGTTCTTAAATAAACTTTCTAAACTGCACGTATTTACTTCTTGCGCTGTGGCTAATCATATTGTTGCGTTATACGGGTTCGTGGATTTGAGAGTATCCAATGAAAACACGATGCAGAACAATAAAAAGCACAATTTATTTACAAGAATCACTATTTACAGCACAGTTCCAAAATTACCCTTAAAAGCGTCGAAAATCTACAATAAATACGCTGAAACAATCAGCAACACAGCTTCAGGCTGTAACTGTAAAGGTAGCTTCACGGCAACACTGAACTTCTAATAAACACCGTGGGACAATCACCAATACACTGTCAAGCTATACTGTACAGGTAGCTTCACGGCAAAGCACTATCTCGATCGCTTTCCGTTCACAAAACTCTCGCGTAGCTTAGCACTCACAGTAAGCAGCTATTCACACTCTCGCAACTAATCACATTACTCTCGCAATTAATCACACTCATCTCGCAATTCTCTCGCGTAGCTTAGCAGCTATTCTCACAATAATCACAACGCTCACAGTACTTCACAATCTCTTCGCAACTACTCGTAACTAACTCGTAACTCCTTCACAATCTTCGCAACTTCTCAACTAATTGCTCTCAGAAACGCAAGGGCTTATATAGCTTTTCTTTAAGTTCCACACGTTTCGAGAAATATCTCGACAGTAAATTATTCTAGAAGCTTCCCGATTGGACCATGGGATATCGCCAATTTGGTCGCCAAATAGGCGGTAAAGTCGCCAATCTGGCAACCCTACCATACATTATTTTATGGCAACCCTAGTGCTATGCCGGAAAGCTTACATACGGGCGCAACCGCCGAATTTTTCGTAACAATATGTTAAACGTTTGTATGATCGGACGAATCACTGCGTGATGGTTTTCTCATTCCAAGGTAATTCGGGCGAATCAATCTCAGAATTATTCGTTGACTTGACGTGGAGTTCAAGACACCATTTTCTATAATGTACAAACTTGATAAGTAGATGCCGAATTCTAAGAGTTCCATTTTTTATACCTTTTTACTGTAGAGCACATCCAACAAAAACAAATGATGCTTCATCTATGGCAAACTATCTGATTTAAAAGAAAGTGTCACTGTCAATAAAACTATTACGAAATAACAGTTGTAATGTAATGTAACAGGGTTAAAAACCTGTTGCCCATAAAAAATTCATATAACCCCACATATAACAAACAGTTTTAAAACCTCTTGCACATTAGTTTTAGGAATGGGAGAACTGCTGGGAACAAAATATACACAAAGCTATGCGCTTGGAAACTTGTGGGCTTGTTTTAATGAGAATAGCCTCTACATTATTCGATTTCAGTACAAACTTTCGATAAGCAACAAGTTTTCATAGTGTTTATTTTGTTTTCATACTAGAGACATACCAGTAAACCTAAATACCAAGTGTTATTTAAGTGTTTCATTATATGACTGTTAGAACTAACATGGATAGTCATTGTGAAATTTTATTACCAAAGAAAAAAATAGAAATATACAGTTCATAACTGACTACAACTCTTGAATAAAAAATTAGTATTAATATAAGTCTTCATTTTACTACGCAATTGCATATGCTATTATGATTTTCTGAATCAGAAAATGGAGGAGGATTTGCAAAACAATATTCCATGTTCTTTCAAAAAATGTAAATAATTTTATTAAAATATTTTCATATGCCAACCTCTTTCTTTAAAGAAAATATCATAAACTGTTATTGAATTAACTTTATTGAATCTTTTATAGTCAAGGTTCATGTTTTTATTTATGTGACTGTAATATTTATTTGAATTAAAAGATATTTATTCGTGTTCTATTATAAATTCTCATAAGAGAAAAAAATCATTACTTATTTTTGAAAATGACTGAAATACGTTTAATCGTCAACCACTGAAAGATATATTTTTAAGTTTCAGTGCGATGGGAAAAAAGGATACAGGTGGCGCTTTTAAAGAAGTCTAACAGGAAAGCTAATATGATTTCTGCTTATTTTAAAATATTCTATCTGGATTTTTTCTTTTCTTTAAACTCATAAAATTTATATAAAGTCATCAGTGGATTTAGTGTCATTATTTTCGAGGTGTTTATTTCCTCTATAAACATGTCTGTATTCTCTAGACACGCATTTCTCAACCTGATGCGTAACACCTATAAATTGCGTCTGTAAAGTATTATTAAATACGGTCGTTTCCAAATAAACATAATCGAAACAATGCAACTAAAATTATTTAATACTGTCATTTGATGTTATTAATAAGCAAACACTGGTGATTCTGACATCACTGGTAATTCTGTCGTTAGCCTCAAGTACAATTCTTAAGTAGTTGATGGGAAAACCATTCTTTTATGGGATCTGATCAGAGCCGTTCGCTCACTGAACTTAATCTGTTCTTTTCTTTTTTTTACTCATCACTCACTTACGATAACCTTGATGAAAAAGATCAGGAACGGTAAGTGAATCAAGATGGGTTAGCCAGAATGAGCGTAGAGAGGTAAAAATCGAACGAACAATGAGAGGGGAAGCATTGTTGGAGCGAAAAGAATCGAACAAAAAACTAATTTCTGATCTAAATTCTTCCAACTGTTGTTTTGTGATACCTTTAACAATAAAATTCTGGAATAAAAAGTTTTTAAAGAGTAGGAAAATGTTAAAAATTAAATTCATTCTTAGCATGGGGTATAAACATCATTTTCGCCTTTAAAATGGGAGTTGAACTTTCTTGACACGCTTTCAACAAGAACTCGGATCGTCCAACTCTACAGAAAAGTACGGATGATGGAAAACTCTGCCACATAAAATGGGGCTTTAAAAATTAAAAATACGGAAGTCACAGTTTCTAACAATTTGAAATTTTCCAGGTGTTGTATTATGACAAACCGGGGCATAATGCTTTTTGTTGCAAAATAATCATTAATTATGAATTTTGAACTACTGAGTGCTTTTCCGTAAATTAAATTTTTCTTTCAGATTTAGATTATAGTAAATTTTTAATGCATGTTTTTCATTTTGAAGGCCACCGCACAGTTGTTTCCATTCTTAATACTTGTAATTCAAAATGCGTCAACTCTGTAAGAAAGTACTGTTGTTGAAATTAGCATCACATTATATCACTCATACAACAAATTCAGTTTTTTAAACCTCTACAAAATTTGATATAAATTATATTTAGTTTTTTTTTCTACCGAAAGCACAATTATAAACAACGAAACATTCCGGATTATATTGGTGCCTAAAACTGACAACAGGCTATTCAAAATACCTTTTGCTGCGAAATATAAACTTTAAAATATTTCAGAATATAAAGTTTCCCTTAATTTTAATCACCAATTATTTTAATTTTGGTATATTTTCTGAACTTCTTATTTCCCCTCGCATTTCCTCGCCAGGATGCAAATAGAGTTAATTGGAGAGAGTGTTTAAACAGACGGAACGAGAAGGTTAGACCGTGATTTCGCTAGTATAGCGTACGTTCCTATTTTGTCCTTCAGCTGTTAACTTAGTAGCGGCTACGCATTCTGGCGGTTTAGTCCAGAACACTATATCTTATCTTTCGAATTTATTGTTAAATTTGCCTTAAGTTCTCCTCGCAAGTAGCCGGTGATTTTGTGACCACGAAGTCCGTGCCTTTTTGTTAAAGACTTGTGATAAATAAAATTTTACACCTCTCATCTGTTGTATTACTTTCATGTCTTTCGAGAAGTCGCCTGGCTAGACTTTGAGATCTAAAAACTTTGTAAGATATCTAAGAGGATAAGATCTTACAAGAATACCAGATAGTTTCTTTACATATCCATTTCTTATAAGCTTTTTGAAAGGAAATAAGTACAGAAAATTGAAAAGAGAAATCTAATGTAGAAAAGCAACTAATGCAAAGATTTTTGATAGGCATATTATCATTGGAAAATATAGAAAGGGGAAAGAAAGTCTCTGAAATTTCAATACTCAAAAACAACGAAATTCGATCCAGGACTTAAAACATAAATTTTAATTGCTCATAACATGTTCCTTTAAGGTTTAGTTATTTTACAGTCAGAATGTTAGAATTTTGAACACACATATACCGAAGAAAACGTTGTGTCTAATCGTCATGCAAATTTGAATTTTTTTACTGAAAAAGAAACTTTTGCTATCAGAAAGCCATCACTGTGTTTTGCCGCAACCAAATATTCCTCTAACTGGCATAGACCTCTCCTTCACTCTTAAAAGAAATGCTTATTCCCACCCCAACATCTGTCATCATGATAAGTATGTCCAAGGAACAATCGTTCAATAACGTAGCTGTTTTTTGCAGCAAAGCTGAAAATTGCTTTTGTCTCAAACAACCTTATATCACTTTTACCGTGTAAGGTATTTTCTCCCCCCTTACCATGCCGCATCCCCACCCTCACCGTGTGATTCGCAACCTCGTCGGGAAAGCATCGAAAGGTCCGGAATTCGAATGTGGGCATGAGCATTGCACATTTTTCCTTTTTTCTACCTAATAACTCTATAAAGAGGATTTAAGGTTGAAGAAAAATAAGATGTTACACAGAAGACGGTATTAAATAGCGTCATTTAAGTTACAAAAAACTTTGTTTTTAATATAATATTTAGTTGGAATAGTTAATCAAAATTAATAAAAATTTATTATAAAGTGCAGCTTTCTTTTCCAAATGTGTTCTGATTTTTGTAGAACACTACGCATTTGTTTCCATTTTCAATTTCTGCAGTTAAAATACACTCATGAAAAATCTTTTCCCGATAACGTTTTTTCGACTAAAATTACACCGATTGAATTTTTAGTGAGTAGTTTCCTAATATATAAATAAATATGTATTAAGGTCACAAAATATAACTTTCTCTGTCACATGCTTTCATTTCCATTCATAAGTTCATTATTTTCAGGAAATATTGAACATTGGAAATGAAACACTGCAATTTTGGAAACTGATTTTTTTAATTACCATTTTAATTTCACGGGGAAAATCTTAACACTTTTCTTTTCCTTGCAAAACAGCCGAGCGGTAAAATCGCTAAACTCTGGTAGTTCTAACCTCCGTTCGATTCCAGCGAACGGGCTGGAAGCATGGGAATTTTTCTTGCTTTCCCATGTGTAGTGTGCATATGAACCAGTTTTCATGAGTAAGTCCTTCACGAAGACATCCTTTCCCATATGCAGATAGCTTTAGGATGCTTTGCCATAATGTCACAAATCAAACCAAACATTTTCTACGTAAAATTCTTAAGCTTGTAACAGTAGAGACATTAAGCATCCGATCACACTTTTCAATGTTAATTTGCGCTCAGAATAATGTTAAATAGGAAATATATCTTAAGGTATATAATTTAAGCAAAATCACGTAATTAAAATGCATAAGTTTCAAAAATGCGAGTTCCACATTTAAAAAAAATCATTCCTGTTGGTGAAACTACGCCAATATTGGTAGCCTTGACACAGTGTGGGGAGGGTAAGTCCCCACAGGAGTCACGTCTCACATGGAGTAGGACAAACCTGATTTCGCTGCCAAGCCCCTTCCACCGCAGTCTCATCTTTTTCAGAGCATACAAAGCTCAGCAGAAGGGAGGATAAAACTTTAACTTAGCAGATTTTTCCGTGAATCTGAAGTGTATCTTTATTTACTCCGTTATTGAGCAAGTTGTTAGACGGTTTCAGAAATATGCGTATCGTGCATGAAATATTAAATGGTTCAGCAAGGCACAGTAATTCGTCAATAAAATAGTATCCCTGTTTCTTTTCTTTATTTAAAAAATAATGAATCAATAATTCATTTTTAAACTAATGTCTAAACTCAGTAGATTTCGCAATGATGATGATATTCTTTTCCATGTTTTAAATTTCAAAGAGATATTATATCTTTCGAATTTGATGTATGAAAGTGCATAAAAATCTGCATAATAACAATTTTGCTGGATTTTCAACATTGTCACAAAATGAAGTTTAAATTAAATATTTATCAAATATTTGTTGCATTAGAAATGTATGGAAAGTTTCAATTGCTGCATCATATATACTTCTCTATTTGTCGCTTTGAGCATTGTCCTAAAAAAGGCATTTTGAAAGAGATTATTCGTGTAAATGTGCTTGAATTAACATTATGAATTATGTTTCATGAAATGGTTCCAAGCAATTAATGCCGCAGAAGAATGCTAACTCTCTTCAGTTTAGGCTTCTTGCTGTTGAACATTTGGATAAATAGGATCTTCATGTTTTCTTCCATGAGTGACTTAAAAATCGAGGTACTTCACTTACTTTTGTAAATCACCGACAGAGAAATTTCCTATTGGAATTAATTAATCATACGTGTTTACGGCTTGCATTGTCCGCCGTCAGCTGTGAGCCTCTCATTTATTTAGTAACTACCTGCATAATTATTAATTTTAGATTTTGAAATATATCAATTTTATTTGAAGTAATTCAAATATTTAAACTGCCAGAATCTAAGTGAAATCGTTTATTTAATTAAACATCTGCACTTTCGTCGCTGTTAAACTATTCCTCCATTAGTTTGCAAAGAATAGTTGTCTGAAAATTACCTCTAATTATACGCATTGAGTTTTCTCAGCAATCTGATTTGTCATTGTTATTAATAAACTAGTAATACCAATTTTAGTGAAGGCGCACACAATTTTATATGGAAAAGGTTTAAAGATCAGTTTTGCGGAAATATTTCACAGTTTTCTGTGAAAAACACAAAACAGTTTTTATTATCTTGGCAAGTATCATTAGCTTTGAATTAATAAATGGATTTATAGCTCATATTGAAAATTACACAAAGAATACATACGTGAATCCATAGTCTTCGGTAAAGAAACTACCATGCTCATTAGCCCACAAACTGCATTTTACGGAGCTTGTATATGGATTCATAACCAACAGTAAAAGATTCTTCGGAAGTCACACTCGTGTGCAAAATTAAGAGACTTTGCAAATTATGTCTATTTTTGCGAATCGTATTGAACCAAAGGTATTAATTATGTCGCCGAAGAAGTATGCAAATATTTAGGGTTGAATACATAATGGTTATACGTGCGTGTCCGTAGAGGTGTAATTGTGAAGGGAATATAAGTGCATGCAGAGTTTTCGGCGATTTGTGCGCCCGTACTCCTTCGCGACATTTGCCTTATTTCTCGTAGCAGTTAAGACAATTTTATCAGAGAAATTGAGTAGCCACGAACGTATGGATGACAGAATGAGATGAAGATTTGTCGGTAATTGGAATCAAGCCAATTCCAAGATCAGGTTGTTACCGAGCTCAGTATACCGCCCAGTGTCGTTTAGTTTATCGAAACCGTTTCAGGACACTGGTTCCATATCGAAAAGACCTGGACAAAGTTGATCAAGATCCACAACGATAAATGAAGATCGTTAGCACTTTAAACGCAACCACACTGGACTGCTACAGCTTCACAGTTCTCACATCAGCTGTATGCTGCCATGAAACCTGAGTTTCACTGTCCACAATTGGCCCAAGGCTACGCGATATAGCTTTGCATGAAAAAGGATCGGCTGTTTCATCTCGCTCATGCAGCACACAAGGGAACTCGATTAGCATGGTGCAAACAACACGCACCTTGAACAAGAGTTCAGAACAAGAGGGATCGTCCACATAGGGTTCTGCTAGTAGACGATTACCTAGAAAGTGAGGATATTTGCCGCATGAATTTGCCAGCCAGATCTCTTGACCTTAATCCTTTAGACCATGTTTGTGGCGCTCTCGGGAGAGTAAGATCATCTCGCCATCCACCTCCGAGAACCATCCCAAAGTTGAAAACAGCCTTGCTGCAGGAGTGCAGTCGATTGCCACAGGGAACTGCCTCTTGTCCAATATGCCGTCAGCTGCGCGATTTTTCTGGCAGCGACAAGATACCATATCCCATATTAAAGACTCCTTTTCAGTTGTCTGGCTGTGAAGGGAGACCATACCGCATATTAGACTCATTTTCAGTTCAGTTTCTCAATCGAAGCCTGATTGCGATACCAAAGGGCCCGAGTTCGAATTCTAGACAAGGCATGGATGTAAAATTGTCTGTCCCTTCATAGGAGGTAACGATGGCTGCCTTTCGCGTGCCTCCTAATGGGTGCCTTAGTACTGATCAGTGACGTTATAGGCAAAACACAGTATGTACGGGCTCATAACCTAAACATGACTTCGTTTACCAGAACTGGAATCTGGAATTCATAATAGACTATAAGTATTATCGAAGACTGTCATGAAGGACGTTTATAACTCCTGTACGAATTCATAGCTTTTAAAGAATTAATGATGACAAAATTTATTGTTTTGTTATAATACATTAACCATCCAATAAATGAGGAAGAGTCTTCTTGAATTAGATAATTTTTAATATGATATTATCTCATTAATGTCCTCTTTTAAGAAATGTTTTGATGCTTAAAATTTTGATTTAGTAATGTCTATACAGATATATAATAATGTAGTCCTCCATTCGAATATGGGCTTCTGGAAGTCCAAACTTGGAATTTGTTTTACTAACTATTTCATATTTTGTAAACCTTTAACGAATTTTTGACTAACAAACTCACCGATTTCAAAGCGACTAAGAGCAACACTGTATGAAAATTAAAAAAAAATTATCTCCAGCGCACCAGACCGTATATTGGAAATTCTACACATATGATCTTTTTAAATTATTTTATGATATTGCTGTTGAAATGAATTTTATGTATTAAGTACGAAGAACATGATATTCAATAAATACAGATGATACCCGACACGTTAAAAAAACGCCCTTTTGGGGGTAATACAATATCTGAAAGCTTCCAGACTTTTTTTTTTCAGAATTCCATTAACACTAACATATGAGTGTTAGGAGCGATGCCATTATTAGACGATGTTGGCAGGAAAGGGTGAACCATTGCCGCACACAGCGTCAAGAAGGAAGCGGTAGGCTTAGAGAAACGACAGAACATGAAGACCGAGCAATCGTCAGAGCGGCACTCACAGCCCCAGATGCATCATTATCATCAATTGTACGTGCAACTAGTGCTTCAGTGACCGAAAGGACCATTCATAGACGGCTCACATAAAGCGGGCTATGGTAACGGCGCCCTTTGCGCCGACTACCATTGACCTCTGTACAACGTCAAGCCCGTTTGCAGTCGTGTCGGGCTCATTTGCACTGGAATGTCACTGACTGGAGTAGAATAGTCTTCAATGATGAGTCCCGCTTTGAACTGAGCCCCGATGACCAGCGAAGGCGAGTCTGGAGACTCCCCGGACAGCGGTGTGATACCAACCTGATTGTCTTCCGACAAACAGGCCGACAACCAGGAGTGATGGTCTGGGGTGCCATTTCATTTCATAGTAGAACCGTTTTGTCTGTCACCCGTCGCAAGCTTACAGCACAGCGGTACGTCGACGAAGTTCTGAGGCTCGTTGTGTTGTCCTTCATGTCACGCCACCACGGGCTTACATTTCAGCAAGATAATGCCCGCCCCCACACTGCACATGTTTCTACTGCTTGCCTTAGTACTTGCCGAACATTAAGTCGCCGGATCTCTCTCCTATTGGGCACGTTTGGAGCATTATGGGCAGGGCCGTCCAACCAGCTCGGGATGTTGACGATCTAACGCGCCAGTTGGACAGAAGTTATCACGATATCCCTCAGGAGGAGATCCGCAACCTCTATCAATCGATGCCAAGCCGAATAACTGCTTGCATAAGGGCCAGAGGTGTTCAAACGCGTTACTGACTTTTTCACTTTGTGAAGCTCTGTCACTTCAAGAAATCATCCAATTTTTCTCAAAATGTAATCATTTGCTTTTCTGTACATGTACATCACTTCTACCGATTTTCGTCCCATTTGGATAACTCCTTCTTGGTGCGTCGTTTTTTTATGTCTGAGACTGTATGCATAAAGTGTTTTACAAGGACAGTAGTCTGAAGTCCAGTTGTTTCATAGCTTACACATTAGTAAAGACGAATAAGCAAAAAATTAAATTATTTATATGCTAGCAGTTTATCAAGACTTGTATTTCTTTTTATCTGCTTGGCGAACATGACCTGCCCTGACTGGACAGTGAGTTTGACTGCAAACTCTGTCCTATGGAGTGTATCAAAGACGACAAGATGAGAAGGGTTAGAATTTCCTTTATTTTTCACGATTTCACAGTCGCTTCCGCCCTTCGGGTTACAAAGACCAACCACTTGGGGTCCGAACGTAAAAATATAAGACTACTAACTGAAATTTAAATAAGTACTAACTTTTAATATTTTACACAGATGACTAACACTAAGACTGGCTTTTAAAATTAGTATGTCTGTAGTACGCAAACTGCGGAAAACTACAATACGTCTTTAGCTTTCATAAGGACTAAAACCTGTGGCCTTAAAGGCGGACAGTAACTGATGGCAAGCTCGCGTGAAGTCTCGTGGCCCGATGGCTCACTCTCCCCCCTTCTACTCTGTTCTTGGCAAAAAAGCCACAACTTAAATACTTAAGCGTTAGCATGTACAATTTGCATAAACATATTCACACGTTAATTCTGGCCGGAAGTGGAAAATAAGAGATGATAGTAAAGTTTTAAAGTAAAATAAACGTTAGTCAAACTTAAGATCCTTACAACTTGATTGCTTTCGTATACAACAGAAATACACTTAAAACTTGACCTGTATACTATTTAGTTACAAACAATAATATAGACAATTTATATATTATCAGTTTATTTAGTAAAAGCGTCTTTGCTTCATGACGATTAATTAAGCTTTGGTTATTTTCTTTGTAGGGTACTTCTTCCTTCTAACCACATTCATTCGTAGTGTAATTGGTGTGGTAGTTCGCCCTGAACTCGATTAAAGGTCAACGAGTTGGCTTCATGGTTATTAGCATGGCTTTCCCTTGTGTAAATACGAGCCAGTTCCCTTAAAAAGTCCTCCAAGAAGGCATTCCTCTTCTTAGGCAGATAGCCCTCATGTGCTTTGCCATAATCAAATAAATTAGACAAATCTAAGCTCGTAGTATAATTGAAAAGATATGGTTAGCAATCGGAAGGTCCAGATATCAAATCCCGGCGTGGGCTTACACGTATTTTCATGCTACAGCTCCTAAATAAAATACAATATGTTAAGCCCAATGGCGGCTGAACAAAAAAAATATGGTGAACGAAAATTCTTTACCACCAATCTGGGTCTCGTCCTCTCCGTGCGCCGTTTAATTAGGGGAGAAAGTAGGTATTTTCTCTCTCCTTATAGCGTATCTTCGAAGTGCATCGAAAGCGTGCGGCTAGCATCGGAAAATCCGGATTTCAAATCCCGGCTGGGGAATCGCTCATTAGTCATGTTTCCCAGCTTCGAAATTTTCAAAATCGGTCTCCAGTCGTGCCCGGGTTAAAAGTTGATGATAATTGCCACCGCCAGTATTTGGCGATTGAGTCTCTTCCTCCCCAGTCGACCTCTAAGTGAGGGAGACTGTAAAGTTTCTGTCCTTTCTTACCGCGTGCCTGCGTGGTGAACCTGGAAGGCACGTCTGGCTAGCAATCGGAATGTCGGTAATTCGAATTCTGGTGAGGGCATAGCTCACTTTTAACATTTAATACTTGATATATTTAATACTTATGACCAATCATAATGCCAAGATTTCACTGTAGATACACCTAACAAAATTTGTTCATCTAAGATTTATATTAAAAAAATTTAGAATGAAGCAATCTATGTGCTAAAACAAATATTTGACGTATCTCAGCAGAGAATATTAAATGAGAAACTTAATAAAACACATGTTTTAAAAATTATTTTACAAGAAAGGTAAAATATTCGAAGAAAAACATTTTAATAATTTAATTTAACATATATATTTGTTAACTATATATATGTGTGTGTTAATTGTTCCTAAGCACTTTCTAAATTAACAGTTTGGAATCGGATCAAAAAAGGACCCGGATTATCTCGGCAAAATTTAATCTCAATTTTTAAAGAAGAAACACTTCTGCATCCATCGCATTCTACTAAAACATTACATCCAAACATTGAGTAAGTTGGGATAAACCTTTATGCATTACGGAAGTTAAAATCAGTATCTTGTAACAATAACTTAGTGGAGATATAAAACTACATTAAAACGAGAGCTGTTCAATGAATGTAAGATTAATTCAGTATTCGCTTTTCCCAGATGGACTCTTGCAATCATGTTATACAACCAACAACAAAGTTTCACGCACGGATACGTAAATATTAAATTATAGTCATCTTTACTTTGAAGAAAAATCTCATTGCCAGCATATTATTTCTTTAAACGTTTAACCAAGTAACAAGATTAAAACAAAACAAAGGAGTGCTTTCCTAATATTTGCATTATTAAACTATGTGCCAAAAGTAAAAGTGGTTTATGTCGCACTTTCGACATGAAGTTCCACAAAGTTTAATGACAATACTTGAAATTAGCTTTTTTTTTTCCTTTTCAAAACAGTTTGCGATAACCGACTGTATTAAAGACAATAACTCTTAGTTTTACTCAAAAACGACCTTTAATAGAGAAATAAAAGTGTATTTTTATATTTGAGTCGAAATTACTGGGAATTCTCAGTTATGATTGTGCAATACAAACACATAAACAAGATAAACGCATATACAAGATACAACACAGATTCCTAGCTCTGTGTTAAAGAAATAACGTACCCATTTGCCCCCCATGCAAATGTCTTTCAATTTATGTTTGGATTCTTAGCTTAGTTCTCTTCTATTTAAAATCGAATTTAAAAACATGACCGACTGAAAATAATGTCATCTACTCAACTCCAAATGTAGCTGATTATTTATTGAAAGCGCTGTTGTAGGCGTTATACCATTGGAAGTATTAAATTAAAAATTACTGAACTAACTACTGAAAAAAGGATTTTTTCTCAATTTAAATTTTAAAGAAGAAGTTATTTTTTGTTAATGAATGCAAAAAGATTACCCAAAACATTTGGTGTAAAGATATTACTTTTAAATTATATTTCAGATTCAGTTCTGCAGGGAAAACAATGATATACTGACATAATCTGTTAATTTTTTACTCCGAAATACGCTTTTCCTCACGTTTTAAGAAAAATAAGATTATTTGATTGCTTTTACATATACTTTTCTAGTTGAAACTTACTGAAATATATTTAAGTTTGTTTTCATAGAAATAATAAATTATTGTCAAGAAAAAATTTCCCTTATTTCCAGTAATGCTCATTTCTTTAGTAGCGGTAAAGACGCTGAACACTGGTAGTTCGGTCCGAGGTTCGAATTCCGCGAACGGGCTGGCTGCATGGGCGTTTTCGTGGTTTTCCCCATGTGTAACGTGTATACGAGCCAGTTTCCCTTAGAAAGTCCTCCACGAAGGCATCCTCCCCTTAGGCAGATAGCCCTCGTGTGCTTTGCCATAATTGAATAACCTAAGCTAACCTAACCATTCCTTTAGTAATACATATCATATCTGCATAAAAAGTGGGCATATGAATAAATGGAGATTTATTATTTTACCGACCAGCTTTACTGCATTATTATTACTAATAAAAACTTCTATAAATAAATATTCATAGGCTGGTGTCTACTGTTCTTTAGTGCAGGTTCAGCAACTTTAAAGGACTTTAGATTTAAAAGATTTTCGGTCATCTATGCAAATTTATGCCTGTTTTTCCCCCGTTTCTTCTCTCTCGGTCTTTATTGAATTTCCTCATATTGAACTTCATCATTTCATAGTAAACCATGAATGGTAAATTTTTGTGTCCTCCTTTCCTAAGTATTTTTTTTGTGGTGCCCCTTTAATTGACATCCTAAGCACGTGCCTATTTTGTCAAACGGTTTGTATGATTATTATTACTTTCAATTAACCAGTTATAGAATTTATACTTTTACTATCACTCCTCACTTTTCTCATCAAAATTCAAATTTAGTTACTAAGTATTTTAGTCTAGGGTTTTAGTTTATAAGACAGAGCGCGTTTCTGCCTCTCGAGAACACGTTACTAGGTTTCCCCAGCTCTGATAAGATTGTAATTCCTTGGCTTTGCGTTACTGCTGCCGACATTTCATTTTGAGCCTGTCAGAAGCTCTGAACCAACTTCATATTAAATCAGTTATGAAAACCTTAATTGCTAAGTTTAATTTTTGAAATTGTTATTTTAAATTACATCGCCACATCGCTTCATTTTGTAAGCGCGAGACGTGGGTTTACGTTCAAGTCCTGATTTAATTAAAATGTTATTTTAAATCTTTAAAGATTCTGTTATTACTTCAGACACAGTTCTTTGCTCCACGTCTGTTAGGAGTTTGATACTACAAGCTTCAGTTTATGCTCCCCAATAAAATCAAATTCTACATATTAATCCAGTCATGAGAGCACTTCATATTTGTCATAGATACTGAATGAAAATTAGGAACTCTGTCATGATTGTCAGGATTGAACGTCTGCTCCTATGTATGACGTCCTCTTTCTTTACATACATCATGGTCTACCCAAAGCTTTAAAATGCTACACATTCCGCGAACACAGTACCACATTCCTGCATTCGAACCAGAGGCCTTTCGGCGTAGTAGACAATTTCACTTGATTTCACAATAGTGATTGGGACAGTAGGAATTTCGTTTGCAATTTCCTCAAAGAAGATGTAGAATTATGAACACACCGAAATGTAAGAGATCAAATACACCCCATATTTTTATTTTCAAATGCATATATTTTGCTCGCTGTTCAACATATATTATTTTCATGGAAACTGCCACCGTTCCTCACTTACTTTTAAAAAATATCCGATCAAGATCCCCTTTGGCTCTCGTCCTTTCCATAAATTTAATGCATTTGCAGAGTGTTCAAATCCGCTGGACTTCAAATCTCGGATAATACAGGGTGTTACACGGTTTGAACTAATCGATCTAAACTGCTGACATTCATAAATTTAAAAAGAGCTGTTATAGTTTGTCCAAAATCTTGATTTGATACCAATAATATGTATATTTTGCCCTCGAATAGTACTTTTATGTCTCTAAATAGGCTTCATGTTATCAGGAAGTTATTAAGGTTCCCTTTTTTTAGTTCGCATGAGTCATCTATTAATTACTTATTATCAATATGCACATTTGTTTTATTTACCTTATATTATCTTATAAATTATTCCATAAAGCATAGTTAATTTTGTGATCCGTAATCATTTACCTATGCACTCGAGTTCGCATAAGAGCACAGAAAAGGTTATCACAGTCACACATAAATTTAGAATGGTTTACGAAAGAACAGCCATCCTACTTCCTTTTCTTTACTTTCAACTAATCTTCTTTTTTTAAAGTGCTAAATTCATGTGTTATTCTTTCTCCTGTGCCACGAAAAATTGTAAAATAAATAAATATTTCAGAAAACGCACTTTTTGTTTGTGCTGTGCATGAATCTGTGGACTTTTCTTATACCTGGATTTTTTATGTTGGTGCCTTATCAAAAAAGCCCAAAATTTCCCTAAATTCCTCCCGTACGTTAAATTAAAAGCCGAAATATATTCAGTATTGAGAAGGCATAAAGCCGAAATATATATAGTATACTAGAAAAAAATATAAATTTCGATAAATTAGGTTTATATTACCAGGGCCACGACAGGCGTCACGTCACACGACGTCAGGGCCACGACATTAAATTACTTATGAAGCGATAACAAGATTGTTTCAAAAACCTTCTGTCACTTTTTGATTTGACTAAAAACTGTTTGTCAGAGTGAAATTCATTATGATTTCTGAGATATTATAACTTAGTTATGAACCTTTGTACATTTGTTGGACCCACATGAGATCCTATAACCGTTTTACAATTATAAGGTATTTTCTTTTTCCTTTCTTTATGCCATCTTGCCGTAACTGGAAGCATATTCAACTCGTATTGGAGAGGACTAGTGTTCGAGTCCCGGCGAGGACGTTGTACATTTTTCCACCCCCAGCATTAAAAAAAAATCTAATGACTCCACACAATATTCAAATCAGGTGATTTAGCTAGTAATGTCATGTGCTTCAAGTTTCTATCATGCTCTTTAGGGAATCATTTTAGCATCCGAAAGCTATATCAAAGTTTTACAGGTAATTGATTTTTTTCTGGTAGAGTAATCTGAATACATACATCTTCTATCAAAAATGAATTCTTTGATCATTCTTTCACAGATATTAGACTAAGCATATGTGATTACTTTACGTCAGTTTTCTTCTCTCGGTTTCCCGGATTTTATTTCTTTCTTAAAACTTGCATGTAGCTGAAGTCAGTTATATCTGTCTGTGAAAAGTGAAGCAATATTACTTTTCTTAACCTGGGATTGAGAAGAAACAAGAATTGTCTTGCAACGGAAAATTAGAAGCCATTTCATTTGAAAATATTTAGTAGTAAAAAAGGGTATTTCTTATTCAAAATTACTTTCGATAACTATAAAAAATATAAAGGAGAAGTTTATACTTTTTAATAATTTTAAAGATTACTCTACTTTTGTGCGTTCTCAGGAGATGTTCTAAGTAATTTTATACGCACAAAAACAAGAAGCAAAATTATAAGAATGACTAAATTAAATATTAAAACATTTTAGAGCATTTGTCGAGATCATGCATTTGCTATAGCCCCAATAACTTGAAATTAGGCGCTTGAAACTCAAAATTCAATTTCAAAGAGGTTTTTCAATAATCCTTTACCAAAGATCAAATGAAAATTGCCAATGCAGTGTTAAAAAGTTTCGCCACGATATTATGCAATAATTATTCATTTTCAAATGTAGCCTGCAGATTATTGAATATTATGGAACACAGACAAGTTCGTGACTTTCAGCAACGACATGTGGACGCTGTAATACCTTAATGTATATAAATGGTTTTGTCCAGTCGTGTTTGATGAATGAGTTGCTTTTAAATTATGCTTTCGCTGTGTAATTCACCCTATGATCCATCTTTTCGCATTCATCACGTGGAACGATTATGTCTGATTTGTCGAATCTTGAATTGTCCAGCAGATTTTCAAGACCATGAAGTCAAGTGGGTTCCACTTGCGGCAGTTTCTCGAGAAACGCAGTTTGTTCCACATACAGCGAGTATCGCCCGATAAATGTGAATTGCCCTGTTACCTTTGGCGAGTAAAATGTCATAATAACACCTAATAATCTCATATAATGCTTAATAAAAACGCCTAATATCTCATAATAATGCTTAGTGCCTTAGTGTTCAGTTAGTGAAGAACTTAAAGGTTCACACATCGCTTTCAAACAGAACGTATTATCCAACGCATGACGAACCAGTGCTATTACACATCCAGGTACTTCCCGTAGTCACATTATATAAAATCACGCTCTTATAATGCCCCATAATATGCATAAAGTCAAGTCTATTTTAAAAGTAAATAGCTATTTTGTAACGTTGTAAGGTATTTCTCCCGCCTTCTTAGCACGCCTTCGTGGTGTAGTAGTCAGCACGCTCGGCGCGTATTCGAGAGTTCCGTGGTTCGAGTCCGCCCGAGGTCATTGCTCATTTTTCTACTCTCCTGCTTCCCAAAACCTTAATATCTCTACAGTGGCGCCCGAGCTAAAAAAGGTGGTGGATGATAATTCTCCACTACCAGGATTTGACGATTGGGTCCTGTGATCCCCAGTCGTCTTTTAAAAGGTGGAGTATATAAGCTATTTCTCCCTCCTTCTTGGCATGCCTTCGTGGTGTAGTGGTCAGCACGCTCGCCGCGTATTCGAGAGATCCGTGGTTCGAGTCCAAGGGAGGGCATTGCTCATCTTTCATCTCTCCTGCTTTAAAAAAAAAAATCCTAATCTCCCTGCAACATCAGCTGGAAAAATTTTAGCTCTATTGTCATTTGTTGATTTGATAAATAATTACAGATAAATATGCCCTTTATTTCAGTGATATTCTATCTGAAAAAGCAAAAAATAAAAAAACAATATTTCACTTCAATTAAACGTGTTATTTATAGTATTTACAACAGTACAGAAAAATATTATCTCATCTAAAAAGAGATACATGCTAAGGAAATCTTATAATTTAAGAAAAAAGGGAGTAAAACTGTCATAAATTTCGTGTTAGTAACAACAATAAATATGCTGTGATTTCAAACAAATAATGAAGTGAAATTAAATAGGAAAAATTAGCGAAATTCAATGGAAGTTTTTTCAATGTATTTTGAACTCATTACAATATCAGTTTATTTTTTTGTTACAGGGTTTCCAAGTTTCTATTATATGCCAATTTATTTAAGACTATTAAAATGCTTATTTTCTAAATAACTTAAATGCAATGTCATAATATTTTTATCCTTGCGAAAGTGATTAATTTTGTGATTATCATGGTGAGTGATCAGTATAAAGATCAATAATTAATTAGATTTTTAATATACTTGTGAATAAGAAGACAATTTGAGTTATATTATTAATAATTATTCTCAATAAAGAGAGTTATAAAGTTTCACTTAATTTACAACCCAGTTTAAATTAATAACAATATTAAAATCCATACATCAAGCAATGAAATAATTTAATTTTTACATCTACTGAAATTCTCAGAATAGAGTGCTGACTCTAAGAGAAACTTCTTCTAGTATTTCAGCAAATTCAAAGAAACGTCTTTAGTTCCAGTACTGAAATCTAATTTTTTTTATAAATTTAAGTAACGAAGTTTAAGTTATTCATAAGCCTTATTAAGTTTTGAAAGATGCAAAGCTCAAAGGCTGTCTAATACATCTCGAATTTTAAATAATTATGATATATTGTCCAAATAAAAGCGAATATTTCGGATAAAACTCATTTATCAGATCTTTAGTAATCACCACTTCTTTAGACCTCGGAGCTAATGTCGGAGCCAGTGATGTGTTACACCACTTTCGTGGCAAAATTTTGAACTGAGCTCTTTCCAGCGCTGCCGGCTAATATTTTACCTGAGAACAGTTACTACGCTCGACTTGCCGAACAGCTACTTAAAACAGCACTCCTTAAAAATAATTCTTCACCAAGAACTCGCTAGGAGGAGCAAAAATTTGTGTCCCTCTCGGATGAAAAATTCGTTCTAGCGGAAAACGTGGGAAATGCGTTGACTCATCAAGGGAGGAGAAACATATTGTCAGCGTGAAATCCAGCTTTTGAAATCGGCGTGCATTAAATATTCACATTTCATTATCAGAAGAGATCATTGTAAGCGTGCAGTATCTGCATATATGAGTACATGTACTTTCTTGTTAATCTGTATTATTATATAATGAAGAATCTGTACTTATGCTCCTTGCTTTGTGGAAAAATGGAACCAGCTAGAGCTACCATATTTTGTTCTCACCGCGAACATGGGAATCCTGAAGCTCGAATTTTAAATATCGAATTAGATTTTTCAAAATTTATTTTTGTTTTGACTTAGTGTTTATGTTTGTGTTATATTTTATGTTTGGACTTAGTGAAATTTTAATTAATAGATTTAGCGATATAAAAGCAATGTGCTGCCATTTGGCGAAGTGTAAGGATGTAGAGACATTAGGTTTTCCTGAAAGCAGGAGAAATGAAAAAGGAAGGCGGGAGAAATACCTTATATACTCCCCCTTTTAAATGGCGACTGGGGTTTAGGGAACCCAATCGCCCAATCCTGGTGGTGGAGAATCATAATTGTTGTGTAGCGAAATTAAGCTAATTAATCAATTCATTCATTTATATTCTAAATTATGCCACAGAATGTGTATTTTACTTAATTTCTGTATCAATTTGGTTTACCTTTAATTAGAGTTTTGTTCTTAAGATAGTAAGTTCGTACTTTCATTTTCGGATCGCGATTGGCAGCAGACAATGAGAATGGGGTATGTTTTTCACGTTATAATCTGGATTTTAAAATACTTAATTTGAGTTTATATAATTATAATTATACAAGAAGAAACAGAAAGATTTTCACTTTAATTTAAAATTATTTTCAAGTTGATAATTTAATTAGTTTTTGAAATATGCTAATTTAATTAACAAAATTTTGTAGCTTTCGTAGGATTTAGTGTGATTGCTATCTTGTCACTATTAAGTTCTTTCGGGTGAATTATGAAGATTTATGAGGGTATATTACAGATGTCATACAAGTCACCTTGTGTTTCCGGTAGAATTCTAGATTTACTATTAACAACTGTTTTTTATTTGGTGAGTTTCTGGCGATGTTTCTAGCGACATTAAGGAAAGGTGTTGAATTAACACTTTTAAAAGTAAGAATTTTTATACTGTTTTCTTTGGGGCGTTTTTATCAGGAATTGTCACTCTTTTGAGTGAGTTTTAACGCCATTGGTAGAGTTTGTAACAAAAAGCCGGTGCACGCGATTTTCGCTCTCTCGAACGCTCTTTTCCTTCGGTTTTGTATGTGTTGAATCTACGTAGGACGAGGGGCTATTTCTTGCTCCTTCAGGCCATTGCTTAACAATGCTGTTTAATTTTTCGGGCTCTACAAGATAAATAGTTAATATCTATGTATACGTTCTGCAGTCGCTAAATATTTAGAGTAAATTTTTTACTCTAAATGGGAAAATAACTACAAGAAGAAGAAAAAAAAGAAACATCATCTTCAAGACTTGGAAGCGTCACTCCATGTCTTCGTTATGGCCTACTTTTGGCAAGCCATCTATTCCATTGTCATTTGAATTAGAACCGGTCGTTCACCTGCCGTAAAAGACATGAGGTTTGTCATCTTCCCAGCCTCCTGACTGCGGTTCCCGTTCCTTGGTGTTCTGGAACAAGTTTACTCCTGGGTAATGATGTGCTTGATTTCCTGCTCCCAGACTCAAGGCCTTGGTTTGTCGCCTGAAGCTTCTTTTCTGACCCTGAAATTCTGCTTCCGGAGTCTTGGATTGAAAACCACAGTTAAGTTTTTTTTTGTTGAATTAAGGGGTTTTGTGCAATTAGTGAAATTTCAATAATGTTTTCATAGAAGAAAATTAATGTTAAATTAAATATCTAGAAATTAAAGCAATGTAGGAAGTTATGACAATTATTTAGTATGTATGGTTTTACAATATTTGATAAGGTTTGCAAAGTGCTATGAGAGTTGGTCAATTGATGCAATATAAATTTAAAATGTTAAGGTGCAATCCTCCTAGAGTCTAATATTAATATGCTAAAAAATGTTAAAATGTTCAATGCTTATTTTCTTTTCTTTTTTTTTTTTTTTTGACTTAGGAGAGCCTTAAATTCTAAATGCATGTAACTTAAATTAATTTTAATAGTAAAATATAAGTCTGCTTCATTTATAAATTTGGTATGATGTTTTATTTTATTTACTGGTAAACTATACATGACACCAACACCAGTATTCATTGGGCTGTTCGGGTATTTAAATCATTAAACACAACGCACTTTAACTGATTGTTTTAATGCACTAACCACTAATAGCTCTAGTTTATATTTGATGTTATTCTAAACCACTAATATTATATAATCCACCAAATGTTTTTAGTTCGGGCGCTACTCTAGAGAGTATTAGGTTTATTTTCTTGAAAGCAGGAGAGATGAAAAATGAGCAATGCCTTTGCCGGGCTCGAACCACGGACCTCTCGAATACGCAACCAGCGTGCTGACTACCATACCACGAAGGCATGTTACGAAGGCAGGAGAAATATCTTATAAGGTGTTTTAAGACAATTGTTTCAAATTAAACGAAAAAAAAAAAACTCAGCGATTTAAAGGAAATGTTTTGCCATTCGGCAAGGCCTAAGATATTTTATCTTTCAAATTTATAATGAGATCTTTTTTGGCTTCAGACTGTTTTGCTGAATTTCTCTTGTGTATTTATGAAAAAAGGCAAAAGGTTATGAAGCTGTTCAAAGTCGATGAGATGACAAAGCTTTTGATGACTGCTGATCTTTTGGTGAATAACGGGGATGGGGAAAATGTACATGAATAATTAGTGTCTTATTTAAAATTTTTATAGGTCTGAAGCGGTTAAAGTTAACTTCATGAGAAATGTTCTTGGAATCTGCGTATGTGTTAGTGCTATTACAATAAAATACGGGAGAGGTGTTCGTGTTTCTCGGCGTGGCAGAATAAAAGTAAGTGGAGGTTTGATACTTCGGGATTATAATGAAATTAAACTAACCCCAGAAAAAAACCCGTAGCGAAATAGCGTATGTATTAAGTGGGTGTTAGCGTTAAGGGCTGCGTGAATTGTATTGTTAGGGATGAACCAGAAGGCATTGGGGAATTAACTATTTCTTTGAATTTCCGATTTAATCAACAAGCTCAACGATTTAAAGGAAATATGTTGCCACCATCGAAAATAAAATATATTTGTCTTCCACCGGCCAGTGCGTTGCCAATCATAAGATATTTAATTTTTCTTTCAAAATTAATCTGTCTGTTACTGGTTAACAAATTAAGCTATTTAAAAACAATTCCTCATATTTATTATTATTAATAGTTAGCTGAACCCGTGAGATGACACTAGCTGGAATCATTAAAATCGTAATTTTAACAATAGGCTGCTAATTATTTAAATACTCGCTATAAAGATACGTACCAATATCTTCACAAATATGTTAAGTAAGTTATTTAATTTAGGTAAAGTATGATTCATTTAAGATTAAACATGCGTACAATAAAAACAATTTTAAAAAAATTCCTGAGACTTGATAATTTATTTTCGCTTTTACTTTCTGGAGCAGCAACTCAGCATGAGTGTGTGGTGCAAATTTTGAGGCATGTTATAATAACTCAGATGACGTTAGGTTAAGCTACAAAGCTGTCAAAGTCAAGTATTCTCCTTCAAAATTTTTATTAAGCAATAATTACTCTTAAGAATTTTTATAAAGCAATATTTTTCAGTATTGTTTAAACGCAAAAGTGAATTCACATTTAATTTCTGAAAATGAAAGCTTCCATTGTCCATTGAGAGTCAACTGAAATAGTTTATAAGGGTAATTTAAAAAATTTCAGCTTAAACATTTTTGTTTAATTTTCAAGTTGGATGTGAAAAGAAATATACAGCTTTATCAAAAATCTATAGTCAAGTATTAATTGCCTTTAATAAAAATTATTTGCATAAAATTTGTTTTTATTTTAAATCTAGAAATAGTTTGGATGTTAAAGAATTCTTGTAACTCTTTCTTAACAAGACAGTTACTACTAATATGTGTAATTATTTCCGTAATTACCCATTAAAAAGTTTTTATTACTTGTTGAATTGTAAATGCTATTTTTATGCCTATCGATGTAAATAATTTATGAATAGGAAAATTAAATGCGCATATGTAAGATAAAAAATATGCAAATCAAAATTATAAGATAAAAAATTTGTAAATCAAAATTACAAGATAAAAACATGTAAATCAAAATTGTAATTTAATAGGGCAGTAGCTTCTTCATTCTCCCTTTCTGTTTCTAAAAATAATAACGCCTTTTTCTGGACTGCGCCATTTCTAGGTCAGTCCATCTCGGTATGATTTTCTTAACTCTGATAACGTAGCTTATTTCGGAACTTGATCTAAAAATTTCGAGAACTGAAACTTTCTCTTAATAAGCAACTTAAACAGAAACCTTATCTTGGTTAGCTTCCATATTGGATAACTGCTTACTTTTATCTAAAAGGAAGTAAAAGTCTGACAGGTCGAAAAAGAAGTAAAAGCTTTTGGTAAAAACTTGGAGAATTAGGCTTGGCGATGATTTTCTGCATTCTAATAACTTGAAGGGGCTTTAATGCGTATTAGAAAGATGGCATTCGAAAACAGACATAGCTGTAAATTCTACACATAATTTTATTCCTGAATAATTAATTTGGGGACTCATATTCTTTTTCATTTAATGTCATCATTGTGAGTGCGCTATATTTTTACGAGGGTAAGTTGAAAAATAAGTTTTCCCTGTCGACTGTGGTCAGAGTTGTGTATGAAAGTCAAAAAATAGAATGAGACATTAAAGATATGACATACCTTTATTTTTCCACATAGGTACCAAGTACATTGAGACATTTGTCATATCGCTTGATAAGCTTCAAAAAGCCCTCCTGGAAAAAATCAGGGCTTTGCATATGGAAGAAGCGTTGAACGGCTTCTTTCACTTCAGTATTGCTTCCAAAGCGCCTTCCCCCGAGATTTTTCTTCAAAGCCGGAGGGCACCCATCGTGCTGACACTTTTCTGTATCGAAGAATGTCGTGGATGATGTTTTGAGCTCGCTCATGTGAGATTCCAAGTTCTTCCGCTACTTCATCGATGGTGATACGCCGGTTCGCTCTAGTCATGTCATCCACCTTTCTGACATTTGCATCTGTAGTGGCCGTGCGCGTCCGTCCAGCTCTCGGTATGTCCTCCACTTGCTGACGTCCATCACTGAATGTGCGACACCATCTCCGCACCATTTGCTTCGACATCACACCTGGCCCATAGACTTCCACGAGGCTTTTATGAATTTCTGTTCCTGATATTCCACGTGCCCATTCATGGCGGATAACCGCTCTCACTTCCTCCTTTGACCACAAATTCAAAACGCACCTTCTCTCCATACCTACCGGGGCTCAAATGAGAGGCTGGTCTCCGCTTTGCGCAGGCACTGCAACAGCGCCATCTGCTTGATTTGCAGCGACCTCTACCCAATGGTGTATCGGTGACTTGCGCGTTTTCCTGCTGTGTCGCCTTTCGCCCATAGCCGTTCAACGCTTCTTCCATATGCAAAGCCCTGAATTTTTCTTGGAGGACTTTTTAAAGCTTATCAAGCGATATGACAAATGTCTCAACGTACTCGTACGAGAATAATAAAATAAAGGTATGTCATATCTTTAATGTCTCATTCTATTTTTTGACTTTCATACACAACTCTGACCACAGTCGACAGGGGAAACTTATTTTTCAACTTACCCTCGTAGAACAATGGATAATTGCTTCCAGTTGCTACGCGTTTGAACTAACTTCTTAACAGGAATACAGCTGAAGCAAAAGTGCGCAGTTATATAACAAGTTCACCAAAAGAAGGTTTCGGTTTAAGTTGTTTATTAAGTGAAAGTTTCAGTTCTTGAAATTTTGAGTTCAAGTTTCGAATTACTACATCATCAGGGTTACGCAAGTCGTACAAGATGGACTGATTTAGAAATGACGCAGTTCAGAAAAAGGCATTACTATTTTTAGAAAAGAGAGGAGGAATTAAGATGCTATTTTAAGTTTAAATTATAATTTTGAATTACATATTTTTTATCTTATAGTTTTGCTTTATATATTTTTTATCTTATTATTTCGATTTATATATTTTTTATCTTATATGTATATTTTTGCTTTATTGGCATTTTTGTTTTTTACTATATAGCTTTCTTTTTTCTTTCCACCGACGGTGGAGTAGTCGATCCACTAAAGTTAGCATATGGGCGAGGTGGCCCAGCTGACAGAATTAATTTTACTATAAGTGTTTCTGGATTGCAGGTTCTATAGATCTATGTTTGACGGAAGGGTAAATAAACTGCTGTGTTTCAGTGCTTTTTAAACGTCCATAAAACACTTCGGTATATTTTGTGCAAGATGAGTGCTTTAAAGAGTGCTGAGGGATGCAAAAAAAGAGAGTGCTAGACGATCAGTGGTTTAGGGATTGAAGAAGGATTCAATGCTGGTAAGAAGAACAACTTGAATTTGAAAATGCACAGAACTAGAGATGGATAGTTACAACTTAAATTATGTTCATTGACTTATACAACATGAGCAGTTTATGAATTCTCTAGATAACTTATAATATAGTTATATTTTAATATGTTAAGTATAATGGAAACTTTAATTGTATATACATTTCCAAGAAGTACGTGTAGCATTTCTCTCTTTAGTTGCCAAAAACTTCACAAGTCAAGAACTGGTCATAAGTGGCTGAATCTATTGGTTATTTAACCGATTTATAGCAGAGATCCTTTCCCAGGTTGCACCAGGGGAGGTATACTAATACTACATTATTGAAAAGGGGGCATATGCAATTATAAACACATTTACTTTTCCGGGATACGAACGCAGGGATCACCGCTATGAGAGCTGGTGCCGCTAACCACCATACTAAACAACACCGCTACTTAAGCATAAGGGTAATGATAAGATATCTTTATTATAAAGGTAACTATGCAGAGGATAGCAAGACATCTCCTTTTTCAATTGAGAAAGCTTTACCTTATTTTCTTGAAGAATTGATTTGTAAATAATGCAAAACAACTAAAAATATTAAGCATTTTCTGCTCTCGAGACTGGAATCTCAGAAGCCATTACCTCTTTTATTTTTGTCGTTACGAAATTTGATGTATAACCATCATAACGGTTATTCTGCTCCATAAAGTTTCAACAATCCAAGGAAGAAAAGAAAAGAGAAATCTAATTATTACTCTTATTAATGAAATTACTTTTTGTAGCCGGACATTTGTTCTGGAGCAAATAATTGGGTGTATTACCGAATCCAATGGTCTTTTAGCTGTCTCATCACCAAGCCCAAGTGATCACTGATCCGATTTAGCAACAGAATAATATCTAAAAATTCAAATACGTTTAAAAAATTTCCAATTCGAAATTTTTGAAGGACTTTACCAAAAACTAATTTTTATTGATAGAAATTCCAAATCTCTTCAGTATAAGCTACTTTTACTAGGTCACTGAAAGCAAACTAGCAACATAAGCAATACGGATACCGTAGAAGATTTAAAAATGAATATCAATGTTGTCGTCTAGAGAAGAAAGACTTCACTAAAGTTGTTAGGAACATGATTGAAACTTATAGGTAAATGCACTAAACAAGAGGAATGTTATTTCCTGCATATGAAGTTTGCAAGGTATTTATCATAAATATATACATTTTCTGTATCTACGAAAAGATTCTTTTAGATTGAACCTTTTGTACAATAGTTCCCTACGTAATTAATGCTTTCAAGAACAAAAAGTATTCCTCTTGACCAACTCGGACCCGCATTACACACTGCACACAAATAGTATCTTCATATGATATTACATGTTAAAACTCAAAAATTAATATTTATATCTGTCTGTTTAGAGGGCGCACAAGTAAATAAAATGCTTCTAGGCATAAAAAAGTGTAAAGAGCAGAGAAACGATATGAACATATTTTATATTACACGATAGAAAGTTTTTCTTCAACAGAAACAGACGGAAGCCCAAAAAGAAATTCGTTCTAATTGAAAAGAAGACAATGCCTAATTAAGAAGTGTTTATGCCTATTCCAGCACTTCCTAAAGAAGTGGAAAAATGTTCAGGCCACAAACTAAGTAGCGGCATTTAATTTATGTTAAGTTTAATAGAGAGGCAGATTTGGTGAATCTCAATATTATGCACTTCTTTGGAACATGGACTCGAAAAGCAAAGTGCAAAACTGATAAGAGTAGTTGAATCTTCTTAGTGAAAGATTGTGAACCCTTGTATTAAAATGAATTGAAATCCTTGATACTCTTTGTATATACTTAACGGACGTGTATATTTTTATAATTAATAAATAACAAATTTCTATCGGTTCAAACATTGGCAATGTTTTTGTATTATATTCTGAAATTTTTTAAGATGCTCCATATTTTTGCAGCTGACCTGATAAAGGACTCAAATTATTCCCATAACGAACATCGATTCAGAATGGGTAATGTACTTTATACAAAATACCCTGTTTATTATATTATAAGGTATTCTTAAGCCTTCTTAACGTGCCTTACTGATGTAATGGTGAGCACACTCGGCGCGTATTCGAGATGTCCGAGGTTCGAGTCCCGTCGAGGGGCATTGCTCATGTTTCAGATTCCCTGCTCCACCATCAGGATTTAGCGATTGGGTCCCCTAATCCCTAGTCGTCCTTTAAAAGGGGAGTATATAAGGTATTTTCCCGCTTTCTCAGCACGTCTTTGTCGTGTAATGGTCAGCACACTCGGCGCGTATTCGAAAGGTCCGAGGTACGAATCCCGGCGAGGGTATTGCTCATTTTTCATGCCACTTGCTTCAAAAAAAATCCTAATGTCTCTACAATATAAAGAAAACAAATGGAATATTAGCTATTTCAAATAATATAAATCACAGTGAGTTAGATGAAATTGTTTAACTTTCGATTTTAGCACTTTTCTTTATTGATGACACCTTTGCATTCTTTCACGATAAGAAAAAAAGGTTTATCAAGTAATATAATTGCAAAGGATGACTGAAACGTTCTAAGAGCAGTTTATTATTTAGAATCGGATGAATTAACGAATTTCGTCTTTTTGTTTCCTTTTTAAATGTAGTGTCTTTCACATTGAATCATATTTTAACAGCATTTTTTGAAAAACTCAAACACATGGAATAGATAAGTTTTGAACAGTCTTTTATATATTGTTGACATTCTTTATGTATAGCAGGAATAGCCATAGTGCTGTCCAAGGCTGTGTGAGACTCTTATGCATTATATATATATATATATATATATATATATATATATATGAAATATTGTAAACTGAAACTCCTCAATGCCCAAAAGAAAGTGATTTATTTCATATCCTTTCCTACAAAGTTATCAGATGTTTCTATCAATCTGAAACTGTTTCGCTACTTTCAAAAGAATATAAATAGCAACTTATAGACCAAAAGGCAAGATAATGGGTTATAAAAACCGTGGCTGGTGATGACTGCTGACGCTGAGCTGGGACACCTTGATGTCTAACATAGGTAAGTAGGCGTATGTCCCACGCCCTCTTTAATTCAGAAAAGATAATTGATTAGTTCTAATTGTTTATTCCACTATACAATTGAAAACGATATCATTCTATTTGAAGTTCTACCCTTGCTTCTGAGACTAGATGTTGAATTTAATCATTTAATATATAGAAGTCTCAGCTTGAATGATGTTTTGAAGGGAAGACTTGATCATTTACTTATGCTCTCATTTCCTCATTGTCTCATTTACTTATGCTTTCAGTCGGTAGAAATAACTATCTTAATTAGTGCAATAACAAGCTGGTACTGAAGATTCTTGAGTTTTGCCTTTAATGGTAACGACTCATATTCGTTCTTTTAAAATCAAGGGAAAGGAAAATCTTTTTTTTTTAAATCAAGTGAAAATCAATCGAAAAACTCGAAAACTTTACTCTAACGTAAGATAGTTTTCTCGCCCTTGTAGTGTTGGATGATATGAACACTGATGATAATGGACTTTCGTTATTCCATCTATACAGTCATTAGATTCATTCCAGAGTAGGATCATGAAGAATAGCAGTGATGCCGTCAGGATTCAAACTCCAAACCACCCGTATTGCTAGACGGACGTGCTTCTAATTACGAGGCTAGCGTTAAACATGCAGAAAATTTATTACATTTTCTCCCACTTAAAAAGCGAATGGGGAGAAGGAGCTCTGTCTCCAAAACCATGTAGTAACAAATTATCATCTTTCACATTTTGGGTCGGAATCCACTCGAAGAGTTTTTTAGAATTTTTCAAAGTAGTGAAACATGAAGGATCAACGGCGCTTTCGCCTTCATTTGAGCTTCGAAAATCCCGACTGTTAGCCAGACATGTTTCCAATCGCACCATAGGCATACTGTAAGGAAGGAGAATATTCCTTATGCTCTTATTTCAAGGCTGTTCACAGAATGTGTCACACACGCAGTCACACAATTTCATATTAAACATCGATGCTGAAACAATTTGGTTGATCAATACCATAAAAATAAGCCAATTCGGAGTTTTAATTGGCTAATCAGATTTTTCAGACTGTTTGGATGCTCGGAGAAAACAATTTAAACTCCCACAGAACCTTGCAGAGATTATGAAAAAGAAAAAATGGAAATAAATGGCTCTTCCCAAATCTTTAATACATACTTTTTTATGGTGTGTTAATATGAAATTTCAAGAACATTTAAGAGTGCGAGATTTCTATTCGCCTTCCTAAAAATGTTTTCATTTCTGACTCACTATTTTGAATTTCATGCTTTTATAAGTATACTAAATGAATGTAAGTAAGTACCGTGTGAACTTTGTCAGGACTGTTTGTTCGGTACATATTCTTGGAAAACATCTTCGTGAACTCCTTAAATCCTGATCTGGAACAGGGAGCTGAATGCAGCTATGTTCTGTGGTAGAATATTGTGATTAAGTGGTTGAAGACCTGCACTGTAAAGGGATTTAAAATCCTCTTTTATTAAACCACAATTATTTACAGCCACTTCCCAACTCGGGAGGGATACAGAAAATAACGACCGCCACTTGGGTCTAAAGTGAACAATCAGATAATTTAAACTAAAACTAATTAGAAATTAAATAGTCGTCGCTCACAGAGCCATAACGCGAGGTTAAACTAAATGGTGCGTAGTAAGATTTAACTAATACTGACGCACTTGGAATTACTTCAATAAGCAATCACGTAACAGCGCTACGGCTTAGAATTTAAATACAGGCGAATTTGCTTAAGTAGAACTTGGCTTCACTTCAAATTAGCATAAATCTGAAAACGTGCGCTTCTTCTGATGGGAAGTTGAAACATGAGAAGAGATAGAAAGATTTAAATTAAAATAAAACTTTGTTAGTTTAACTAAAACCTTACACAATATGATTTTGTTTTAACTTATTTTCTAAAGAAACTTATTCAGCGTTTGCTTTTGACTACAAACTAAAAATAATGAATGGAACCCGAAAAGCTTTGCTTACTTCAGAATCTATCTGTATAAAGTATGTTGTAGAACAAAAGGAAAGTGCAAAGTTAAGATATTTTTCTTATTCCTCAACTCCTCCCAAAAATAAAATGCGGATATTGATTAGTTTGTTGTCTTCTTGAAACTAGCGATTCAATTGATGTAATTTGAAAATATCACAATGGGAACTTACTGAACTCCAACTGATAACTTTGCTTCTAATTAGGAACACTGATAAAGATCACAGAAAGATGTAGAAGAGTTTCTTCTAGAAGTTGAAATGAGAAGAGAAAAAAAAGTTAAAATAAAACCTTACAACTTTTTGTATTTATCAGTTATAAAATGGGTTGTTTAGATAAAACATCATATGAAAATCATTAATGTTAAAATTACATTTTTAACAATAATATGTACTTGTATTACGAAATAGCTTATGCATGAATAGGAAATGACAGATATTTTCTAAAGTTGCACTGTTATTAGTTTCACATCGGTGATATAGTGAAGAAATAAAAATACGGAATAATAAACGTTTTGTTGAATTATTTTGCTTAGAGCAATAACTTTGTATTTTTTAAACAAGCTTCTCTTTCTTTTTTTTTTTTTTTGGAGCGGAAAGTACT
>KK119981.1:1096616-1135006 GCA_000611955.2 Stegodyphus mimosarum
TACTGCTGCATTTTTCCTTCGTTTTATAGATGAAAAATAACATATATTACGACTGACAAATATAATTAACGTAAACATATCTTTATCAAAAAATAGTTTCAACGCTTCTTCAGAATGCAGATTAGCTGAATAAAAATTGAAATAACTATTTATGGTGCAATATTATTTATCCCATTCAAAATTAACATATTTAAGATTTTCGAATCTTCAAGTTTCTTGATCTATTTGCAGTTGAACTGAGGTTACAACACTGTAATATGTTGACTTCCCCTGTCAAATCCTTTGCAACTCACCTATCTCCCACAACTTTACGAGATAGACGAGTGAAAGTAGTTTATTTAATTTCTCATCGTTCTCCCCAAAGCATTCTTAATTAATTTATAACGCATCAGATAACACAAGCTGCCGAAAAGAAGAACACATGGAACGATAACGCGGAGGAACTCAGGAATGAATTCCCCAGTGGTCACACCCCCTTTTCCTGTGGGACTGAAAAACGAAGGGAATGTGCTGTGCTACGTTAAGAGAGCTGGTAACGCAGATGAAGATGGAAATTTGTTGGCATATTTTCTCCTTTACAATTCTATGTGGAATACTTTTCACGAATGACTTCAAATCGTGGTACAATAGTGTCTTTTCGTGCCGAATGCTTAAAAAGGAACATTTGTAAGCTCTCTTGAATAGATTGCAGAAGATTTCGATTTCTGAGAAAGAACGTACATATTAACATAGCATTATTTAAATTTTAAATATTTCAAGAGGTAGTCATCAGTTTCATATTTGAATATGCATCTTTCTTATTATGAATAAGGACTAAATTGAATTTTTTCCAGCTCGAATGTAAACGGATAACTTTTAACTAAGTTACAGTAATAATGCCGCCCGACCGGGATAGACGCGAACTCTGACTGCCGTATCGAATGGCCCATGTTCGAATCCCGGAGAAGGATGTATGTTTGTAATGTCTGTACGACATGGAGGTACTTTAAATATGCGGCGAGAAGACAGTCCTCTCAAGAGGTTGATGGCAGGGAAACAGGGTTGGGAAACCCTCGGATCCGTCCTTCTGGCGTGCTGTCCATCAAAACTGGAGGCAGAACGGATCTCTCAGACAAGTGAGATAAGTCACAACAAAACAATATAGAAATAATGGGACAACATGGAAGCTTGTATTGATTTTCGTGAAAAAGACCAGCTTTTACACAGTACTTGAACATTATCAATGGCTCAATACAATCTGTCAAATTAATCAATCCGAAAATTAATATGTCATAACTCATTAGTTTTTTAAACTCTGCTATAAATCACAGTGATATGATAACAGCTTTCCTTCAATGTAGCAAATCATCTGTATTTTACTGTTTATAACAGGGGTTCTTAAACGGGGGGGGGGTTCTTAGTTTCAGGGGAACGTGGGTAGTCTTTTATTTTACTGTTAAGTATTTAGTTTTAATTTATGAATGTAAAAAACTACATTTATCCAAGTTTTGGTATTCATCAACATTTTTTACACTTTTTGTCGTTTAGTGTATAAAACCTGTTAAAAAATCACCTAAATCTTGGCAAATGTACGTACTTGTTTTTGGAATTTTAGAAAGAATGGAGGGAAATGATTTTCTAGCAAAGGTGAAAGGAGTTTACGGGGCAAAAAGGATTGAGAAAACTTTTTTTCCCCATAAAGAATTTATAATTTTGCCATCTATAATATCGTCTGTAGTCTTTCCATTTTTTGAGCACCATTTCATCTCAGACTTTTCCATTAAGCTAGATTACCATAATATTAATATTATAATCCTAGTAGAGTGACTTTAAGAGTGATAATAACTGACATTTAAACATGCCAATAATAGCCTCGATATTAAACATGAAAATTAAACAAATCGGGAACTCTTATTTAAGAATTGTATTTGGGTAGCATTGGAATTTCAAAGGACGATAAAAGTCATTTATAGAACTGACAAAAGAAAATAGATTACATTCATTACGCTTAAATTTTTTTTTGTAAATTTTTGATTTTAAATCATCTATTTTGTAAAACCTGAGGTTATGTTAGTCACACACGAGCAAGAATATTATAATTGTTAAAAACTAATATTTCTCTCTTTACTACCCTTGGTTAAAATCCTGTAATTTATTGAAATTTTATGTTATTTATTTACTTAACAATAAAAAAGAGTAGAAGTTTTTAATTAACTGAGCAATTTAAAAGTAATATTTGCTTTTTACAGCAAATTCATTTTTATTCTATTGATATCATCTAAACAAAAATATTTTTTTAATTTTCAATGCGTTTTATATACAATAAATGCTGTATATTTTAAAATCTTTTTTATACAGTTTACAAAATATAAATGATACAGTGTATGACGTATATTTAACAATATTATACAGTATTCCTTAAAATTATGTTCTAAAATAATATTATAAATTAATGTTTAGTTATATTATATGATGTTGTACGTCTGTGATATTTAAAACTACTAAGTCTAGTAATGTTATTTTTTACCCTAGGTAAAAATTTCACATAACAGTTATAAAGGTTCACAAAAGAGTAAATGATAACCTGAATAAGCAGTTCCCGTATATGAAGCATTCATACTGAGAAATGTGATTTTAAATGTTTCAGAATAAAAGTTAAAAGAAATACACATATCGTTTATTGACATTAAGTGGTCTTCTGAGAAATTTAATTTCATGGTGAAGGAATTAATCCCATGACCCACCAGTAGCAGACTTGGTACGACCGCTGAACTCGGATAGTTCGACTCGGGTACAAACAGGCTGATTGCATAGGCATTTTCTCGGTTTTCCCTATATGTGACATGAATTCGAGTCATTTGCCCACGAAGGCATCTTTTTCTTTAGGTATATTGCCTTTGTGTCCTTTGATGTGAACCAACTAATGAATACATTAAAATAAGCCTTTCTACTTAAAAAATTCTTATCATCCTAGATATTAAAATGCTTGTTAATAGCTCTTTTGTACCAAGAGCTGCGGATATAGATTCATTTGAATTTAGTGTTAGTAGAGATATTAGTGGATTTAATTTATACCCTACACTTTATTATTTATTTATCTCACTTTCGAAGAACTTAGGTATCCTCTAAACGCATTTGAAAAACAGTGTTTATTAATCTTTATTTCTTAATACTTCTTAAACTGAAGCAAACAGTTATTTCACTAGCCTGTTTCTTTTAAGCTGTCTATATGGTATTTTTACATTGCATTTAAAGAAGACCATTTTCAGTGTTTTAGGACTGAATTCATAAATAAGCAATATTTGAAGATATAACTTTATTCTTTCTTGTTCTCAAACTATTCATTTCTTATTCTGCTCATAGAACATCTAGATGTTTTCTTAGTAATCTAAATTATTAGAAAATTAGAATATCTAAATGCTCTTTCTTTGCCTTGCTGCATTTTTCTGGATTTCTGACATGTTGTCAGAACTGCGCTCTATAACGTAATATTTGAATTTAGAGAAACTAGTAGTTCGCAAAATCTGGCGAACAGTGGGAAGTTTAATAAATATTCTCATTTTTAATTAAAATCCAAATTTTGACGAAACAAGATAAACTGAACCATTCATTTCTGACTTGAGCGATAAATTCCTTTATAAATCCGAGTCCACTGCGTTTTTGTAAAACTGATGTCTTTTAATTTACTGTTTACTGAAAACTAATTTTTGATTGCCTTCAGATGAACAGAAAGTCACCATTGTGGTTTACTCAAGTACTGATCCTCTGGAGGAGAGAAATTGTCTTTTACAAATGCGGGTATATTTGTAGGTGTGTGTTACTTATCTCATTTGTCTGACTTTAACATCAGAGCAAGCTCGCGAAATTCATCGTGGTAAAGATTGCAAGACTCGCCTATCGTTGGCAAGAACTTTGATAATCAAACAGGTGACGGTATGACTTTGCTCAGTTGCGCCCGCAATTCTGATGAACAGCAGCCGTGGGGACAGGCCGAGGGTCTCTTGCCTCTCTTTCCCAACTAACAACCTCTCGTGAGGACTTTGGCTCGAAGCGCTTTTAAAGCATCCCCATTCTGCACAGGCACCACACATTTACAAACATCCACCTCTTCCCAGGATTTAAACCTGGGCTCTTCGGTGCGGCATTCAGCGTTGCAAACCAGTATCCCGGTTGAGCGGTAGGTATATTTGTTAATTTCCTTTGTATTGAAAGCAGAACATTACCTTTCGTCGCTAGTAATAATTCATCTAAAATTTCGTATCTGTTATTTATATTAAAACTTAACTATCTTTAGCTTCTTAACTCTTGAATCCAACAGTAAGTGTTGGTAGCATAAGTTCAAGTAAAAATTATATTTAATGTCTTTCGATTTAAACAAGGATCATCCAAAAATCAAATGCTGTGATATATTAATAATTCTTTTCCCTAATTATTACTTGATTGCTCCATGGAAACTTGTAGAGATATTAGCTATTTTTCAAAGCAGAAGAATGAAAAATGAGCAACGCCTTCGCCGGGAATCGAACCACGGACCTCTCGGTAACGCGTCGAGCGTGCTGACCAAGACACCACGAAGACATTCGTGGAAGGCGTGAAAAATACCTTATATACTCCCCTTTTTAAAGTAAGCCCTAGTCGCCAAATCGTGGAATCATCATCCACCACCTTTTTATTTCGGGCGCCACTTGTAGAGTCCTTTGATTATTTGGAAGCAGAAGAGAGGAAAAATGAGCAATGCTTTCACCGGGAATCGAACCAAGGATTTCTCGGTTACGCATCGAGCGTGCTGACCACTACACCACGAAGGCATGCGAAGAAGGCGGAAGAAATACCTTATAAACTGATTAGAGGATTTCAGCATGGATTCATTGCTTAGATGTGCCGAGGTGAAAAGAATGGCATTTTGGTTATTTAACGTTGGCGTAGATAGGCTGAAAAGAGTTATTTATAAATTGGGCAAATTTGTCTGATAGTGCGCAGTTGACAAAATCCTTCCTATTTATCCACAGATCTCCAACAAATAAATATTTTTATTATATTAATACTGAGGCCTATGCAAAATGTTGTTCTGAGAACGTTTTTGAGTATTATCTAAACAGGCGTCAGAAACAAGCACAGTTGTTGCTCTTATGTATTTAATTGCAAAGACACCTATTCATCGTCAATTATCGTGTCGTATCCTTTTATTATGCATTTCGACAAACAATGCGTGCTTTTGATTCTTTACATATATCGCTGGTGTATGACATATATTAATGTCTAAAAATTAGCCATTCATTCTCCAAAAAAGGAGAAACCTGATGTAGTTACCGAAAATTGAAATGCCTTCCGCTCATTTAAGTTGATTAATTATATATTTATATACCTATCATTATGTTATGTATGTACTTATCATTGTTCTTGTATTATTATTGTTGCATGCGTAGGGGTTCGTAATGGATTGAGTGCACAAGTCGATGAAAAGTTAATAAAATTTATTCTTTTCACAAGAAATAAAACGAAATGCTGTAATATTTCCTCAGAGATATTCGTAAAATATCAAAATATCTGAAACGTTAAACAGAACTCAATTCAAAACAGAGAAAGTAATCCAATCTCACAGCGAATTCGATCAATCAATAACAGCATTAGGTAAAGAACAGTTCGCTTAAAAACAGCTACAACTGAGATGAGGTGTTTTAATTCTGCTTTTATAAGCTTTTTAATTATTCAATAAAACATTCTGGTGAAACCTATTTTCTCAATTTTTCTCGATTTTTGTGGATGGCAACTGCAATTATGAGATATTTATTTATTAAATATTAAACGCACCCGTTCTTGTATTTTTATTAGTTTTATTTTCTGAAGTAATTTTCTTTTCAAAAATCGTCTGCGTTGCACGGAAAAATAAAACAATTTTAATTAAAATTTCAATAAATAGCTAAATAAATACGAAATCCGTAACGCTATTATTATTACCTTGTCAGGAAAAATACATTAGGAGCACTTTGTTGCAAACTTCAGTGAGCCGGATACACCGCATCTTATGTGGTATCCCGGCGATAGATTTCCAGACTAGACTATTATTATTACGTACGCATATCACGTATCATTACTAATCATATATGTGTGTACTCATCATTATACAAGAATGCCTGACCTTTCTTGTTTTTTCATGTTTGCGTCAAATTATCGGTAATATAGACCAAAATGTGCTCTAATAAATGCCGTATGATATATTCAGTCTGTTCTTGCGTGTACATAATGCATTTAGCTTAAAAAATATTAAGTCTGTATATACAGACTGTTGAAGATATTTTGAAAAGTCAACGATACGTAATTTAAAAGATTAAGTCTTATAACTCAGAATTAAGATGTAGCACATTTTCCAAATTTTTGCTATCAAAATTATATTTTATTTATAGGTGATACCTCTACGTACCTTCTATTTAACATTTCATCTAGAAGAAACTCTGGGATCTTTATCAGTGTTCCTAATTAGAAGCAAAGTTTTCAGTTGGAGTTTAGTAAGTTTCCATTATGATATTTTCAAATTACATCAATTGAATCGCTATACAGATAGATTCTGAAGTAAGCAAAGCTTTTCGGGTTCCATTCATTATGTTTAGTTTGTAATCAAAAGCAAACGCTGAATAAATTTCTTTAGAAAATAAGTTAAAACAAAATCATATTGTGTAAGGTTTTAGTTAAACTAACAAAGTTTTATTTTAATTTTACTTTTTCTATCCCTTCTCATTTCAACTTCCCGTTAGAATAAGCGCGCGTTTCAGCTTTATGCTAATTTGAAGTGGAGCCAAGTAGTATTTAAACGAAAGGTAAAAACCTTTCAGTGTGAGAGAGCTTTTAGTCTCAGACCACTGTTACTGTATTCAACGTTCGCCTGACCAGATAGTATTTAAATTCTAAGCTGTAGCGCTGTTACGGGATTGCTTATTGAAGTAATTCCAAGTGCATTAGTATTAGTTAAATCTTGCTACGCACCATTTAGTTTAAACTCGCGTTATAGCTCTGTGAGCGACGACTATTTAATTTCTAATTAGTTTTAGTTTAAATTATCTGATTGTTCAGTTTAGACCCAAGTGGCGGTCGTTATTTTCTGTATCCCTCCCGAGTTGGGAAGTGGCTGTAAATAATTGTGGTTTAATAAAAGAGGATTTTAAATCCCTTTAAATTGCAGTTCTTCTACCACTTAATCACAATATTCTACCACAGAACATAGCTGCATTCAGCTCCCTGTTCCAGATCAGGATTTAAGGAGTTCACGAAAATGTTTACCAATAATATGCACGGCACACTCAGTCCTGACAATTGCATTAAAAACAAATTTTGAACAGATTAAAAAAATACGTTAAAACATAATAAGCTTCAATAGAATACCTGACAATATGAATTCTGAGTTAAGAAACTCAATGAAATATGCATAATTTTGGTATCATCAGTACATAAATTTGAGCACTGCATCGGCAATCTTCACAAAAGGTTTGTTTTTGTCAGAAACATACAGAGCACTTATTTATAACTGTTTCTAATTTCTGGGAATCATGCTGGCAGAAATTAAGCTGCTAGGATTTTATATTAAAAAGTACATAGTTCGTAACACCGTTTAGGAAATCTGTATTTAGTTACTATAGCCAGTATTTCTACTTTCCCCTTCCTCGTTTCCTATTTGATACCGAACGTTCAAAATGAGCATCGCTATTTATAGAACAAATTATAATCTCACAACCAAATACGTGTTAAAAAATACAGACTCAATACTCAACTTAAGTTATGTAACGAATCACCAGCAGGAACAAGTGGTATCTTGTTGAATAGTAAAAGTAAATAATAACAGTGAGTGAGCAATTCTCCACAGAATGATCACTCACTTATCTACTTTTGATGGCATAGTTTGTTATTCTAATGTTATTTACCTCAACGTTAGCTGCTTACTGATATTCACCTTGAAAAAAATATTAACAGATGAGAAAAAACACCGAATACCTTTCTTTTATTGTAGCATAACCGGATATGCAATTCATTTAAAGCTAACACGTTTTTACTTCCTTGCACAAAGTAAAGGAAGTATTGTAATCACGAAAAATTCCGGGTATCATAGTTCAACGAAAACACCCATTTTGACCGCTATCGAATGCAATATAACGATGTTTTTGCTTGACATCTGTGCGTAAGGACAGAATAATGGACTCTTTTTCCCGAAACGAATTATAAAACTGATTTAAAATGGATTCAGGAGAGATTTTTTCGTGGACTCCGTATGTACGTATTTATATATATATATATATATATATATATATATCGCATAATTCAAAAACGAGTAGCCTCAGAACGTTGAAATGCCGTATATAGGACTGCTGTAATATGTAGTTGTGCATCTCCATTCTTGGTTGCAAGCGGCCGCCTTAAAAGTGCATATATATATATGCACACACAAACCCACTATGTTACTCGGTTCCGTGATCTCAGTTGTTTATTCTTTTATAAGTTCGTAAACTGCGCATTTTTTTGCTTTAAAAATGATTGAATTCTGTTGGTCTCATCTACGGGTTAAGGATTTTATGCCTTTAGTTAATCTGCATGCAATAGTTGTAGAATTATTAACAATTTAAATGCTATGCTACTTAAGTGCAGCTAAGACTAAATTTTTTTCACCATAGCAGCCATATTTGTTTACATTTGAAACTTAGCAGAATAGTGAATTCAGTTTCTGCACCTTCAGTGTCTTTTTGCCGGGTGGGACCAAAATTAGACTCATTTTTTGCACCGAAAATTCTGCCTTGTTTCCTGCTGGCTGAATTGCTTCTTTTTGCGTAGAAACGCTAGCTTTAATTGTAATTTTTTTAAAATTTTAACTGCATTTGGTGTTTTATTTTTTTTCCTATATTTTTCAAATTTTAATGAAGATATTTTGAGATTTTATGTATTTTTGTCTTGTCGCGAACTGAGAACAGAATCAATTGAATGCTAATGAAATTCGAGGATATAAGTATTTTGTATTAGCAGCAAATATTGTCGCCAGTCTGACTCCAACAAAGGAGAGTGCTTACGAGTAGCGCATGCGCATTAGGTAAGCGGCGGTGAATCGTCTGTGAGAAACTGTTTCTTTAATTTCTTTTATGCATCGTTTGAGCTTTATTATAATATTTGGATATAACATGTGACAAGGGTTAGATAATTCTTTAGATGATGTAATTTTTTTAATTCTGAGTTATAAAATGAACGAGATGTAACACTGTTAAGTGAACTTAGCGCCAGAGTGTCGCTACGGTAAATAAATATAGTGAATTTTAAAGAATACACTTATTCTATTGGGGTTTATACGCAATTCAATAAATTTAAAAGAAAGGCAGGAATAAATGTGCATAATTTAATATTCCGAAGAAAGAAGTCATATGGTATACACATCTATTTTTTTTATTTTATGATGCGAAAAAGGGGAAGAAGAAAATTATACAAGAAAAAAAATGTTTTTGTTCTTTTGTTTTCCTCCCTTTTTCTAAGTGAACATTCAGCTATTGATAGAATACTGATTACAAATCTTTGTTCTTTCATGCAGTAAACATTTTCTTTTAGTTCTACAGTGAGTTCTACAGAGACTTAGTAATATTTGATTCCATATGATGTACTGCTACATCCTATTTTAAAACTTTACTGCTAATATCGACATGGGGCAGAAAGGAAGTAGAAACATTAAAACAGGAAAGTAAATTATATCTGGGACCACCATTTTGTCAACATTTTAAAGTTTTCATCAGTTAGCGGAACCAGTTATATAATACATATATTACATGCATATGACTAACTATGTTAACAAGTTATTTTTACAACTCTCAAACTAGATTTAAGAATTTTTCATTGCAAGCTATGTACATATATTTAAAAAAATTGAGTTGAAATGTAACAGTATTTCGATTCAACATTTCAAACGGAACATCTGTATTGAAATGTTTTATTAAAGAAATTAACTTCATTCAGCAAAATTCGAAATATGGTTTTATTTACACATTACAATTTTCAGCAATAAATAGTTATAGTAAAATTATTTTATCACTTCAGTGAACAATTATGGAAATAAAATTATATAAGTATTTGTTCGTTTTAATTTTAAGTAGTTGAAAATTATGTCTTTGGAAATGTAAATCAATTGAAAGTTGAGTCGAATTATGAAAAATGTCCAAAAATTCTAGCTTTGCTTAAAAAAGTGTATTTTGTAACAAACTGCATTTAGCACCTCACTCAAATGCGTTGAAATATTCTATTTCCTTTATCGTTTCTTAAGCAAATTTTCATTGAGTCTCAGATTAACATAGAAAGTATATCATCTCTGTGAAACAGATTTATATAGCAAAGTCTCAATATTCGAAAATCTTCGCTTTGAATAGTTATAATTTATCACATGTGAGAAAGTGATAGTTGCATATTTAACTGGAGTCTAGAAATCTTGAATATGAAACTGCCTTAAGAGTCATTTCTGTTCTATGTCCACATAATATATCGTTCCTCTGTGTCATCCAATAGCAGATGAGTTAAAAGTTATCTCCCCTTCTCCAGCAGAAACGTGGTAATTAGGCTGAGATCCAAAAACAAAAGAGCAAAGTCGACTGCAAATTGCTAGATTAAGAGCTTAATTTCGCACAAAGAGATTTGAAAATTTGATTTTTAAGAATATTACGTCTCTCCTCAGCGTTCCGTTTTGTACTCATAACTCTTTTCGTAGATAAAACTTTTCCTGTGCGATTCAAATGACAACGAACGTATGATTTTGAATAGAACTTTATTAATTTTGTGGCTCATATAGTTGGATTTGTCTTAATTTTATCTCTGATTTATGTAAACTGAGGTTCGTAGAGAAAAATACAAGAGAAATTTGTTTGAGTTTTCTTTTTGAATGTTGTACATCCTTACCCTGATTTATGTAGGCCTATCAGCAGCTGAGCTGTAAAGTCGCATTAGAAATATAAAAAAATTTAGATAATTAGTCATTTGCTTATATAAGTTACATTAATATTTAAAACAATACTATACATAGCACTCTACAGGCTCACCAGCGGCCGAGCGGTCAAGACGCTGAACTCTGGTAGTTCGGTCCAAGACACGAATCTTGACGAACAGGCCGGTTGCATGGGCGTTTTCTTAATTTTCTTCATGCGTAACACGTATGCGAGCCAGTTTCCTTCTGAAAGTCCATCATGAAGGCCGCTCTTTCCTTAGGCATGTAGCCCTCAAGTAAATCAAACCAAAACCCTCTTTTTGTGGTTGTCTTGTCTATGAGTTTCATGAAAGAATGGTTGCCAGAGCCTCAAGAAAGTTGGACTTCTACCCCAGTTTTGAAGGAAAGTACCACGAGGGGAGATCCGAGGGTTTCCCAGCCTCTTCCCTACCACCAAACTACACAAGGTGGTATGCTGCAAAGACAGTATGCATTTACAAACATCCATGCCTTCTCCGGGATTCGAACCCGGACCCTTCGGTACAACAGTAGGTTCCCTAACCACTACACCATCTAAGCGACAAACCTTACCCTGATTTGGGCAAATGGAACAGAACAGTTAATAAACTGAAATTTCTTAAAGCTCTAATTCCCAAAACTTGCACATAGTTGAGTCGGTTAAATATATGATTTTTTTAAATGCTCCGCTCATATCAGTACATTCGCATTAAATTTAATTTAAATAGGTTTCATTTGCTCTGAATTATTCAAATCTGAACTAACCGAGTAACAGAGTGGATATATATTTTTGGATATACATTCATACGTACGTACGCTCAGATGCCACGAAAATTTCTTTTCAGAATCCATTGGAAATCAGTTTTATAATTTTCTGGGGGAAAAAGAGTCCTTTATTCTGTCCTTACGTACAGTTGGCAAGTAAAACATCGTTAAATTGCATTCGATAACGGTCAAAATGGATATTTTCGTTGAAATATGTTACCCAAAATTTTTCGCGATTACAATACTTCCTTTTTACTTCGCACAACGAAGTAAAAATGTCTAAAATATTTCTAAAGATTTAATTGGCAACAATGAATGATTTTGAAACCACATTATCCTCTAACTTAATTTTGTTTTAAAAACAGTATATGCGAGTAAAATCTTCTTAAGGTTATATTTTGATTTACATGACATAAAGGAAAAAGGGAAATAAAGTGCATATTTTTACTATCACTTGAAATTTAAAATTTTCAATATAAAAAAAATTATCCGATTTAAAAGACAATTGTAATATCTTTAGATATTCCTTCTGTCAACAAAAGTTTGGTACGCATCTTTTAACTGAATCATGCCTTTTGCTTAGACATATATCTGAAAGCAGAATAAGTTACAGACCTCTTTATTTTTCATCCAAAGATAAATAGAAATGTAATGCGACTTTTCATGAAATATGATTTTATTTATGCAACTTTAAAAGATGAGGATTGATTTGCCACTTTAGAAGCAGAACAAAAATCTGCAAACTTTTATTTGAAGTATTTAAAGAAACCTTTATTAAATGTTTAGTGATTTTCACTGTTTTTAGAGAAAAACAGGAGTATCGCAAGAATTTAAATAGAATCTGAAATAAATGGTAAAATAATCCCTGTGCTATTCAGATTCTTTTGAATTTGCTTAAGTCTCTAATATTTCACTAGTAAAATATTGCGCGTTTCGATTGATATAAATAACGTAAACACTTCATTAATTGTTTGAAGCACCAGAAAATGTTAAAAGATATAACTTAAGAAATCTCTTTTTATCTTGAAGAGCAAAAGGTGGTTCAATATTCACATAAAATAACATTTTACTGCCGACTCATGGAGAAAGGAAAGAAATAAGAGGCCTCAAACTGGTTTTCCCCATACATTTCCTCATGTTTAACAAAACATTCATTCAATTGTTAATGGGTTTCAATCAATGGGTTAAGATCAATGAGTTTCTGACATGTTCGGAGGTAAATATTTTGTAATTACGTCCGTAAATTTAAGTACAAGTAAATATAAGTATTATCTTTTTCTGCAATATTTCAGGGTCATATGTATGTGAAAGAATACACCTATGCTTCAGTCTCTGTCTGTGAGGGAAGAAAGAGCTTTGACGATCTTGAAGGGAAGGTTATAAACACTATTTTGGTGCTGTTTTGGAGAATAATATATGGCGTAAATGGTATACTTCAAACTTTACATAATTTATAAAGAAAAGGATATTATTAAATCCATAAAATTAAGTAGAAACAGGTCACCTACTGAGAATGAATGCGGAGAGAACGATCCTTGAGGTCTTTAATGCAACTCCTATTTGTGGAAATCAAGAGGAAGGCCTAAGAAAAGATGGAGGGACTGCCTGGATGAGGATTTTGCCATTCTAAAACTCAATAACTGGAGGTCAGTTACTAGAAGGAGAGTGGAATAGAGAAACCTTCTGAAGAAAGCAAAAAAAGGGGGGTGACCCACAAGTGGCTGTCATGCCAATGCTGCTGATCACGTTTTCACAAGTTTTCACCAATTACATAAAAAAAATTTAAGGTAATTGGCTTTTATTTGAATAACTGTAATAAAAATTAATCAAAATCACGCATTATTACTTTTCTATTTATCGAACTGACCGAAGTGATTCTTTCTGAAACACTTTCTCATATATGAGTCGCTCTATAATTAACACTTTCCTTAACTCATCTCAAATTAAAGCACTTTATGTTTTAATGGTTAAATGTGGTTAAATATTGCTGCTGGTTTCTGATTTCCATCTATTTAACTTTCTAAGTGGATTTTTGAAATGGATAAAAGAAAAGAGGTTGTCGTTTGTAACTAAATATTTATAAAACTTAAGGGAATATTTCTTTTAATAACTATAAATTTTTTTATCCTTGATTTCAATAATACACTTTCTAAGAATTTTACTTTACTACTTCCTTGTGTATGTATCTCATATGCTGTGCTTTATAATACATTTAAAGAGATTGTTTCCCAGTGCGAACAATTCTTGCTTGAGTAGTTTTATAAATGTACTTGTCAACAGAATTTCAAAATATGTTTATAGTTCAATGTTAAGATGATTATATATTTAAATAATATTTATAATCATTATAAATTTAGGAAAATTTAATAACTAGATTTCTTCGCAGTAACATTCAAGAAGTTTTATAGATGATTAAATCATTCAATTCCAAGTAATTTATAAATAGCTAAATAAATATGCACGTAAAGTCAAATGCATGTTCTTAGAAGTAAATGCATAAATAGTCATATGATATTTTTTATTTCTGGCATGTGAAAATCTTTATTTTCTGTGCATTCACTACATTTTTCGAGTAAACTAATATACAATAATTTAGCATGTATCAGAATTATATATTTTTTACATAAAAAATACGTATAGATACAAATTGAAAGAAAACTGCATGCATTTTTAATACGTACTCAAAAAATCAAAATTTATCTTAGGTGCCAATATTGTTTGGTGATTGCTCTTATTAAAATTAAATGTGGTTATACCGTGGGTCAGTCTCAAGCAGATGTTGATTAAAGATATGAATAGGTTTTGTCCTTCCTATTTATTTAATACTTGCACTTCTGGCCTTAAAGCACTATATTTCTGCTATACGTTTTTTACCATTTTATAAGGTATTTCTCCAGCTTTCTTCGCATGACTTCGTAGTGTAGTGGTCAGCACACTCGACTCGTATTCAAGAGGTCCCTGGTTCGAGTCCCGCCGAGGGCGATGCTCATTTTTCATCTCTCCTGCTTTAAAAAAATAAATGTCTCTACAGTTGCGCCCGAACTAAAAAGGTGATGGGTGATGATTCTCCACCACCACGATTTGGCGATTGCGTCCCCTAATCTCCAGTCACCCTTTAAAAGGGGTAGTATATAAGTGTATTTCTCCCGTCTTCTTCGCATGTCTTCGTAGTGTACTGGCCAGCACGCTCGACGCGTGTTCGAGAGGTCCGTGGTTCGAGTCAGGGCAAGGGCATTGCTCATTTTTTATCGTTCCTGCCTCTAAAATACCTAATGTCTCTACAGTTTATGTTCAAAATTTACCTAGATGCTTCTTCACAGGTTGGAATTTTAAAAAACTAATTCATAATTAAAATCCCTGTTGCGAGTTACTGAAACGTAACCTAGATGTGATTTGTGCGAAATTGCCACTAAACTACTATTATTTATTCAGCAATGTTGTTGTTGTTGTTGTTGCTAAACTCCTTGGGGCAGGAAAGCCTACACCAAGTCCAAGAGACCTTGCCGCACAAGTAAATCACTGACGTCGGCCTCCACAGCCGACATTGTCTCAGGGGAAGCCTATACAATCCAGTAGGTGAGCGGGAGAGGCAGGGAGGGAACAGGCACAGAAGGGGTAGGTCCTTTGTCTCCTTTGAATTTCATGCGTCGATGATGCCCGCTTCTGAATCAGGCCTTGGAGTTTGGAAAGACGTAAATCTTTTACTCAGAAGTGAGAAATCTGGTTGCTCAGCGGTATGCTATTGGTGAGCAGGAGAAATTTTCCACACCATGTTTGTTTTATTTTTGTAGTAGGAATTTATTTCAGTTGGGCTTAAATCAATGAAAGTGAGTGTAGGGAGATAATAACATTTTTTTGCAAGATCGTCAGCTATTTCATTACTATACACCCTAACATGGGACGGTATCCACTGGAGATATACTGATTTACGCTGTCCAAGCTCGAAAAGTTTAGATATGATATTCTGGACGGTCTTATCCATGACCTTAGGCCAGTTTATAAGTATAGTATTCAAATCAACAGTATGCGGCTTGTCCATAGCGAAGGCTAATATGTAACTTCACTTGAGGCGCAGTGCCACGAGGGGGGAAGACTGACTAGACCTCTATGCCTGTTGGTCCGGGAAGGTATTTTATTTCTCTTCTACCACCTATTCAGCAATGAATGCTTCTTTTGTACAGAAGTGTTCCTGTTTTTCCATGCTTTCTCTGCAGTGTTTGTGGAGGTTTTACCAAAGAGCTGTCAAGGTCTTCTCTTGATGTAAACAAAAGCGCACTCTTTCGCTTCTATTACCAAAGCTCAACAACTACTGTGTGATTACGAAAGAATAGCTCTCCATAGTTAAAGCCGTAGAACATTTCCATCATTATCTCTACGCCAAAAAATTCCTACTCCTCACTGATCATGCTTCTTTGGCCTGCCTCTTAAATTTCAAGAAACCTGAAGGTCAAATTGCCAGGTAGATACGGGGACTCCAAGATTATGGCATCGCTATCTGTCATCGGAACGGATCATCACATAGAAACGCCGATGGCCTGTCTAAAAGACCTTGCTTAGAAAGCTGCCAATATTGTTCCAGGGTCGAAGCTAAATACCAGCTGCTTAATCCAGCTGCACGACAAATTACATCAACATCCACTGAGCAAGACCGATGGAGTGACTAACGCCGATGGAAACGCCGATGTCTCGTCTGGAAGTCCCTGCTCCGAAAGCTGCCGAAATCATTCTAGGGTCGAAGGAAACACTATACCATCGGCTATTCTCCATGCCACATGCTCATAGGTCTTGACATTTGTCTTCCATATGATCTCTTGTATAGTTGCCCTCCGGATGCGCCTCCATCACCTGAGGAATACACCCAAGATCTCCAGGCCCGGTTTGAACTAATGCACAACTTTGCACTAGAGCTAGTCAACTTGGCGGCGGAGAAGATGAACACCCGATACAACACTAGAGCTATTGGACATTCATTCAACAAAGGAGACAAGGTGCGGCTGTGGAATCCGTCTCTGAAAGCTATAGTCACCTTGGGATGGTCCTTACACAGTGATAAACAGGCTGAATGATGTCGTGGTTCGGATCCGTAAGTCATCGAACACTAAGCCTAAAATCGTCCTTTAAGATATTATCCTTTATGAGACACAGATCATTAACTTGAAAATTTCTAGCTGGCAAAAGCCATTTTGGTCCTTGTTGTAATCGACACAGATATTCTTTGTGCCAACGCTTCCCAAATTGTTGAACCATTTTTTGAATATGTTGCCATCTAGTGAGATAGGAAACATTAGCTTCAAAATTAGCTTCAATGTAATTTGATTCAGGAATACTTGTTAATGATCTACCAATAAGAGAATGACCAGGCGTCAATGATGATAAGTCATTTTGATCATTAGATAAATTTGTTAAAGGTCGCGAGATAAGACAAGTTTCTATTTGTATGAGAAATGTTTCAAATTCTTCATATGTCAATCACGCCTCACCAACTACTCGTTTCAAATGATATTTTGTTGATTTTATACCAGCTTCCCAGAATCCACCCATATGTGGCGCACTTGGAACGTTTAGATGCCATTTAATGCCATTATCAACAAATATCTGCTAACGTTTTGGTTATAAGTTGTAGATCTAGGAAGCCTTTTAAATTCCATGAGTTTGCGTTTTGCTGCAACAAAATTAGAACCGCAATCGCTATATATATCACTACTTTTACCCCTACGGGAAATGAAACTCTTAAGAGCTGCAATAAAAGCATCTGCTAAAAGATCAGTTAATAATTCTAAATGAATAGCTCTTGTAGTAAAACAAACAAATAGAGCTATATATGACTTGAATGATCTAGAGCCTTGACCCTTATTTGCTTTAATTTGAAAAGGATAATCCACTCCACAGCGCAAAAACGCAGGAGCAGGGGAAACACGGCTAGATGACAAATCGCTCATCAATTGATTAATGACAGATGCTCTAATTCTGTAACACTTTATACATTCTCTAACTAAATGTCTGATAACAGCTCTAGCACCTATCATGCAATACTGTTCTTGAATACAAGATTGCATACGTTGTGAACCTGTATGCAAAAGTACACTCATGTCCATAAATTAAGGATAATGCAAAATCAGGCAAAGGACGAGTTAGAAGCAAAACAAATTTGACTTATTTGTAACTCTTATTTATTAAACAAAAGGTAAAGAGCAAAAAAGAAGCTACATGTTTGATATTAGTAAAAAAATAAGTGATTTGTTCTCCCTGGAGCAAATTACAAAAACAACCTATTTACAAAAAAACAATATTATATGGTTGAAATCATTGTTAATACATTGTATGTCTCCCAGACGATGCAATACAGTCCGTACAACGCCTAGGCATGCTGAGTATCAAATTATCGATCTGATCTTGGGGGATATTACACCACTCAAAATGCAATGCTCTCCTAAGTTCCGGTAGACATATAGGAGAAGGTTGACGGGCTGGAACTCGTCGGCCAAGCATGTCCCACACGTGCTCTACTGGACTCAAGTCCGGTGAGAATACTGGCCAGTTCATACGGGTGATATCCTCCGATTGAAGGCATTCGCTTACAATGTTTGCACGGTGAGAACGGGCGTTATCATCCATAAACACAAATTGTGCGCCCATGGCACCCCGAAACAAACGTACACGTTGATCCAGAATGACGTCCCGATAGATTTGGCTTGTCATGGTTCCAATTTGAACATACAGATCAGTTCGGGAACCCAGAATAATTCCACCCCAAACGAGCACTCCTGTACCACCGTAACGGTGTCGTTCAGTGATGTTTTCTTGGTGGTAACGGGTACCTGGAGCTCTCCATATGAAAGTATGGCGAGAATCAGACTGCAAGATAAACCTGGACTCGTCGGAAAACATCACACAAGCCCACTGTTGCGGTGTCCACAATGCATGCTCTCTACTCCAGGCTAACCGCAAGCGACAGTGAGTTGCAGTAAGTGCAACGCATCTGACAGGTCTACAAGCATATAGACCAATCTGCCCTAAGCGACTGTATACGGTCTGCCTTGAAATTATCGTAGCAATGGCTGAAGAGAGCTGACGAGACAGGTCTGAGGCTGTGCTCCGCCTGTTTCTTTTGGCAGTAACTGCCAAATACCGGTCCTCATTCAGCGTTGTAACTCTCTGGCGACCTGTGCTGTAACGTCTACTCACATTACTATCATCTTGGAATGGTTGCCAAAGCCTGGAGATGACACTCTGGGCAATTCCAAGTTCGTCTGATACTTCCAGTTGGGTAGGCCCACATTCCAGACGGCCGATAATTCTACCACGTAACAAATCATCCAAATGCGTCCTTTGTGTCATAACTATTCGGTTATTGCGCTGAAATGCTTATAAAGCGCTTGCGAACAATTTTACTTCTTTCCCTGTATTCCTTATATATCACTCTCTTACACTCTCGTCATTGTGACGTACCATCGGTGTCATCTGGTTACTTCCTGAAATTTGCATATGATTCTTGAAGATGTGTGTAGTGATTTTACAGGTGATATATTTATTTTAGAGTTCGATTTCCGCGTGACTCCAATCTATCATTAATTTATGGACATGAGTGTATTTCATGGTAATGTGTAACAATGAGATGAGTTAAAATGTGCCTCTTTGGCAGCAAAACAGGATGCCTAATGCCATATGCAAGATTTGCATGTCGCAAGCGACCGTCCACCCTGAGAATACGTGAATTATCTAAAAATGGATTTAAAGATAAAATTTTGCTTGTACAAGATAATGATTGATTTCTGCTCTAAGTGTTGCTTTCATTCTAAAACTCAACATACTGCATTTATTTATTTAACACGTGCATAGCTTTAGTTAATTCACTAGTTTTTAAAAATTTACTTACCTTATCTCCTGAATTTCTACAGTTATTTACAAACTTCAGACATAATGCTATAACGCGTTTAAGTTTAATGAAAGGAGGATATTTATAAAATAAATTGTAAGAGTTTATCAAGTTACTGGCAGCGGGTGTTGACTGTAAGGTACATCTTTGCTCGGGCACAGAATCATTCAGTGGTGGTGTAGGTGATGCTGGCTGAAAAGAAAATAAATAATACAACAAATCTGGACCACGTAGCCACAATTAAGTAACCAGTACTGATGATTACACACCACGAGTTGCAAGATCAGCAGGGTTAGCATTTCTACTCACATAATGCCACTGGACAGGAGAAGACAACGTCTGGATTTTTGCTACTCTGTTGGCGACAAAGGTTTTCCATCGGCTTGGGTGAGATCCTATTCAGGCCAGTGCAGTAGTGGAATCGGTATGAAAATAAGCTTCTGATATAGGTGTATCCAAAGCTTTACAGGTGAAGTCCATCAATTTAGTCAACAGGAACGCTCCACAAAGTTCCAATTGAGGAAGTGATATGGTTTTTAATGGTGCAACTCTTGTCTTGTCTATCAACAACTGAACATTGATTTGTCCAGTATCTAACACAGAACGATAATAAATTGCAGCGGCGTACGCTTTCTCTGAGGCGTCTTAAAACCCATGCAATTTAAACTGGTTATCTGATTCATCCAACAAGTATCTTGAAAGTTTGATACTTTTAATAAGTAGCATATCTTCTGTAAGTTGTTTCCATTCACATGAGATATCTGGAGGAACCTTTTCATCCCACTGCAACTGATGTTTCTACAGTTTTTGTATGATCAATTTATACCGAACTGTGATCTGTGCTAACCATCCAAGAGGGTCAGAGGTCTTTCCGATTATTGGAAGTAGTGTTCGTTTGGTTAAGACTTCAGAATATGATGAACTGACTTTGAAGAAAAACATATCTGAAGCTTGATGCCACAGGATACCTAACGTTTTTACAGTATCATCATTTTCCATGTTCAAAGAAGCATTTGATAAGCACAAATCCGGATTAATTGAATTCAAGACTTTCTTGCTGTTAGAAGCCCGTTTTCTTAGAACAAATCCTGCATGTGACAACATCTGATTCAATTGCCTTTGTAATTCTATAGCTTCAGTAATTGAACTGACTCCGGACATCAAATCATCAACGTAGAAGTCCCTAAGGCATGTCTTAGAAGCCAAATGAAAATTATTTGCTTCTTCTATTGCTAACTGCTGTAAATATTTCACTGCAAAGCACGGTGCTGATGCAGTACCGTAAGCAATCCTAGTTAATCGAAAATCCTGAGTTGGTTTAAAAGGTGAATCGCGACAGACTATTCTATTCTTTGAAAGTCTGCACCTTGTAGTATGATTTGTCTGTACATTTTCTCTATGTCCGCAGTTAAGCTGTTCTGTGAATTCTGAAACAAATAATTAATGTTGTCAGATCAGGCTGTAACTGTGGACCAACCATCAAATTCTCATTCAGAGAAATACCGCTAGAAGATTTTGAAAAACCATCAAATACTACTCAAAATTTATCACCATTTTTATCCGGAACTGAATGGTGCGGAAGGTGAAAACTAGAATTAGAACATCAATTTCGTTTTCTGGAATCAATTCCATATGACCAAGTTGTTGATAGTCCTTCATAAATTTGAGGTATTGACTGGAAAGAGATTCATTCCTAACAAATTGACGTCCAATGTGTTGTAAACGAATACAGCAACATCTCTAGATGACCCAAGTTCACTGCTAGACGTACGAAATGGAAACTTAACAACAAATCTACTTGTTGAGTGACGAGAAAAATTCTGCTTGAAATGATTTTCACACTCAATTTCTTCCTCTCTGTAAGACTTTGTTTTTGAAATTTCTTCTAATTTCCAAAAATTTTCAAGCTGAAATTGAGCATTGGTACAACTAGCATAATTAGATATAATTGTTTGTGGTACACATTTCGTCTTGCCGATAATGACCCAAACGAATATTCATTCTAAGGCTGTTAACGAATGCCCCGGAACAGTTAAACGTCCATGAAGCATTATCTCGCCAAATACATCTGCGCCCAAAAGAATATCTTTTGGTCCAGGCTGGAAACAATTCGGATCTGCCAACCGCAAGTGTTTAAAAGCTATCAAAACAGACCTATCAACTTGATATTGAGGAAGTCGCATGTGATCTTGGGTATAATTAATGCATTAACTGAAATGCTTGCGTTTTTATAAAATGGAGATGCTACTTGTAATTGAACTGTACCTGAAACCTTACCAATCTCTTGCGAGCTCAAGCCATTTACACTTATGTTTGCACTAGTGCACTTTAGCAGCAATAAATTTACACAGTGCTCCCGAATAAATGAGCCCTCGCTTCCTGAATCAATTAGCATCCTGCATTTTTGTAAATCGGCATTAATATCTTTAACATAAACAATTGCAGTAGGTAACAGAACTGCTTGCACCGTTGCGTTATTGCTACTAATAGTAGAAGCTCTGTGTTCTGTGGGTGCATGACATTTTTCATCATTTGAATTTTTTTAACATAATATAGTATTATGTTGCTTTGAACAAGATTTACACATGCCTGCACGACATTTGAAAATGCGATGCGTTTTACTATCTTTCAAACAATTAACACATAATTTATTCCTTTTAATAATATCCCATTTTTTCAATGATAGAGAGTTCTAAAACCTATCACATTTAAATAATTGATAATGAGAATTACTCTTACAATGAACGCACAAATTATCCGCAAGTTGGGACGAAAAAACGTATCTAACACCCGAACTTGAGTTTTAGTTTCCGAAAGCAAACCCACCTTCTACCTCTGGCACTTTGCCAACGAAGCAATAGCATTCGCTCTGTTTAAAATAAAGAGTTTGAATTCAGCGAAAGCAGAAATTGTTTTGTTTGCCTGCTCCATCGTCCATTCTCTCAGTGTTTCATGATCAAGTTTTCCTTTTAACAGAAAAATAATCATAATATCCCAATGCTCTACTGGCTGTTTAAGGATTTTTAATGTATCAATATACTGTTGTGTTGTATCAATTAATCTCCGCAAACCTGAAGCCGATTCATGTTTTAGAACAGGTTGTGAAATTAATCTATTTAATGCTGCATTTGTTGTTTCTATTTCGTCTTCATAACGTTCAGTAAACGCTTTTCACGCCTTTGCTTAAATCGCATTTAAGATTTGAATTCATTGTAGTAAAGCAGCAGCTTCACCTTTCACAAAAAGTTTAAGATATTGCAATTTTTGACTGTCACGTAATGTATTAATATTTCCAACGCTGGTAAGAAATAATCCCGAAATGATATCCAATCAACGTAATTAGAAGTAAACACTGGCAGTTCCACGCGAATAAGTTTTGAACCATTTGCATTAACATTCATTATATCTTGACATGCATTAGTAAGTTTTCTAGATTCTACCTTTAAAGTAATTTTTAATACATCCAATTTAGAAAATAGTTCATGCATTTGAATTTCATACTTAGTAAACCCCACGTCAGAACAAGTACCAAGAATATTATTGTTTAAACTGTTTACTTCAGCATCCAAAGCACTATCACTTTCATACACTTCAATAACAGAAACAGAATTTTCTTGATTTTGTAAACTATTTACTTGTGAGATTAAACAAGTTAACTTACCCTTGGTGATTCGTTTTTGCTTTAGAAGACTCTCTATATTTCGGCTGCTGTTCTCACACCCAGACACTAAATATAATCCGTTTCCTCTGCACGAAATATCCTGTTATTTTAGAATGTCCAAAATGTCTTGACACCTCATCCCAAGTTTTGCTGTTGGATCGTGGACCACATAAAGGTGGATGGAAAGTCGACACAGACGTTCGTTACTGCATTTATTGGCCGTAAGAAGAACAAGTTGTTACAGTAGATATAGTTTGGCGCTCGCAGGCCCTCCTTTTGCAGAGAACAAATTCAAAATTTACATAAGGAGCGAACACTTATTGCAATTATTGTTTATGTTGTTATTTAACGCACTGTTTATTATTGCATTGATGCCTTACTTGTAAGTTTCGGTGCCTGTCCAGGGATTGTACTGCCCTTGACGTGCAGTCCGTGGAAAGAGGGCAGTGTTACGGAATTCGTATTTAATTTGCTATTTTTTCTAGAATTGTAATTAAAATTGTTTTATTTTTCCCTGCAATGCAGCGCGTGACGAAATTTAAAAGAAAGATAAAAAAGTAAAAACACAAGAGCGCGTACATTTCACATTTAATAAATAGATATTTCGTAATTGCTTTTGCTGTCGAGAATATAAGAGAATAATCTCGTGCTGGTTAAAGAATTTATAAAAGCTGGAGGAAAACATCTCAATTCAGTTGTTTTAAGCAAACTGTTGTTCTTTACTTAGTGTTGTTATTGATTGTAGAGAATTCGCTGTGAGATTGAATTAGTTTCTCTGTACTTTGAATTTGAGTTCTGTGTAACGTTCTAGTAGTTCAAAATATAACTACTGTGAGATATTGTGATATTGTACGAATACTTCTGAGGAAATATTTCAACATTTTGTTTTATTTCTTGTGAAAAGAATACATTTTATTAACTTTTTAATGACCTGTGCATTCAATCCATTATGAACCCGTGCACACGCAACAACTGTATGAGCCGTAGTGGGAGGAAAGCGTCTCTTTCTATTCCTTCCACCGTGGGCCGACTAGTTATCCAAAACGGTTAATTCCACTGGCTTTCTTCCTAGTTAATTCTAGTCTGATGCTACAGGGTTCACTCTTCTGAGACAGTGACTGCTAGTCTACTCAAAAGCGACTACTTCTTCTGTGTCCGTTTTCTCACTCCTGTAAGCAAGTGATGTCAGTGTTGGGAAAAGTCTAACCTTGTCTGCCTAACTGACCTTGCTCTAGGTTTGCTTTAGGAATCAAAGTAACTCCTCAACTTCCTAGGTATAACTGCATGACTTGCAACAGCATGGCTGAAAATGCTAACTCACGGGATTGACAGCGAATATGGAATTGCTAAACTATGCTTTTTAAAATATTGCTTGCACGAATTATTTAAATGGAATTAAATTTGCATTCTGGTCAAGATCAATATAATAGAGCAAGTCAAAAGAAGTATTAACAGAAAATACTCCACTAGCAAATAAATATTGTAAGTTTTATTTGAATACAGGATACCAACTAAATATTAATCTATATATGTGTTCTTGTCCTAGTTGATAACCGCTGCTGTTGATATTATGTTCATTCTAATAGGTATATCCTCATAACTCGAGATTTCATTCAGCTTTATTAAAATAATTGCGTTGAATATCAAATTTATTTTTATTGGTATTAGTTTTTTTATCACAGCATAATTTCAGGGACCATTGCAATAAAGTCATCAGTTACCAAGTATGACCATTAGTTAGTCACTAGTTAATGCATTAATCTTTTTCTGCTTGCTTTTGCTTCTAAAGAACTTATATAATTAATCTCCATTCTATGTATTTCAGATTCATTTTTATTCGGGTAATACATAACTTATACTTCTATGGAGTGCATTAATAAAGAAGCTCCGAAGAGTCTAATTGCGTAAAGATTTCCAAAAAAAAGCAGAATTTTTTAATGTCGCTACAATAATTAATACTTCAGCTATTTATGAACATTATTGAAGGAATACAATACAAAAGTATAGATTTGATTGGTATAAAGCTCAGCGGAGAGAGCTACCAAATCAGTGGGATCACATTCAATCCCACATGAGTCACGGATATTTCTGACTACATCGCTTTACCAGAATCATATTTGAAGAAAACAAGTAAGACTCTCACTTTCTGTCATCAACAGGGCTGTTAATAAAATCTAGGTTAGAAATGGACTAATTTATGCTGTCACAGCTGATGCTCAAGGACAAGAGCCAGAACCAAGCGCCCTTTGGCCAATTCTTCATTATTTTCTAGATCACAACTATACACGAAATAGCCGAAAACAAGACAATGAGAAAACAAAATGTAGAATGAGTTAAAGTTCTGAGAGTGGTTCCATGCTACCAGACATAAATTAGGATTTTTTATCACGCTGTTGTATGCTTTTACCCGGCTCGTTAGGTGAATTAAACTTTCATCTTGTAAGATATGAATAAGTCCCCTTTGGAACAACTCCTCATTTGTTTCTGTAACAAAAACACGTGAAATTGCACGATGAACATATGAAGCAACATTAACTTACTTAGGATTTTGCTTTTCTTTTTACTTACGATTTGTAAGCCTCGTGTGATACTTTGTGGTGCACGAGGATTTCTCTTTCTTTAAATAAATAAGTAAATAATAAAAAAACTTATGTGCAAACGCTTTATGATTTTTTACCAATATGCTACTTCCTACTTAATTTAATTGTTTTAGTTAAAAAAATTCTTCATGCATCAGAAATTGTCATACAAGGCTTATAAAATGTAAGTAAGGAAAACACATCGGCTCTAAATAATAGGAAGAAATCAAGCAAATATGATTTTAATTAAAATTAGAAATTAAATAATATATCATATACTTTATTTAAAATAAAAGGCAACAAAGTCATTAAAGCAAGATAGGCCGAACGCAGAGAAACAAATTCATGACATTTTGGTGCCCAATTAAATTCAATGAATTTTTTGAATAATTAAGCAAAGGACAATTAAAAAGTAAGAACTGGAAGTTGAAGATACTTTGCTGCAGGCTGAATTCACAATAACACAAATTGGTAGACGTCAGATTAAACCATTTAAGATTCACCTTGATTCTCTACTTTGTCGCACTCTACCTGATGTGCTCTACGTATTCTTTTCTACCTTGCCGTAGCGTTCATAAAAGTCAAATGCCTCATATATAACTATTTGGGGATCTTCGTCTTTCTCTACGCGAAATTTTTCTAAAAATATTCAAAAAGCTGTAATTTAGTATCTTTCCAGCACCTAGAAAGAAATCATTAAACTTTCTGTGCCCGAACAAAAATTGCGTAACGTTAAAATTGAGGAATATGTCTTTATATTTCATTCTTTCAAAGGTAGTTGGAAACAATTTTTTTGTAACATCTGCTTTATCATAAATGACACAATTATAATTCTATTTTTCAATCATTTTAGCTTTGAATATTTTTAAAGTACGGTTTTTTGGAATATTTGCATCAACATTAATGCTTTTTTTCATTCTTGGCAAATTAATGAGTTCTCTCGTTTCCATATATACACGAGTGCAAACCAACAAATGTAAAAAACACTTCAATACGCTTCTCCAATAGATCTCCTAGACACAGCTGTAGCAGTGCAATTTAAGTAGCTTGGAACAAGTTTATCCTGGCTAAGTGTCCCCTTAACTGTAAAATTAATACAGAGAGGTTCAGAAATATAAATAGCACATTCATTTCTGATGGATTTCATTTCATTCATTTCTGATAGCACATTCATTTTTAATTTCATTTTCTTTAGGCAGATAGCCCTCGTGTGCTTTGCCGTAATTGAATAACCTAACCTAACCACTTCTGATGCCAAATTTGAGGTGTTTTCTTTTCAGTACCATCGTCATAGATGAAACAGTAACATAAAAAAACTAACTCTGTCATCAGTTCCGATACAGTAAGTATAGTACACAACTGAGAAATGAACTTTCGTCTATGTCCATACTATCCAAAATTTGAACTGTTTACCGGTAAATATGTTAGTAGAGCATTAATATTTTAATTATAAATAGATGAGGGAAAGGAAACAGGGGCAGCAAGCGATCAAAATGAAAACTGGAGTAATTAGAAGGACTATCATTATAACCTACGCATTGCAGAATAAATATATCCAACACTGGAAAGAACGAAGACAGCATTATAATTAATAGTACGGTTAGACAGCATTATAACTACTATCCCTTGAATAAAAGACTATTTAAGTTGGGTTCTTTTATAAAAACGTTTAAGACTTAATTCTAACAATTTTTTTCCTTAATAATTGTATTAAAAATTGCAAAAACGCTTGACACTTGTCTTATTAATATGCAGTTTTAATTGTCTTCCGAGCATTAAATATAAGTAAAATGTGTGTAAATTATTGCGTTTTTTATTAACTTCATCTTTCTAGGGATGTATGTATGCATTCATAATTCTGCGCATTCTTAAGCTCCTTACGGGCTTATCTCCATCTTCTCCACTATATCAGAAAACAATTTTACATTATAAAAGACCTGGCTACTCCATAAAGTGATTTATTAAGGGAAAATATTCGCAGTGATAAAATAACTCATTTTTCTCTTTACAAGAGCTTCCGTAAATCACTCTTCCATAACGCATTAATAAAGACTTACGATCTTTACTTCCGAGTTCCATCAGGACGGATTTTCCCTGTAATTATTCCCAACATGTCCATGTGGTCATCATCAAATTTAATTTACACCGAGGGAGGCTTTTATGAGTTACCGAGATTACGGAGAAGAAACTCTTAAATCTCATTAAGTAATCCCTGCTTCTTCAAATTTACGTCCTCAAAACAGGAGAAAACACATTCAAGGGAGAAATGAACATGCTACTTTGAATGCTTTTTGTTACTCTTTTTCTAAATGTAGCCAAAAATCTGTACTGTCTTCGAGAAGTCCTTTCCTTGAGAGGAATGAATTTTGGTAGATGATATTCTGCTTTATTTCACGCAATTTCTCTCGATACTTTAAAGCGTGTTCCTCACTTTTGTAAAATTGCAGTTTAACCATTAGAATCCAGTAAACATATAAACACAAATTGCTTTCTTGGAGGATTTTCGAAAAAAAAATTCTCTGAAACTCTTTTAAACTCTCTCCCCAAAAGACATTTACTAAAACTAAACTGAATAAAACAATTGGTATAAAGTAATTTTAATAATTTTATCTGTTCACTCGTCCCACTGAACAATATTATCATATAAGCGTTATACGTACAAATATAAAGTTATAACTATGTTTTGATGATGGCATTGTGGAAATATTTTATTTGGTGTCATTTCCACGAAATCCACTGAAATCATTGTTTCAGTTAGTCTTTACTTATACTAAAATGATAACTACTTCTCGTTTTCTTGCAGGTAGTTTTAAAAACCTTTCTTTAGAAAAATTTGAAGTGGTAAAGATTCATCGCTTTCCAGGTCTTCAGATTAATTATTCAAGATAAAATTTAGCACTGCACTAATTACACTGTACGTAACATCAGTAGTTAAACGCTTAAATACATATATTATGTGATAAAATGTAACTGTATTATAAATGTGCTCGAGTAATGTACATTCAAAATTATGCAGCATCAGATGTTTGTGTTTTCAGTTCTTTCTGGTCATCTAATAATGAAGTGATTTTTGAAAGAATTTTTAAGCTAAATAGAAGATTTTAAAATTTTAGGTTTCTGAAAAACGATATTATAAGGACTTTATTATGCCAATGTTTTTCTCAAACTTTATTTAACGAACTATTTTTTGATTATAAAAACAGCGATTAAACTATTAACCAAACCAATTTATATTATAAAAAAAATAAATTCATATTTTTGTTTTACATTTACTTAAAATTTTAAAATTTAGTTTAACCTCAACGTCGGTTCTTGCAGATTTGAAACAAACAAGAAATTTCTGCCACTGGTTTTGTGATACGGAAAATAGCAAGTAAGGTTAATTTTCCAGAGTTTGATTTCATTGCACATGCGAAAATTAGTTACAAGTAATAAATAATCTAGTATATCCATATTTAAGAACATGATTTGGTTTGGACAAAGTACACTAAGGCTATCTGCCTAAGGGGAGGAATGTCTCCGTGGAGGACTTTCTATGGGAAACTGGCTTGTATACAAGTTACACATGGGAAAAACTTGGAAAACCCCATGAGCCAGAATGCTCGCCTGGAAACGAACCCAATTTCCGTACATAATACCTTGCTTATAAAAACTAAAAGCATTCTCTACAGCATATACAACGGCCGTAATGTTAAACGTGTTCTCACATGTCCTTTTTAACAGATTTTAGCAACGAACTAGCAACTATTCTGCGTTCTATTGAATAAATGATGAAAAGATTATTCTTGACATTTAAGATTTTTCTAATCAAATTCTAGAAGAATATTAAATTGTGTAATACATTTATTTCCGAAATATGTATGCAGAACATTAATATTTTAATTTCCAGTTTAAAACTGAATCAAAGGAAAAGTAAAACAAAATATGGTATAAGTATAAGGGATTAGAAATGTAGATTAACTTTTATGAAATCTTGAAAAACCAGGTTTCCTCTGGAATCAGGAATTAATATAGGAATTAATTATATTTCTTACTTTGCAAATATGTGTCAACGAGTTTTAGGTTATTGCTTTTAATTGTCATATTTTTTATGATACTAAGGTATTATTTAAAAATTCCATAATTTTTAGACTACAAATGTCTTGACTTCAAATAGATTCAGATAGATTTCAGATGAAAATATGTGCTGTGATTAGTGCATTTAGATCATTTCTTATTACAAAGTTTAATGAAATGACTATCAACGCTGAGTCAAGTAATGCGATGAAAACGGAAACGTATTGTTTGTATAAAACCATAAAAAAGTTTATATGTTTCAGCGCAAAGATTCTACTTTAGCATTTTCTTCCAGTCTTACATTGCAATTAGATAAGGAATAATAGAAAGCGAAAAAAAATAAAATACATGTAATATGTAACATAATATAGGTACGTCATGTCCTATGGTATAAACTAGAAACAGGACATCGCCAACTATCATCCAAGCTGATCGTTTGCTGGCCAGCATGCACCATAAGAAATGGAAAATTTTGGTTTTCTGTTAGTTAGAAACCAACAGACATTCACTGAAAAATGGAAAAACATAAGTAAATTCAAGATTGATTGTTAAGGGGGCATTCATTCACGAAAATTACATTTTTATATGCAGTGATAATAAGTGATGGGGCATATATGACTAGGCAGTACAGCAATCATTAGAGTTTTCCTTGTGATGTCGAAATGTTAAGCGCTAACATGTACTCTGGACTGCGTTCAAAAGGGTTTAAGTATTTTAGCCATTCTTACCCAAATTTTTAACATTTTATGTCAGATGCTTTATGTTTTCTCATAACTTTTGAATTTTTCTAATAAATAGCAGTGCAAAATTATCAGTAAAAATTATTATGATAATATATTACAATTGACAAAATCATTATAATATGCTCTCCTCATTGTAATAGTTACTGCCACGTTTTTTGTCATGAGTACAAAATTTCTTGTTTTCAGGAGCTCCGCGTGAAAATGTTAATAGCTCGGCAAGCTTAAGCAAAGGAAACTACTCACCATAATTGGAAATATAAGTATTTTATATTGCAAATGTATTATTGTTAGTTTTATACAGTACGGTGGACTTAATTTTCACTTAAAAGAAATCCTTTTATCATTCAGCGTTGCTATAACCCTGATAAGAGCTTGCTAAAAATTTAATTACAATAACATAATTTAATTTTCCTGTTTTATAACATTTTGGAAATATTCATACTACCAGACGAAAATCACATCATTAATCTTACAATTATTGAATTCTTTAAGAACTGCAGTCAGAAAGTTATTAAAGAACTATGTTCGAAAAGTTTTCCTCTTTTGTTAAAATATTCTTTTGTCCAGATAGAAGTAGTTGGAAATCCCATCGCAGCGATGACAAAATTCTACCATTTCAATTGCTTCGAATTCGTGTCTTACCGCATGGAGAAGGACACTTGAGTACAATCCTCGAAGCAGTGCGATGCAACTGGAATCTTTGAAAAGCTATCTCGATGATTTGCATCTTATTGCTCGATCGCTATTAAGGGGAGTGAGGGAAATGCCCTCTGGCGTTTCGGATGCCATTTTAGGAGATCCAGTATTCTTCAAATACTTTAGACAGAAATCAATGGTTCATGTCTAAAGGCGATGCCTCTTCTATGATTTGGTAAAATTGAAGCGGTAGTAGTGATGGGAGAAAGAGGAATGAAATAGATGGCATTGATTCTGATGAAGATTCCACTTTTGGAGCCTCTGAAATTAATGTGATTTGAGGTGTTGTTGATTGAAAGGCGGAGAAAGCGCTTCTTCCCGCAACATGGCTTCAATGATATGTGTGTAACATTCAGTTTTGATCGGCTACTAGACCTCAAGAATTTCCAAAATATTAGAATACTGAAGCTCAAAATTGCTTAACAACACTGCGCTGTGAACACTACTTAACAACACTGCGTTTGTCATTTTATATATTTATGAAACCTGCTTGTTCCCTTTATGTGAGCACAAAAAATTGCCAAATGAAAAATAGATATAAATTTTAAAATCTTGAAGGCGTTGTCAGTCTTAACAACTTTAATCTCGAACTCTAGATTGCAGATCTTGAAATTTTTATCTTAATACCATGTCTATATTGAAGGCTAATTAGTAGTATATCAGTGTCATGTGTCAAAATTTAATTTTTGATAAATTTTCATAAACTAAGAGATGGGAACATATACGTAAAGCAGTAAACATGACTGCAATCATTCTATAATTAAAATAATTAACAGTAAAATCTAAGATTAAAATTCAGAGATATTTCCCAAACGTATCGTGGTAAGATGGTGGTGTTACTTACTTCGATTTATTTTTTGAAGACTGTGCTGAATTGCGTCGGTTAAGTCTTTTCTACACGAGGAGACATATTTCAAAACTAGTCTTCCTCGCAGACTGACAGCATTTCATCTACACAGGGAAATTTTGTATCTAAGTTCCTCTGAACTACTAAACCAATCAAAGTAGTCAAAGCAGATAGCCTGTATTCTATCCAATAGGAGACCACTGAGTTCACCACAAGCATAAAATTATGAAAATATTTCAGTGCCTTTATTTCTCAGGGCTTATTTTTAAATAAGTAGTAATAATAATAAATAGAAAATTTAAATAAATTGTATATAAAAAAATAAAATTAATGAAGCCATCAATTCTGAAATCTAATTATGTAACAAAAATATAGAAGTGCTGATGCAGGAAGGCTGAGACGTAGAGACAGAGAAATCCTGATGGCGTAACACGTAAATAGCACAGAACATAGATCCATACTGAAGAGGAAGAATGCTCATTGCGTAGAATGCTAAAATGTTGAGTCTGTAAAGACTAGGAAACTTGGCAGCCGAGTAAGATCAAATATTCATTTTTATTTCAACTGGTATTTGTGGCCGCAATTCACTTGGGACTCCAATCGTGCCCATTTCCAGAATATTTGCATTTTGATACTGTTACGGTAGAAAGAGAGCAGAATGAACTAGCGTCCAAGCGGCACAGAGGTAGAAGCAAAAGTGCCCATTTATCCAATATGGAAGTTCATCGAGTGCTTCATACATAGCATAAACTATAACAAACATTGCTGATAAGTAGATTCACAATAAAGCATCATTTTAAGTACATGAAAGAAGAAAAACAAATTTAAGCACTTTATAAATGACGTCAAAATCTAATAATTATATTTATGTGATTAATATAAAATTATTATGTAACTACTTAACTGATACAAATGTTTATGTAGAATAATAAAATAACGCACAATTATTGTATGTTACATGTAAAAATATTTGAGAATTTTTATGTGCCAAGTGATCAAGCTACTTAGTCCAAGCTTGAAAAATCATTAACAATGGGAAATACTATTTTAAATTATTATAATACTGTAATTGTAAATTATTCTGTAATTTCTCAAAAATACCATTTCTGCACGTTATAAAAACTGTTTTTTTTACGGTTCCTTCTCTTTACATTTACATTTTGCAGTCTTACAAGATGCCTTGGGAGCCTTAGAAGATGGATCTTATTCCCAACGACCTGGCATTTTCACGGATGCATGAAAGATAATATGAAACAAAGTCCTTCAAATATGTGTGATGAATCGGGAAATAAGGGCATGGGTTCCTAAATAGAACAATGGTATCTGCAGAGCAGTGTGGCGAATCCTTTCTTTATGCTGCCGTCTCATTCACCAACATATCCTACTTCAGCTGGTAAAATTGTTACAATGAACATAAATCGCATGTATAGCTGTTGGAATACCTTCCATGTACACGAACAGGAAAGCACAACACTAGTTTTCTGTCAGTATTTAGTCGAGCCCCACGTGACAGACCTTGGATGGAAGGTGATAAAATTGATTTTGAAGAAAATGTTGTTGAAGATGTTGAATGACCTATGGTCTAGCAGTCTCTGTGCCATTGATAGGCGGTTTCAGTATGATATGACGCTAGTCCATTTAACCCGTGGTTTTCGAGACTTAAATGGGATCCATGAACAACAGTGAATCGTGTGTAATGGTCCCAGTCATAGCCCTATCTGATTGTCAGACCTATTTCTGCGAACTTAGTTTTTGGGGTCAAGCACTGGTGTGCGATAAACCCGTCAGCAGTGAAGAAGTTTATGCATCTGCGTAGCTGATGCTGTCTTCTGAGAGACTCCGGAATATTTAGAAACGTGTGTTTTCATGGGCACTGATGGCAGGTTTTATTCCAGCTGCTGAGTAAATATTCCAGCACCTTCTACATCCCTCTTAATATTAGCAATAATTGCATATTCATGAATGTACCAATGTTCTTAATTTAAATAATGCCTTTTCTCTTCTCGTGTTCTTGCATAGTTGAATATGAATATAGCAAATCCGATCCTACATTGTTATCTGATCACGTTTCGTCTTCGAGTAACCTATCTCTCCTAGAAATGTGTGCACGTGATAGTGAATTACCCCGTATACCGTATTCATAAAAGGCCTTACCCGGCCTTTATTTTCTCAACGTTTGTTCACAGACATGTATTTCTAATTACAAAAATATTTGAATGACACAAATATTAATTTTTTGTAGTAATTTAAAATTTAAAGGCATGAACTTTCGAAAAATTATATCTAACTTTCTATACCTTCATCCAGTACCTATACGTAGAAGAAATTTTTAATCATAAAACATAAAACGTGTGACTCCCGTACGGTAAAAATTGGCTTAGATATTTGATAATAAAATCACAGATGATATTCAGGGCCCTTTACTCAACTTGAAGAGTGAAGTGTTTGCATTTGTAGAGCTAAAAATGAAATAGCTGTTTAGAAAAGATTTTTGCTGTCAACTAATTACGATCAGGCCTATGAAAATTATCGTCAAATATATTAATCAATATATTTTTTAAAGCTGAGATCTGATTTTAAAGCAGTAAAACTTCATGAAAATACGTAATAACTTTCCTTTAACATCTTTTTTGTTAACTTGTAAATTACTTTCTGAAAATCTTTTTGTCATATCCCAAGTAAAAAAATTAAAAATTGATAGTAAATTACAAAAGGGTAGATATTATATTACAAAAGAATGTAGGTAACTACAAAAACTACAAAAGAATGAAATTGAATGGTATTTAGGGAGAAATATAAACCTCGAATTATTCTAATTTATTTACTAACCGACTCCTCAATGCAAACTGAAAATGATCCCAAGTTTTTAAATTAAATATTTCGTTCAGTTTTTGTCATATTGGTATAAGCGTTTAGTGTCTTAATTTTTATAATAAGTTCAAATGTTTTCTATATACAGGGTGTCCCAAAACGACCGCATAAACTCTGCACAGCTAGATTCCTCGTTGGGAGTACATAAAAACTGCCTAAAGAAGCGTTCCTGTACGACCATAGTTTACGAGCAAAATACGAAAAACAAAGTATGACGTCACTGCCGGTGCAAGAAAAAACACTTAACATATCATATTGCACATATTAACAGCAGTATATGCACAATTTAAAGCAGATGTTCAAAGTGTCTGCCGTGCATGTCGAGACAGGCTTGAGTACGCCGTGGAATGGCTGTCATCACACGTTGCAGCTTCGCGGAGTCCACCGAAGTACAAGCTGCATGCAGACGAGACACTAAGTCCATTGGTGTTGTCACTACGTCTCGATACACCAGTTCCAGATATGAGCGGCGAACGTTTTAAACATTATCGTATGGAAAGATATGCCAATACTGATGTTGATATGTCAAATAAAGTGTTTTTTTCTTGCACCGACAGTGACGTCATACTTTTTTTTCATATTTTTCTCGTAAACTATGGATCGTACAGAAACGCTCCGAACGTTGCGAAAATAAAAGCCGGTAAGAATTCTTACAGACACGGTGTATATAAACGCATTTGTTTCCTCTGTGACAGCGACTATTTCGTGAAACGAAGCATGGAATAAATCGATGTTTTGGACGAAGTTGGTTTAATTATTTAATGATTATTGAGAAAAGTACTGTTAATAATCATCAGACTGATAATAGTATGCAGTGTTATTTTACGAATTAGAAACATATTTTTAATACTTAAATTAATTATGAATATCTATTCCTCATCTACAATTAAATAACAACAACTAGCAGTATATTCTTAAATATACATGCTGACTAATCTAATCTGGTTTCTCAGCATATTTTGCTTCCTGATATATAAATGAATTCTTTTTAATACAATTATTTCCCTTTCAGAGAAAAAGTTATAGTTTTTGTATGTTGGATATTTTTCAGAAAAATCTGCCAAAATCGTTGCTGAAAATCAACTGCTTCAAGTACATTGAAATTTTGATATTTCTATACTTTAAATAGAAACGTGTGTACCTTTAACATACATTTTGTTGCGAATAATTAAAGAAGCAAATATATGGCCTTATTAATTTAAAATATTTTAACTATGTAATGTAAGTATTCTTGTTAATAAAAATAACGAAGCGCAAAAATTATTTTATAACACATATGACTGATGTTTCAACTTAACTAGAGGCTTCTGGTCTGCTGTTTTACCAAAGTTTACCATAAGCTTTATAATACTTGAAGCATTCCTTAATATAATGCTAATATATTAATATATTTAATTAATTAAATATACCCGTAAGGGGTAAAATATCGATTTATTCCATGCTTCGTTTCACGAAATATTTGCTTTAACAGAGGAAACAAATGCGTTTATATACACCGTGCCCGTAAAACTTTTTATGGGTATATTAGAAGGGTATATTTAGAATGAAGTATTTATAGCACGCAATATGTATACTTATCTTGAAATAAGCCCAATGCACAAATTTACGAATTTCACATTTATTTGGCTATTTATTTAAAATTGTAATTAAAATTCCTTTTTATTTCTCCGTGCAACGCAGACGAAAAAAAACTACGTCGAAAAAAAAATAGCAATAAAAATAAAAGAGCCCGTGCATTTAATGCTTAATAAATAAATATCTCGTAAATACTGTTGCCATCCAGAAAAATCTAGAAAAATCGTGATTGTTCTACTGATAATTAAAAAGCTTATAAAAGCCGAGGTGAAACACCTCATCTCAGTTAGTCGTAGTTGTTGTTGTTATACTTGTAGCTGTAAAAAGCGAACTGTTGTTTGTTTACTTAATGCTGTATTGATTGTAGCGATTTCGCTGTGAGATAGAATTATTTTATCTGCTTTGAACTGAGTTTTTGCTAAACGTTTGAGATATTGTGATATTGTGCGAAGATCTGTGAAGAAATATTTCAGCATTTTAATTTATTTCTTGTGGAAAGAATAAATTTTTGTTAACTTTTTAACGACTTGTGCATTCAATACATAACGAACCCGTACGCACGTAACAATATTGTTACGAAATGTTCAACTGCGGAAAGATAGCTTCCCCACAAAGCAGTTTAGGGTTGCCAGGAAACGACAAGTAAAGGCAGTGTTCCCATATTTGGCGAGAAATCGTCCATTTGGCGACAAAATTGGCCATATGCCATAGATGAATGGAGAACCTTCTGGAACGGTTTGGCCCAGAACGTTCTCGAACGCAAGCCGAAACCTATATAAACCCTGCTGGTACGCGGAGAGTCAATCAGTGAGTGGGAGTCTAACGAGTGAGTTAGTCAGTGTCTCGCAGTCTATCCGAGTTGATTGCGAGTTAGTGCCTCGTCGAGTTTTATCTTCAGTGTGTTAAGCTCCGAGAACGACCGAACCGAGTCGGGAGCTGTACTTTGGTGGTTTGACGTGAAGCGGTCTCCCCCGTTATAGCCGGATTGTGTTAGCGTATTTGTCGCAGTTTTTCGACGACTGTAAACGTGCTTCTGGAGCTGCCCTGAGTAATACTGGCTGTTAAATTGTGTTTTGATACTTCATCAAGTCTTGTCGTCGTTAATTACTCTAAATCCACGAACCCGTAAGAAAGAAGCGCAACAATACGATAACACTGAAATATACAGATTTTATCTTGATCACGTATTTGGTAGAAATGAAAGATTTTATTTTTGTTGAAAAATGTATTTACCAAAATATTCCAAATATTTGTATAAATATCTGCCCAAAAGGTGTTCATATATTTCCTTATTCTTTTGAAATTATGAAATTTTACTAAGAAAGCCTAAATATCATAAAGTCTCGTTTTAATTGTTGATTTTAAAATTTACGAAGAACGCAGTTTCTTGCTTAACCTTATAATGTTCCTCAGTACTTTGTTAAATGTAGAGGAATCTAGTGAACTAAATAGCGACTTATTGCTGAGTTCGAGGATTTAATGACAGAGTCTAGAGAAGAATAAAATATCCTTTTATACACTTAGAGAAATAAAATAATAACAGATGGCTCCTTTTCGGGCTTACAGGATCTTAAGCTCTCTCTCTTTCTCGAAGTAAGTTGTACCTTCCTTAAATACTCCTTCTAACTCATTTGCATGAAACGCGATACTTAAAAACTCATTCTGATAGGGGAATAGTAGATGGGAAACGAGAATAGACAGTAAAGCATATTTAAACTTAAAATAACTGTTAGAAACTTAAAGTAACCTCTACAAACTATATATCTGTAGTCAAAATATAAAAAATGCATCAAA
>KK119981.1:1152330-1162566 GCA_000611955.2 Stegodyphus mimosarum
TTTTTTTTTTTTTTTTTTTTGGTTTGGCGAAAAGTTAACAAGTTTGTTATTTTTGAAACCTTCAATTGATGTTCGATTACAGGATATTTCTATCAATTCTTCTTTTGCTTCACGAGATAAAATTTCAGGCACGTTTGAACAAAATGGATTTCTAATCCAATTTTTTTTCATAACCCTCGGGAAAATACATTTTGAAATCATTTATCAATAAAAACAATGATTTTTAATGTCGTAGGCTAAATCTTTTATTTTCAAATTAGTTTCGGCTAGAAAGTTTTTTAAAAGATGTAAAACGCTTAAAATATTATTATCCAATTCTTTGATTATTAATTCAAGATTTTTTCTCATTGAATTTATCGCGAATTGTACAAAAATTAACACTTCGTCCTTGTAATCCTAAATTTAATTCATTTAGCTTTTCAAAAATATCAGCTAAATATGCTAAACGCGGCAACCATAACTGACAAAATAAACATTTTTGTAATTCAAATTTTGAAACAGAGAGGAAAATTTGAATTTCAAATCGAAGTTGAAAAAGATGATTTAAAACTTTGGATAACCACCTTACTTCGGAATGTAACAAAAGCTTTCCATGTTCACTGTCCTTTAGAAATTTAAAACCATAAATATTCTTGAATTTAAAGCTCGGCTTTTAATAAAATTAGCAATATTCACAGCTTGATTCGAAACGGTTTTGAGGGATAAAGCTTCACGATAAATGGAGCAGTGATTAAATTTAGTTTCAGGGTGCAACTTTCTTTATTTGAGAAATAAACCGCGTTGTTTTCCTCTTAAAGCCCGAGCTCCGTCACTGCATAGGAAAATGCACTTATTCCAAAGAATATCATTCACAGACTTAAAATTGTCAATTACTAAAATTTCATTTGAAATTTCTCTATCATGAAGAGATTCAAAAAGAAATACTCTTCAGCAATTCATTTATCTTCTTCGAAACGTATATAAGCTAATGATTGAACTAAGTTCTTTATATCGATACTTTCATCGAATTGAAATGCGAATTTATCATTGTATTTTATTTTTTGAATAAGTGGCTATTTTATGAAATTTGTAATTTTATGAATTCGTCGTCTTACTGTATCATTTCATAATGGAAAATTAAGTTTTTTAGCCGCTTTTTCATTGAATAATGTTAAAACGATATCTTTAGCTGCTGGTAATATAAGGTTTTCTCCAATAGTATGAGTCTGTCCAGTCTTGGCAATCATAGGCTTACTAGATAAATAACTTCCGGAGCTTTTGCACTTGAGGTTACAAAACCTTCCATTAATTGTATGCTATTTTTGAACTCCGATAACTTTCCTTAAAATATTCTTCAGCTTTATTTTTTAAATTGGAATGCCTAGATTCAAGATGTCTTTTGAGAAACGATGATTTCGCACATTGGTTGAGGGTTATATCATCTGCATTCCAAGTAAACCCAAATCATAAATAACTTTCATTATATTTTCTATGAACAATTTTTCTTTTCTTTTCAATACTCGTAGTGCTAGCAGATTGTTTTAGATTCATCACCTGTGCATCAAAAAAGCTATATTTCTTTACAAAGTCATAGGGTGATAAGCACCCTTTAGAAAAGTGAATACACTTTAGATGCATAAATGTGTTAAATCGTGTAAGAGAAAAGTACCTCATTTATATCTGTTTAAAATGAGAAATGCCGTTATAAAGTATAACCCACAGACTGTATAAGGTGTGATACTACATATTAATACTTAGACGAACACGTATGTAGGTTTAGAATGCCACATATAACAATAATTGAAAGTATCAAATACGTCACATTCTGCTTCTGTTTTTATCGCTTTAAGTATATTAATCTTAAAAGCCTGTAAAGCCTGTAATGGCGGATGTATAACAACGCTGAGTGACGAAATTAAGCATTTTTGTTATAAGATCTAATCCTCTTAGGCCACATAAACTAATCTAGATCTTATAAACGAACCTGGAGAATTCTTGCACAGGCATGAATATACAGAAGAAGGATGAATACCAACACAGAAGAAGGGTGAAAATAACCCTTTATTATTTTTAACTATGAACAGAAAGGCAAGTACTTCGTGCTTTATAATAGCACCGACAACTTGTGGTGGAACATGAACTTTATTACACAATCTATTTCAAGTCTAAAACGAATAGTGCTGGATTAGCCGTTAAATTACTGTTAAGATAGGTTGACTTAACAAACCTAAAAGGCCTGACGATTATTCGAAATGGCCAACTTATTAGCGTAACAGCAAAGTCAGAAATAAAACGTGCGCCGGCTAGCGAAAACACGTTCTGAATAAACACCAAGATTCACCCGTTTTAATACTCACTTCACTTAATTTTAAATTTACATCTTGGCGAGGAAATGCGACGAGTCGTTGAGGAGTTCAAGAAAGATCCAAGAATTTGAATAATAGGTTAAATAACTAAGGAAAACTCTACGTCCTGAACTACGCCGTCTCAAATTCGTCAGAAATTTTGAACTTTTATCAAATAAAACATATTCTATGGGATATTTTTAATTCAGACTTCAGTTTAATAAAAAAAAACAAATTTCTTTCTTCTGTCCACGCAGAGACGAAATTTATGAGCAGAAATCATTCACAATTACCCAATCAAAAGCATAACTTTTCAAATACAAAGCATAGCATAGTTGGGTACAAATGTTTATTTAAGAAAAAAACTAAATTGAAAGAAATTCTTTACCAGCGAAAATCTGGATAATAATGTTAAATATATTTTCTTAACTTATGCGACTGAAATCTTATTTGTAGACAGTCATAATTACTTTACAGATCTCTTTCAGTATGTAAGTCTTAGCAGTGTCTCATTATGCCGTTATATTAATATCTAGCTTAGAGAAAACAGTAACAGCTTTTTTTAGGAATGAATAAGAACAATGACGATAACTTTATATTTAAATGAATGAGACAGGAAATGCAAGCTCATAAAGCAATAACCTCGCCTTTGAAGATCTTCAATTAAACGTTCTTAAACCATTTTCGGGGTTTACACGAAGAAGTTCTAAAACAATTATAAGATATTTCTCCATTCTTCTTCGCATGCCTTCTTGGTGTACTGGTCAACACGCTCGACGCGTATTCCAGAGGTCCATGGTTCGAGTCCCGGCGAGGACGCTGCTCATTTTTCTCATCTCCTGCTTCCAAATATCTTAATGACTCTACACAATGACCACGAAAGAAACTATAAAACCAGTGTATGAGTGCTGGATGAAAATTATTTGTAAAATAGCGAAATCAGTATGCATGTTGTGAGAAACATCGAAGTAAAAATTTTAAAAAATATAAATTTCTATTTGTCATGCTAGGAAATACCAACATAAGACTGAATTATTCTCCCAGTTTCTAATTATTTAGCTTTAGATCTCATCAAGAAGATATCTTAAAATAATCAGTTAGAAATCGGATTGTTGCATGGAATAAGGTTGAGTGAAAATTACAATGTGAAATTTGTTTCAAATATTTAACGTGTTTGAATAAAACCTTTTTGTTTTCAATGGAGTTTTCAAAATACAAGATTTAATTTTATTGCTTCTTCGCGTTGTTTTCAACAACTTGTCAAATATTACATGTACATTAATGAATAGTTTTTCCATTTTTGTCCTTATTTCAGCAGATATCGAGTGGCTAAGATCAGGAACACACTAGTAGTTCGACCGGATTGGAATCTCAGTGATCGAGTTGATTGTAAGAATATTTTCGTAGTTTTCTTAATTTCTAATATAAATACAACCTCGCTTGAAAGCTTCAAAATCCATTTACAAAGTTCTCTAAAATACAGCCCTCCCCCTATACAAATAACTACGCTCTTAATCATATTCAAACAAATGTTTTTATCTTAAAAATTCTATGCATCTAACACAAAGAATTATTATTAATAATAGAAGAATATCCCATTAATAATTAGATGTATGCTCCCGTAATGTGTAAATTCTATGTGACGCTTTTCTTGTGATGGTTAAAAAAAGTATATGTTTCTAAACAATATTGTTAAACTTGCATTTATTCATTTTTCTTTAACTGAAATTCAGTTGTGATAATATATGATATAATAAAGAAATATTTCAAAAATTCAGAATCAGGAAATCATCAAGATATTTTGCTCAAAACATGGAAGGAAATGCTTAGAACACATGACAAAGACTTTTAACAGAAAAATGAACTTGTCTTCGTTGTTTGTTACTCCTCATATGAGTTTTATATATCTAGTTCTCCTGATATGAGTTACTTATGGCGTTTATTTCACATTATTCGTATTGAACAAACGATATCCTGAACTAATCATATGTATAATTATAAAAACTAACAATGTATAACTATAAAAAAACTCGAATTTCTTGATTGGATTATAAAAATTTCAGATTTCTGGATTCGGTTGAAAATTATTCTAGGAGTAGACGGATTTTTATTTGCATTTATTTCGGTCATTAGCAGGAAAATACAAATACAGCATTACTTAATTAATAAATAACAAATTATACAATGAAAATTCGAATGGGAATTTTGCTGAATTAGAATATAAATATTCGCACGTGAAAGTAAACTAACGACTCATGTAAAAACTAAAAACGTAATTAAGTAATTTTGTTATTTTAGGCAAAGAATTCTGGTTTAATACAATCACTCTCGACAGTTAGCAGCCTTGAGATTCAGCAAGAACTGGTACTTAATAAAACAATGAAAATAAACACAATCAGCTTAATTGGCATCTTGTTGTGCTATACTGGTAAATTCCATTAATATATTAACATAAATTAAAAATCACCGCTTTGTTTTTGCAATTCCTCCTCAGTTAGAGCAAAAATAAAATTTACGATTCAATACACATAGGTTAAACGGGAAAATGTCATAATATCAAACCTGTTTCGTGAGCGCCTAATTAAAGTCTTCGAGTCAAAAATCGTGGTCCTTTCACTACCCTCAAGAGCAAGGACAATAATCCAACAAACCCATCTCCAGAAGCATGCCAATTACATGTGCTTATTTCTCTTTCATCAAGTCAAACAAAAGGGAACTTTTTGCTTCAAAACACTCTTATCGTCAAAATCACGAGCCCTCTTGAAACAGGAACCTAACTCTTGAATTAACATCGAGAAATATAGCGGAAAAAAGGAATGATCGAATTAAAGTTGTGTCTTCACTCGTTGGAGCCTGGAGATCCATCTGGAAGAAATTGCTGTTTGTATCTCATTAGTTATGCTATCGCAAGCCATACAGAATTGAAGATATTTCCGTTATGGCCTCGACTTAAAGTTTTATGGCTTGCATCAAACTGGTCCTCCAACTAATGAGTAAATATTTGGAAGTGAAGATTTTATTTGCGAAACTGCGTTGACTTTAAGACTTTGGGATATCACGAAGTTTCTCTGAAAAGCTTAGAATGCCAACGGAGACTACTTTCCGAAAGATTTTATTCTAGAGAGTCAGAAAGACTAAAGGAAAAAGAGAGTGAGTGATAGAGAAAGAGAAAATTACGAATGCAAATGATGTGTGCTCGAAAAACGATGGAAATATTTATAAGCTACGGTTCACGAGCAACATTTGATAAAATTTCTTGCTCTGTAAACTTTTTCACGAGGATTTTCTTGAAAATCTTCATATATGATGATAGTTATAAAACTTTACTGAAATACTACGTGATGGATGCAGGTATTTCTATCTAAGCTTCATTTCCATCTACCATTTGTTAAAAATATACATATAAATAAAGATGCGTACAATAAAATGTATTTTCTCATCACAGAGTAGGAAATTATTTCCTACAATAATCTATTATGAATCCTTTTCGCACACTCATTATTATATCAAAATTCAAGGAGCAATTTACCTTGAATATACAGAATGTGGCATGATAATCAACATTTTACTATACTAATTTCTCGGAATGTATATGAGTTATAGATAGGAATTTTAATTTGATTAGAATAAAATGTTTTATCCGTTTTATAAGCTCGTAAGTAATATTTTTAATTCATTTTGCAGCTTATTTAAATTTGTGAAGTAAATATGTTTTGAAAAATAATTGAATCCTAACGATAATAATATGTAAAGATAAAAAAAATTAATCATAAAACTTTTAAGTCAAATCACTTGATAAATAGTAAGAAACATGAGCACGAACATGTATATGTATAAATGAATAAATATAAAAGAAAAGTAGTTCAGAATCTCAGCAGCAAGCGGTGGTAATAATTCTAAGTATTTTAAAATAAGTAATATGCTTATAACTCATTCAATTCGAAATAAAGCACATTGAAAAAAAAAAAAAAAAAACGAAAAGCAGATGCATAGCGGCAAACTGCAAGAAAAATAGCGAAGCATGTGAAAACAAAAAATGAAAAAGAAGTTCACATCTTTCGCTGCATCGTTATCAGGGGGCTCGTTCAATGAAAGAAGTAAATAAATAAATAAACCTGTTTCAGAACTAATAAAGGCACAAAAATAAAAACAGTACACCAAAGTTTAAATGCAAATAAACAATCAAAGTAATCTATGTCTTTATCAATCAAACCCCTACAGAAAGAAAGAAATAGTGTAATTATAGCATCAAAATCATAAGCAAGCTAAAAGACTTAAAAATGTATTAATAATAACTTCGAATTCCAATGGACCGAGTCTAGAAAACATGTAAAATAGAAGCAATCCAACGTATGAAGAAAAATAATAAGAGAAACTTATATTCTAAAATCTAATTGATTAATTAAATCTCTATTTTTAGAGATCTAAAAATATAAAATTTAAATATTAATACTTATAAATAACATGATTTTTATTTATATTTCCTTTTACAATTTTTTCCGCGAAAATATGATTTTGATGGAATAATTGCAAAAGAAAATGCAGTAAACAAACTTATAGCTGTATTATCAATCAAGGCGCTAACTTACCCATTTCAAAATCAAAAGCAAAATGCTGTGTGATATGATTGGAAAAGGATAAAAAAAATAATAAAAAAATTAAGCACTTTCAAACCGTAGAAAGTATCGAGGTTTATTTTGGTTTATATTATGACAAAGAACGTGAAGGCTATCTGCCTAAAGACAGGAATATCTTCGTGGAGAACTTCCTAATTGTAGAAACGGAAGAACAGAAACTGCGTCGTATCAACATTACATATGAAGAAATCTACGACCATACAACCAGCTGGCTCATCTGGAATCGGACCCAAGCCAAACTACCAATGTTCAGCGCCTTTACCGCTCCTTTGTTACTGGACCCTCTAAGTATTTCTGTACTTAAATTGTACGGTTTCATTCCCTCTATCGTGGTGCAACTGGGAAGCACGTCCAGCTAGCAGTCGGAAGGTTTGGAATCCAAATCCTGGCGACAATATAGTTCATTTTTCATATGTCCTGCTTAGATAAAATCTAGCGATTCTACAAGATTAATATTTAGTTTTTAGGTATTCTACTACCAAAACTATTCTTAGGTATTTCTTTTTTTAAATGAGATGCGATTTAAGGTAAACGAAATTTGTAAAAGTGCCCTGAAAGTAATAGTTCATCGAAGGTCAAACTTCAGATATTTAAAATAGTGTTTTTAAAAAAAAAGAATATTGATTTAAACATTTAAAAATATTTTCATCATTTTAATTTGTTTAGCTATTACTTTAAAATTTGAAATGAAAAGCCTGCTTAGTACATTTTGGAAAACAAGGAGTGTAAACTCATTTGTCGATAAGTAAATTGATTTTTTATTAACAGTTCCAATCAGTACTTCAGTGGAAAATGGAGATCTCGAATTTTCTAAATCATCCATACCCGTGCTTATATTACGTCATATGAGACAATGGTCTTAAACTGCACGTGGGTTAAACGCGCGATCTGAAAGCAGCTGATGGGCTGCAATGTTTGTTTCTGCATGTGCGTGTATGGGTATGTAATACATATATTGCGTCGCAGTTTGCCAGATCATGTGTTAATCGCAAAACTGATTTGCGATAACCAGTGAAATGCTGTAGCAGCTCTTCGCGAAATACGAAATCGAAAGAATTTGCACCGGGGACTATTGTCTGCACAAGAGGCAACAGACGTGATATCTTAATCAGGAAAAACTGGATCTTTATTAATTCTACGTGTTATTTATGTATTCAACGTGAAAGAAAGCTAAGAACCTATTAAGGCAGAAGTCGTTCCAGAGATAGCAACAGACCGTTGCCAAGAAGTCACTGGCAAATGATCACAACGTCAGTAGTACACGTGCGGTGTCATGACAATTAGACATATCGTATGGAGCAGTGTGGAAGATGCTTTGAAAAATTATGCACTTTTCATCCAATTTCGGATCAATCCCAACCACCATCTGCTTGTTACTAACTCTGACTATCACTTAGCTTTTGCAGTAGCAGTGACTCCTGGGCTTGGAAAATCCTCCTGCAGTGATGAGGCGCACTTTGTCTCATTGGAACCGCGAACATCCAGAATTTTTGGATTTGGGCCATGGAAAGTCTATGTGTCTTCAGTGTTGTGTAGCAAATTTTCATGTAACACTTAATTATTTAAGTTTGACTTAAGATTAATTTTCATTATTCTAAATTTATGCTACACAACGTTATTTTATTTAATATCTTGTATTTATATTTGCTTTGGTTTAATTTTAATTAGTGGTTTTGGTACTTTAAAATTTGTACGTCTCTTCCACTGGTTACTCGTAAACGCGTTGAAACAGACAATGGAATTAGGTGCTTTCGTAGGTAATAAACTTGATTTAAAATTACTTAACTTAGGTTGATTCTCATTTAACTTATATCATTGGATGCAGAAAAATTAGCCTTTTAATTTAAGAGTACTTTCAAGTCTCTAGCTTAAACAGTTTTTAAGTTACAGTTAATTATTCAACGAATTTTTGCACTTCGAGTATTTTTTTTGGTTGAGGGGGAAAGGATTGAAAAGCGTCACTTTTGCAGTTGATTTCCAAGCCTTTGCTTAGGAATTTTTGTCCGTTGCCTAGGTTTGCTGGTTTTCCCACGCCTACGTCGAATTCTTGGTTCTTCTTTTGGCGGGCTTGGCGAGATTCGGAATTTTGTTCCAGTTCAACTCCTCGATTTTTGGACGATATTAGCAGGGGTTTGTGTGAGGGGTAGAGTTTCAGTTTATTCACCCTTTTGGCGAGTTTTGGCGATATCTAGTGTCCGGACCTGACAAAAAGCGGGTGCAGGTGGGATTGCGAAGCTGTTGGGACGTTTTCGTTTTTGCATTCGGCTGACAAGAAGATAACTTTCTCGGGCGCCTTGGGCATCTTGTTGCTGCAACAGAAAGGATGAATTTGTTTTTTTAACGGGGGGCTTATGGCTCCTGTCACGTCTTACTCCATGGCTTCGGAAATAGTCCTTCAAAAATGTAAATGAAATAATTCTGCAATAGAAAAGGAAATGAAAGAAAATTATATTTCCATGCTTCAACTACCACAGAAATAATGTCCTTCAAAATGGAAAGTAAATATTTCTTCGTCAATTCTACCATCTGATGAAGACTCAGTCCGCTTCTTCAATTTATAAGAACAGAAAAAATCAATAGCCAAGCAACCTGTGTTCCGACCTGAGTTTCCTGATGGCTCTGAAGTTCGTAATACAGAAGGCTGGATGAAACTTCCAAGTTCCTGCGTACTGGGTATTCTTCGAATGTTCGGTGTCCGCCAAGCTGCCGTCGAACCCCCAAATCTCCAGGTTCACATCTTCCGTCAGTTAAGAAGTTTTTCTTTTTGAACTTTAATGTTAACTTAAATTCTTAAAGATTTTTTTTTCATCCAAAATTCTCTGGTTTAATTATTTCTTGAATTTTTTTAAAGATTCTATTATTATCAGAATTTAACTTTTATTTAAATGTTTGCTGTAAAGAATTTTGAAAGGTAGAAAATTTAAATCTTTAATATTTTTGAAGATTTGCTGATTTAACTGAGATCTGAAGAAATTTGTGAGCAGTCTTAAATTGCTCTAGTTAAAGGTATAATTTTTTTTTTCTCTTATGGTGCAATACTATAGGTACTTAACTCTGTACTTCATTATTTGAATTTTCTCTTGTTCTGGGATAAATAAGGTGTAAGAACCTTACAACTGAAAAATGAAATAGAAAATTTTAATTTGTATCTTAACTCATAAAAATAGTTATTACTTAAACAATAGTATTTGAATTGAAGTGGTTTGAATTGAAGTCTAAGATTGCAGTATTTGTGGAAAATATATAAATGTTTAGCTATTTGTTTTCTAAACTAA
>KK119982.1:0-35476 GCA_000611955.2 Stegodyphus mimosarum
TGCCACAAAAATAAAAACTTTGAAAAGATCGTTGCCACAGAATTAAAACGAAATGCAATGCGCTGTTACGTCATTCCGTCTACGTCACTTCCGGTTGTCACGTGATCCAAAATGGCGGAGACCACGCCCCTTTTCTGTGACGTCACTTCCGCCGCCCGGTTACGGTGGCTTACTACTCACAGTTCAAAATTTAGGTTCACTCCAAATAAAATTCACCCTTTTTTATGATTTATTTAAAAAATTTCCATTTTTAAATAATTTTTATAAATTTTTACAAAAAAAAGTTTGAATTATAACCTATAAAATTTTTACCATGAACGTAAAGTAGATGTATTTCTAAGTATACCTGCAAAAAATTAAAGTTTTTTATTCAAAATGTTCGAAGATATACATGAATTTATATGTTGGTGCATTTTGAAATTTGGTATATCTGTTGAAAGCGATAATAACATCTAATGTGGTTTACGCACTGTTCTATAATTATTTGAAAGTAGAAACGATGTGACTTTTTTTCCGCTTCTGCACAAGGGATGGGGTGTAGGAAAATAGGTTGCCATGTATTAAGAAGTTGGTCAAGTGAATTATTCTTGGCGAAAACCGAAAAAAAATCGATAAGTTAAATTTTTGAATTTCTCAGTAAATTTCGCACCAAATTAAAAAAATTCAATATTTAGGCATAATTTGAGTCTTAGAATCGAAATATGGAAAACAATTGGTATGTCATTTCAGAAAAAGACCCATTTTGTATCAAAATATCTATGTTAGAACAATACTATATGTAAATCTAATATATATCCTAAGTCGCGCTTTCAAGACATGAAAACCGGAATTTGAATTTCATCAAGCGGCCCAGTAGAACGGGAGAAATAGAACGTTCCCCCCCTTTTTTTTGCGCAGTGTACATCTACTTTCTGATAACCCGATTCGAAACTGCTTCATATAACAGGAATTTTTACAATATGATATTTTTGGGAAACCTAACGAGTGTGATATACGAAGATTACTTATATCAGCTTATTTAAATGATCCAGTTTAAAATAGGACCATATGTCATTACAATGAGATAATCCAAATAGAATAATAGCAATTAACGATGACTGAAGCGTTAAATTACTTTAGTGTTTATATTTCCAGCTTCTGAAACAATCTGACAAAGAAAACGCATGAGGAAGTAGAACCTTTGGTTCCATTCCGTAGGTCATAATTAATGTTTAATTGAAATTTGAATAAATTATGTCACCTTAAAGCTCCGATCAAGGAGCTATAACATCGTATTACTAATTGTTATCCATAGAATACACTCGCAAGTACGGTTTTAGATGGATGCATTAAGATTTTCTCATTATCCAGCAAGACAGAAACTCCAAGATGATTACGTATAATAAATGTAGATCATATTCGGAGCTGACGTTTTCCACCTGTGGCAACACTTTAGCCAGTTCTAATGAACAATTACGTTTTGAGCTCCAGTTTTATGTGAACATTAATTTAAGTTCCGTTTCAAAACACAAGTGCTTTGGATAATTTTGTTTTCCATTTTTCTAAAACTAAACCAAGGCAGAGCGCAGAATTTTAAGGCTATTTCAAAATTTCCTCTCATTTTGAAACGGCAAATACGAATAAGCTACATGTTTGCAATGGGAAAGATATCTTCGTAAGAGCATCCTGAAGTGAATGAAACCGGACTCTATGTAATTTGATTTTTATTATTATACCAATGTATCATGCAATTATATCTTATACATTTCATCAATAGTAAAAAATTTGTTATTTAGTTCTCTTAATTTTAGAAAACAAATTAAAAGCGGAATTTTTATTTTAAAGAAACGAAAATTACATTACGATGCCCTCTTCGAGTTCATCAGCAACATTCGTTTGCAAGCAATGGAAGCTGCCTTTTAACCATCTGTTCAGTTTTAATTGCTTAACAAAGCAATAAACGTTAAGAAAACAAAAGTCATATATATGAATGGCAAAGCTTGATGCTTAAAAATTCTCCGTCTGATCTGAAAGATTACAGCATGTCATTTAGATCACAAACAATGGATTCTTTTTCAAGTCTAAAGTTCTAGACCGTTCTGTTCCTTTTGCCTTAAAAATGTGTTAGTACTAACTTCTGATGGTTATGCAAAGTAGCTGAGAAAGGAATGATCAAGAAAGCTGCCCGGCGAGCAAGAAAATAACTACTTAATTCTAACTTTACCGTAAAAGTAGATCCAGCGTGTAGATTCCTAATAACGAAAAGTGAGAATTCTGTAGAATAATAAATGGAAATTGTTTCCCAAAGATTAGGGTAGAGACTGACCGAAGACATGATCTAAACCTCTCACCAGTTTCTGTCTCAAAATATAGCCCAGCGGTTACCAATCAGTAACCGCAATGTTATCAATCAGTAACCGCTGGGCATATTTTGGGACGGAAACTGGTTAGAAGTTTAGGTAGTACATTTTTTTCGATTTTTATAGTACTGTGGTATTTCTTTTAAAACAAAGCAAAAACTGCTTGCTTATATAATTACAGAAACATAAAATACTATTAAAAAACTTTATATTAAATAATAAAGAATCTATTCGTACGTATCTTCACACTGAGTAAAACAGCAACTATTACAATCACCAAATTTTGCAGTCACGCAGTCTTTCATCCGAACATGTGCACATCGAAGCCCAAATTTTGAACTCCGAATTCATTTTTGATTTATTTCGTGTTTTGTACGTAAACGTAACAAACTCAACGACTTGAATCTAGGCACTGGCAACATTACTCGAAATAAAAGATTTTTATCTGCAACGCGCGAGACTGTGGCCATTTGGCAAAATGTAAGATATGGTCTTCCAATTTTATTCAAATTCCGTATCTAGATCGAATGTTCTAGACCAAGGTACCAGTGCAAGAAGTACTATCCCATCGAATAAATATTATCTTCAAATGGTTACATTAAACTAACTTAATTGGATTTAAGTTTGTCTTCGCTGTTGTTAACAAGAAGGTAAATAAACTATACCGAAAGTGGCATTACACGGTGCTAAACTATATATATGAATTTTAATAATAACTGTGATAAGTAATTAGGTGGACATGGTGGCACTTAAAATATATTTAAGTGCTTTGCTGTTAACAGAATCGTTGCCATCATATTTGCGAATTTAATTGTTTTATTGCTTAGTGCGTTGACTGTTGTGAAATTTTGAGCTAGGTAATAATAAAACGTAAGGAGCTGCAAAATATTTCCATATAAGTATAGTTGATGCCTGGTATAAATTGCTAAGCATTATTCATTGTGTTACAAATAAAAATTTCTTCGAATATGAGATTTGTTTTGAATTATGCTAGCGTAAGAGACTCCTACTATGATGGCGGAAGCCTGGCGCCTGAATCATTTTTTTTTTCAAAATTTTATTCAACAGACTCCGCTATTTAAAAGTAATGTATTGCCACGGTTGGAAATAATTCTTTTATCACCCATGCGCCAGAGTGTTGCCCTAGCGTAAGATATTTTGCTTTTCTTATGTCTTCTTTCAATTTCTATACACAAACTCCACTATTTAAGAGTCATTCAATCTTTATCAACAAACTCCACTGCTTAGGAGCAATGTGTTGTCACTGCGTGAAATAAAGTACTTTTATTTTTCACACGACGGTGTATTGCCAGTAGAGCGTAAGATTAAGCGTAAGATAAGCGTAAGACCTTCCAGATTTAATCTGTCTGTTGCACAATAACGAACTAAAGAATTTAAAAGCAATAAACGCAGTTCTAGAATATATTTCTTCTTTTTAATCTGAACGATTTAAATAAAAATGCATTTAAATGATGAGATGTCTAATAAGAACTATAAAATATATTAATAAAATTTCGCAAGCTAGACACATTTAAATCAATATAATGTTTTTCTCTTCTTTTTAATGAGGCAACTGGCCGCGCAAACGATTAATAAAATAGATAATAGATACAAATTTACTAATCCTTTATTCGTTTTCAAATGTTGACACTTTCATCTGTGAAATGTAATTATTCAAATATGTATAATGCAATCATTTCAAATATTTCAGTTCTCTCTCTAACGCCTTTCTTTCTCCTGACTTTGTCTTCCTTCCCCGTAGTCACCCCCCATAAAAAAAGCAGCCAATCAAAGCTCGTGTTTGGCTGATAAAGACGGTCATCGATTGGCTAGGTATAATCTTAGTCAAAATTTTCGAAAGAATATAAGAGCTCATCGAGGGACCATAAAAATTGTTTTTAGTTAGGACTTCTCTCTACATCGCAGAACTTTGGTTTATTGCAACCTTGCGGTGCAAACGGCATCTCCTTCATACCATGTATTTGGTTTCATTTAATTTAAGGAAATTGTAAGTCAGGGTCTCTATGCAATTCTTCAGTGAGCTGGATAAGTTGCCCATATTTGGCAATATCCCAGCAATAGTTGCCCAGACTAGACTAGACTAAAAAATTGTCGGAATGCAAAACGCATCTAGGTCGTTTCAATATCCATTATCTCCAGAGTTCCGTATTTTAAACGCATTTTTAACATATTTTAATTCGTAATTTAATTCGTACTGTTAACGTATTTCAATTAAACTAATAAAATTCACAATCTAATTTGTTACAGCATAGTAGAAACCAATTCATTTATACATATAGCTGTAGGCTATCAATACGGTAGCAATTTCCAATTAACTGTTTTCGGTTTTACTTATTTTTATATTGCTTATTTTTTAGCTACTAGGGACAGAATGGGCAATAAATATGCAAAATACGTAATAATTCTAATCGTTGGGCGATTTTGCAGTTAGATGAAATGTTTGATATATTGAAACAGACAACCTAACTCCGCATGGAAAAATCCCGTATTATTATTTTTAAATCTTTATGTTTTAGTAGTTTCATATATTGCATTGTGCAGCTGTAATTTATATGAACTTTATAAACCTAACTTTTGATATTTATGCTTTAATAAATTCAGAATTCTTTATACAATGACAATCTTTTAAAAAATGCAGATATATTTTATTAGAAGCTTTATTTACTAAGAGGTCAACAATAAAGAGCATTTTCATAGCAGTAGTCGATAATTACAAAACTAACTAGACTTGACAAATTACAAATTTTGTTGACTTTAACCAGAATAAAAAGTGCACTTTTCAAATTTATGTATGCTGTAATATTAAGGGAAGAAGGATAAAGCATATACGATCTATAGTTAATTGATCATTAGAAAGCAGTAAAGATGTATAAATAATAAATTCATTTCTGACGATATTACTTCCAATTTCTGATGATACTGCTTGGAATGAAAACATAAAATTATCGGAAATATATTGCTACTGCATTCGTTTATAAGAATGTTTTCTTTAAATTCTGTATTTTTAAAAATACCGTTTGAAAGTTGGCTGTATTATAAATTCATTAAAGTTTTACATGGATCTTATTGCGTAACAAATTATAAATATTTCTTTCAACAAAAGCTTAACCCTTAGTGAAATGTTTTTAGTACTTAACGAAGTGAACTTTTACAGAGCCATTTACATTAATAAACAGATACTTTTAAACATCGTTTAGCAAAACGAAGTATTTTTTTTATTAAGTTTGTTCTTGAAAAATTTCGTTAACTCGCAGTACAATTTCCATTAAAAAAGAGAATATTCCAAGTTGTATCACTTAAAAAAGTACTTAAATAGTGAAAGTGATTAATTTGATCGATGCATTAAAAAAAACGAAAAAAAGAAACTTAAGAAACTTAAAAGTCTGACACTTATCAGTGTTCGAATATCTCAATATTTTAGCTTTATAATTCTTGAATACCGAAAATCGTTTTAGATGTACGAGCTGAAATATACGCAGAATTTTTCTAAATCTTTACTCTGTTCTTTTAATTGATATAAAGATACTGCTATAGAAACACTGATATAAAGATGATACCCTGATATAATAAAACATTAGAAATTTCATAACGTTTAGAGTTTGTGATTATAACAGACTACGAATTAAGTCAGACCTCGATATAAGACAGATCATATGACTTACACAAAATAAAAAAAAATATATAGTGACAATTTATACACTGCTGAGGATTTAGGTCTGACAATGGGAAAAGAAGTTTGTACAGTTTTCAGATTCAAATTCAGTTGGTATATTAACGTACTATAATATGGGTTAGATAAACTATCCTTCTGCTCGCTGACTGCTAGGGATCACAAGTAGCTAGATCTAGCCACCACAGGTCGCTCTCTGTTAGCATATTTAAATTTAGGGAACGCTGGCAATCTGTTATCAGCTTTGTATCCAACAGGCTGAGCGGGATTGGTGTATAAAGACTTTGTCGCCGTCATCTAGTTTAGCATAAATGCAATTCAGGTTTCCTCAGAAGGGCTTACATGAAGCTATAGTACTCAAAGAAAGCATTCCTGTTTATGGGTAAATAATCCTCGTATATTTTGCAGTAATTGTCCAACCAACCACCTAGCTATATAGATATGCGGCATGATAAAACAATAATTAAAGGCGAAAATTAACTGTGAAACTGCAGAAAGGTTTCAATAATTACACTGCAGTCTACTTTATGATTACACAAATCAAAATGTTTGCTTGTGGATTATCTGCATTAACTGAAATGGATAACAATGTCTAAATGTGCATTTGTAATACACGCAGTCGAAATAGTAAGAGGTGTATTACAAGCATAAGTGGTACATACGTTATGCAAATTAGCAGTGCCATGGATGTTTCTGCGAAACCATCAAGCGGAAAAAAAAACGGAGTGACTTTACTGGATTATATGTTTTCAAAAGTCTTCACTGTTATAGTGACAACGATTACGAAAAACGAAATACAACAAGAGCAAGAACTTATTGATTTTGATCTACAATAGTATCGAAGAGATTCAAAATCCAATAATTATAAGCTCAAAAGAGAGCAAATGAGATAAATACAAAATAATTAGCTTTTACAAAGGAGGAAGGAAACATATTTTACTTTAGAAAAAGATTGTCAAATTTAAGTTTAATAGCAGTGTTTATGAATTACATTCGATCACGCTATTAACAGTGCATAGTTTAATAAACTGATCAAATTTAATAAATGCATAACATTTAATAATGTAACAAATGGGTAAAGAATAATATTATGAAACTAGTTTTCTGATGGTAACAACATGTAAAGAAGATGGCAGTTAAAGACATATGCGATGAAAACTGAATTAAATTTTACACCAATTACTAGTTGGTTTCATTTGAGTCAGTTGTAATGAATCCCATCTAAGATTCCATCATTATAGATGATTTTGATTTTCAGTGTATTTGATCGCCTTCGATGAAGTTCAGTAGGGATATCTTTATTTTCCAGAAAATCATTATTAATGTGGTCATCTTAAGGAAATGGTCACAACAAGAAGGTTCATATTATTTGGCATCTCTAAAATTGATAACGCCTTCTGTTTTTAAAGTGAGGTAATTTTAAACTCATATGCCATGAAAGGTTTTTATTTGTGAAATATAAATAGTTGCAGATGTTGGTTTATATGTACAAATAACAAGAAATTTAACGTACGCGACGTTCAATTAAAAAAATCAGGAATGTTTGGAATCAGGAACGCAGAATTATTTCAGATGTCAGTAAGAATTTTATTTGCTTATTTTCGCTTTCTATTGAACGCAAATATTTCTCATAAACGACTGTTTTATTTTATTTTATTATTTTTTTGGCACATGACAGGCCCTAATTCTAATCCATTTCGGAGCTTTACATTTTACGATGACACTTTTGTATTTTCTGGCAAAAAGGGAAAGCCTAGGCCGAAAAACCACTTTCCTAGAGGTGGAAAGCGAGTTCTCTGTCATTATCGTTTCGCCTGCTGACAGCCTGTTAGTGATTTGGCTGTGATACAAGAAAGTAAAAATTGCACTGAAAATCACGTTCTTTTATTTTTCTTATTATTATGCTTCTCTTCTTTCTACATTACTTATTCTTTTTTAAAAAAGGAAAGCGGTTTGAAACTGAAATTACGGTTATCAAGGCGTTTGCCAAAGGTGAAAGGCACGAAGGAACGAAGAGAAAAAAATCTAATGCCGTTTCACGTGTGAAGATAGTAGTTGCATTAGTGCAGATATATCGAACAAACTAATGGGTTTCTTCTTCATTAATGTTTGATTGTTTGTTTCGACGCATAACAAAGTTTCGTTCCTTTTTCTTGTCCTTCTTTTCCTTTTCTTGAATGCCTCTAATCGAAATCTACTTTTCCTCTTTTTGTTGGAATTGATGTCATAAAATTTTTACGACAGAATGCCCTTTTTTTCTGCTTTTGAAGCAAAAGTAGAATTTGCATTTTGCTTAAATGGTTCCGTAAATAAAACAAAAGTATTTATTATCTTATTTAAATAACATTAGGGAATTAGAAAGAATATTAGAATATTTTGATATATGAACTGGTTCTGAAGAGAAGCAGTTTGATTCACAACTCGGTTGCATGCAATATTAATCTGGCTACAGAAAATGAAATTAAACTAGTAATGATAAAATACATACTTTATAAAATAGTCTATGCACTGATGAATGAATAGTTTTACAGAATCAGATAATAAATATATAAGATTTCTCACATTTTAATTGCCTATTTGAAACACAGAAATGAAAATTTCATTTCTAACTAATATTTCTTACTTAAGAATAACATGTTTTCATAATCCTGCAGCATAAAGCTTTGTAAAGTTACTATATGTTTTGTACTTAATTTCCATTTACAAACTCTAATAAGTTTAAATCGCTATTTGTTCAGGCTATTTTAACAATGCTAGGAACGATATCACGTTTCAAATTTTATAAAGTTTCATATATTTTCCATGTATATTTTCGTTTAAAATGATAATTTTACACAGAAAAATAATTCAGCTTACTTTTTAAGTAGAAAAGATAATTATTCTTTTGTTCTCTGGAAATCAGTAACTTACAACGTGGTCTTCAATTTACCCATCATCGTGCTGTACAATAAACCCAACTTTGGTTTCAAGAATTTTGCATTTATTAACAAGTTATCTTATTAGTGGGCTTTTGTTGTCACTTCTAATTTAGTCAGCTCACATCAGGATGAAAGGTTTTTAATGTATTTAAGCAAAGAGTGTTTGAATTCTAGACAGAGAGAGATTTTGGAGTTATCGCTGATCGTCTCGCTATTATATCTCTCAACGCCTGAATTACTTGAATCGGCTTTAGTTCTGTTGGCCGTACTTGCTTGTGGATGTTTATAGCCGCGGCCAAAGCTTGTAAGAGCGCTTTGCCTTGTAAATTTAACTCTGTTTGTAAATGCAAAGTTAAACTCAAACAAATTTATTTTATTTTAATTTAATTTTGCTTCTGTAATCCCTGCAAGCTGCGAATTTTGTTTTCTGGTATTACACAGATTGTGCAAGTGTTGGACTGAAGAAGTAATAAAGAGGTTAATTTCAAACCTATTTCTTATGCATCGAAGTTACTTTACTTCGAGGTTAAGACGGGGCAATGAGCAGCCTGACCGTTGTCCCAGATTCAGAGATTAACATTTAAAACAGTTAAAAGCCATAAAGTTTAGCTGAAAATTAATTCCAAGATAAAGCATTTGCATCTTTAAATGAAAATGTATTTATTTAACAATTCTTATCGAGTTACACATAACTACTGTTATTTAACTTATGTAAACTTACAAAATAAATTAGCAGTAAAGATAAACTGAAATTTTAAATGACAAAGTGTGCTTGATTTGGAATAAATAGTTTGTGGTAATACTGATATATTAAATAAGTCGTATCAATAAAATACAGTAAAATAACTATAAAAATCATAAAATATTTATGTAATACGTACACATTAGTTTCGAAAATTATGCATATATTTAATCATTACGTTAATCCGAATCTCCAGTGTAGTGATTCTTCGTTAAATTAAGTTTCATTCTATAACTGCTGGTAGAACAAAATAAACTAAAGAGAAAAATTCCTGTTTTTCTTACATTTGATTTGCTCGTTATGCTAATGTAAAGCGTAAAAACGCTGAAAAATATCATAAATGCGGCTCAATAATTTAGTGTCGTCTCTCAGATTATGTAAAAGATTTTAAAACGTTTCATAGTTTCAAATAATTACAATTTATATTAACTTAAAATTTATTAATTACTTAAAAACTATTAATGAGGATATAAATAGATCATGTTAAAAAAATGTGCAGCAAAATCGTAAAATAAAAAATCAGTTTTCACCTATAAAATAATGAATTTTAAATTTAAACGTGTCATTCAAATATGCTAAATTTGATGTCCTAATGATCTAAAGATACTGCGAACAATGCTAAGAACGAAAGTAAAAAATTTAAAGCTTTATTTAATGCAAAAACTTCCATTTTTATTTTATTGATAAAATCATTTTATACGGCATAAATAAGGACATCTCAAAAGAAAGGTTTACTCGAAACATCTGAATATTAATGCATTGCCGATGGGTGCATATTATTTAATACGATTCTTAGAACTGAAATTCATCACCGAAGACACATATTCTCATAGGAGATTAATATTTCAAAAGCCTTTTATTTTAATGGCCAGAAAAGTTGTTATATATTAGAAATTTACCTCAGCGCTCAAAACCGATTTTAGCATTCCCAAAACAAATCTTATATGGATTTAAAGAAAAGGAAGAATATTTTTGAATAACTTCTGAGACTCCTAAACTAAAGAGTTTTATTCTTACATAACTGTAACATTTTACCTAAATAAACACAACAATAACTTTTACAGTTGACTATATCTTCATCGTTTAAATTCCAAATAATAAAATTTACCCAGAATATCACAATCTTAGAAATAAATCTTTAAGATATCGTTGCAAAGGGTAGCACAATTCGAACAAGCATAAAAATTGAGAACTCAGAAGTAGTTATAAGAATACAGAGGGACTATCGTCATAGTCATTAAATGAAAAAAAATACTAAAAAATATATATTTAATTTATTTGTAAATTTTCCCTTTTTCTTCAAGTTTTTACAATTAAATAAGGCTTAAAATCCGACCTATAGATTTTGCTTCGAATAATTCTGCATTTTAGGTTTTGAGGTTATTATTTACATAAATTTTGTATCTTACATTTACAATTAATAGCTGTAATGTTGTTTAATTAGGCTATTCATAATTTTCCTTATTCATAAGTTAATTTCAAAAACACGAGTTTTTTTGGACGCAATAAAACTTAACGTATCGATTCGTTACCCTGGATCTTTTGTAAGTATTTTCAGAAACCTTTGTTTCAGAACATCGTTATCTTTGCGGAATTCAACATACTCTATCTTTTGCATCTTGCTCAGGTAAAAGAACCTATAGAGACCAAATTTGAGGAACTATAAATGACAAAAAATTGCTAAAAATAACGGGAATCCGAACCTAGCCAAGTAAAAGTTGAAAAAGAAATTTAATGGTTCATAAAATATTTAGAAAAAAATCCAATGTAGCTTCCAAAATGTAAGAAAATTTGAAAAGCAACCGATAAACAGCTTGAATATATATAAATGACCCTTTCTTAATCATACCCATATCATAACCTTTCTTAATCTTTATACTTTCAATATAATCTGCACATGGAAGAGAAACACGCGAAAGCTAGGAGAATAAACTCATTAACTTTAACCCTAGATTTTAAATAAAACTGTAGCGATTTTTGGAAACGACTGATATAGATCCATTTTCTTGCAATTGTTTTTCTTGCCAGTGAAACTAGAGTAGAAACAGAATGTTTAAATCGAAATTCCTCTTGCGTGTTGTGTTGTTCGAAACTGGCATTATCAACTTTTAATAAAGCGGAATTGGAAAGTAGTCAGTGTCATTGCTTCTAAACATATTTGATTAATTAATTGAGTAGAAATCTCACATTATTATCATTGAAAAATAAACAGATAAAAGAACATAAATTTGTCTATATCACTAAAGAAGCATTATGCAAGAAGATACCAACTTTACATTCATCAGGCTCATAAGACGTTAATTGTTTGCGTTATATTACACCGTTGCGTGTGCGAGACTGGCTAGAAATCCAAAATCAATGATATCTAGCGAAGAATTGGACAAAAGATTATATCTACGGATTTGGAGCAAGTTAAGAAGATAATATGCCATCGTTCTTTTTGCCAACGTTCACATACAGTGCCTCTCTTTTAGGTAAGGCATGAAATTCTTTCCCACACGCACCAAAGGCCGAAAACATCAGGCTTCTGCTAAACATATTTTGGGCTGTTTGGACATCTCTATGGCGGATATTTATATGAATACCCTCCATGTGCTGGACTTCCTTAGAGTCAACGGCCTTTTGAACCTTATCTGATTTCGTCACAATCCGGAGAAAAAGCAACAACAAAAACACAGAAATATTAACTCTAGAGGAACCTATAGCTGCATCAAGAAACCTATAGCTACATAAGATAAATTTATTCTTATTGTAAGATTTTTGTCAATATACTACTCACTCACTTGTTAACTGACTACTTTTAACAAAACTTATGAAAACTAATAACTCACATTCGTCCTTATCTTTAGCAGTGACAGTAATGACAGTGTGCTGTATGTCCTCGTCCTCATTGACTTCGGCCTCATAGAGTCCCTGGTCAAAGTATGGCGGATTGTCGTTCTTGTCCCCGATTCCTATCCGGATGTATTTAGTCACTGTAAAGGAAAAATCAATGTAAATATCATGCGATTTATAGTTTAAATTTCCAACTACATAAAACAAATTCTACTTAGCTAGCTCTGCAGCTAGCTTAATAATAGAGGAATATCATAAATACAACATACATAACTTTGTAATATGTACAGAATATCACTTATTCTATTCATCTACACTAAATATAATTCATTTTATTAATTTACAGACGTAAACTCAAATAAATTATTCATAAAACTTCAAAATACAAACACTGATACACATACACATGAATGAGTTTAAAGTTTTCAGTTGTTCATCAGAATGCTATTTATTGAAATTCCTAGTAACAGATTCATCATCCATTGAAATATCTGTTTATCGGGTATGTTTAGATTGTTTCTCATCTCGCGCCATTCGGAACTGGGAATTCAGTGCCAGAACTTTGTTTGGAACACAGTTAATTGTTCTATTACGGAAACACTCCGCCATAGATTGATAATGGAGATTTACTGTCGTGCTCTACTTTATTCGCACTATATTAACTTCTCTAGTAATGAAAGATTTTAATATTTAGTAACTAATCCTATGCTTGGCTGAAACATTGCAGTGTTTATTTGTTATTAAGTTTATGCTACAAATGAAGTTTAAGGCTGGAGTCACAAGTTAACAAGAGCACACGTCACAAGAAATTTATTGGCACCATTTCAAAAAATATTTGGCTCTCACTTTGAAAGATTCTGAGTATTATGTCAAGAGAAAAAAATAATATATGGTTTAGGAAAAAAAGTAAGTAAACATTTAAGAACAACACAAAAAGCTTAAATCTGGAATTTTGTAAAATAAATGAGAGGGAAAAAATTTAAATAATTTGAGGGATGAAGAACATTAAAAGCGTTACATTAAAAGATAGCCAATCATATAAATACTTTTTGCTTACTTGAAATTTCTGCTATTAAATTAATTAGATTTTTCATCGTTACATTTTTTGCTATAGTTTAAAATTATTTTTTTTCTGACCCCCTTTAATGGAATAAAAAATTAGCTTTAATATGCACTTAAGTACATATGGATGCTTCTAAATTTTTTCTTCACTTGCTAGTTAAGTGATATTAAAGAAGTTTGCCTTAAACATTTTAGTGTAGTTTCATACAGAAAAAATGCGTAATAACTTTGGACGGCATAACTATTTATCAAAACCAACAGAGTTTTCATTATAATAACGAGTAAAATGTGTTTATGACATCATGGAAAAGTCATTTTATGGAAAACTAATTTCATCATTAAAAAAGCTTTATTTTATCGAATATTGTGCAAAGAAACTGGTTCAAGGATTCGAAGTTTAGTCACTATAAAAGAATGACAGAATATTATATTTTAGAAAAGTGTAAACTTTTATGAATTGAAAAGAAAATTCAAATAAAAGCCTATTTAACTAAAACGCTGTTATACTGAAGAATTTAATTCTTAAAAAATATATAAAAAGCTTCAAATATTCAAATATTTGGGTAAACTGAGACTACAGACCATCAAAATATTCCAAAACTCCACATTACTTTGTCTTTTACTATAAATCAAACTTGTGTTTCGCTGTAATGTTTTATTCGCGTAGCATTTTATCTAAAAAATATACAGTTAAAAATATTTTTATTTCTACAATGTTATGTAATATCTCGTATTATCTTATTATATTATTTAGAAAAAGTGTCAGATATTCTAATTCTCGAATCCGACGAATATTTTATATTCGAAGTTTACAAACTCAAATTTTCCAGCCCTTTTCCTCATTCGAATCGTTCAAATCCTAATAAATGATTAAGCATTTCGACTTGAAACTTTGAAAACGTTAGATTTAGAAACCTCTACGAAGAAATGTTTATTAAAACAACAATTCGGTTTTGGCAAATACAGTGGATTTAAATCACCATTGTCACCTGTTGGTGAACTCGAGTGGCATACAGTTTTTGGAGAGAATTTAGAGTTTCGTATTTAATGTTTAGCTATATTAATTTCTCAAGTAATCCTTTCCCATTTACATCTGCTTCGATTTAAAAAGATTCTCGAAAAACACGAAAAATTTGAACTAATACCCAAAAGTATTTTTGTCAAATTATATTGAGAAAATGAACTTCAAAATTCAAATTTAAAGAGATACATCATTTATTAAGTTTCATTTCTGTCTCCTTAATAAGTATAGTCGTATTCTTAAAATTGTTCCATTAAACGCTGATTTAAAAGTCTAATTATAAATATTTCTTTCTTTCTTCTTACTCCTTTTTATGATTCGAGAAGCTTTTGGACTTCGGATTCAAGAAAACTCAGAATCCATCCCATATATAATTTAAGACAAATAAATAATTAAAATTGTACATACTCTATTAATGTAAATCTTAATTTTATTTCGCTGAAAAATGCAAGAGATCTGTATTGCTGGAATTCCGGATAATCCTGGAAACTGGATACAAGGGCTTATTAAAATTATTAAGCCAATTTATTTATGAGAATACAGTATTCTCAGCATTGATATTACAATTATTGTTAGTTTTGAACAAAATTCCTACTCATACAACATAATGATTAGATGTGATTAAAATTCAGAAATATGGTTTTAATTACATTTAATTTTGTTCAACCATAATTCCTATTAATTAATGAACAAGACTGATTTCTGATGCTTGAGTAAAATAAATATTGCGTGATGATGGAGGTTATATTATACACACCTGGGAAGAACAACGCTTGGGAAGAATTTCCATTTACGTAAGCCTTGCATGTCACTTTCGTAGAAATTAACCACAATTTAATCCTAATGAAATCTTACATTCAAGATTTATAACAGAAAGAAGGTTAAGGAGAAATTCGGTTATTTTGCGCCACAGAAAGCACGTTTGAAAGATTAACTGGGCTTTTGTCTGAGTGTTGTTCGGTAATTATGCAGCAGTTTGTGCTTTTGAAATTAATAAATGGGAGAACTACGTTTCCTCTTATGATTTATTCACTGAATAGATAATTTCTTGCGATATAAACTTTGTTATTAGCCAGATGTAGACTGAATGTTAGAGTGCTACTTTGTAAAATTAATTGTATTCTAAGAAGGCCAATAATAATAGCCCAAGGGAAAAAGCACCATTTATACATTTGTATCGCATTAAGAGAAAGGGAATTTATACGCGAAGAAGCTTTAGAAAATTATGATGTTCAATTAATAGATTCTCCAGAAACGTTATTTTATACGACGATTTTTTAAAACCAAGGTAATTAACTGTTTTAACAGGAATTTACACTTTCATCGAATATTAAAAAGATGTGATTGGGTGTTTTTTCCTCCAGTTCAGTCCCCAACAAACCAAAATGAATTATGAATCAAGGTCCGTAGTAAAATGAATTATGAAACAAGGTCCGTAGTAAAATGAATTATGAAACAAGGTCCGTATTTATGTCCATTTCTATCCAAATAAATTCGAAAAACAAACTTTGCATAAGTTCACCTTTATGACAGTTTCTGGGCACTTTTTACTGTCTGATTATGTATAATCGCACTTAACGATTATACATCATTATACTTATATTCTCTGGTGACCACCAGAGAATATAAGCTCTAATAGATCTCGCTGACTATCGAAGTTAAAAATAATGAATATTTTATTGTTTCTTTTTTCAGTATGATATTACATATGTAAAAGCAATAAAACGGAACTAAAAAACTCCCGCTTTTAAATATGAACCGCAGTTTCACTAACAATAACCTGATGCAGTCGGCATGTCATTAAAGCAAGGCGTCAAAAAAATAAAATAATGATAAAAAAAAACTACCTACTTCCCTTATAAATGGACAAATTGGATAATTTATTAATGTGCAAAATTGATAAAGTGATTATTTTATAAATATAAAATAGATATATTTCATATTAACTGGAGTGAATTCAGTCTCATTTAATTTGGCATAAGAAAGTTGATGTATACCGGTTTTATTCTTCTTCCTATTATAATGTCTTCCTTTCATTTTAGTAAAACAGTTACCTACACATTCCCATTTTACAGTCGGAAGGAAAGCAACTGCCGCCCAACCGGGATAGTGGTTAGTGGCTCTGACTGCCGTAACGAAGAGACTTGGTTCAAATCCCGGACAAGGCTTGGATGTTTGTAAATGTATAGTGTCTATGCAGCATGGGGGCAGATAAAATATGCGGCAAGCTGAAAGTTCTCTCAAGAGGTTGGTGTTAGGGAAGATGATTAAAAAGGAGAAGAGACCCACAGCCCGTATGCTCGGGGTGCTCTTCTTCAAAACAAGCGGCGGAGAAACAGTCGCACTGTACTTCAAAACAGTCGTACTGTCACCTGCATGGTGCCCAAGGCTCTTGGCAGCTACAGGTGAATCTTGCCCCCTTGTCACGACGAATTTCGTGAGCTTGTTCTGATGTCAGACAAGCGAGATTAGAAACAGTAATAGGAAAGCAATTTTAATAACCTGCTATTTGAGAGCATTTCAGGAAGTATAAAATTTCAATTTTTAAACCTTGATTGAAACCAGAGAAGAAGTATGAAGTAAACATTTTTTCAGCTTTTCTAGTAACACTTTAGCAAGGATTAACTTCAATGAATATTTTCAGAGTTATTAATAAAAAACATGTTTCAAATTGCGAAAAAGCATAAAATATACTTTTTGAAGTCTGAATTGTCAAAATGTAGTCTTGTAGTTCTTGAACGAATTGAATCTTATATATAGAAATTTAGCTTTCATTTATATTTTATTATTTGCTTGAAAAAGCGATATTTTATTAGTGTCTATGAAACGCTTTAGAATCTTTTTATTTCAAATCCACGTAAAACACACCACGCATACAAAGCACACACTGAAACAAAAGCTTTTATTTGCAAAGCTGGATGTTCAATATTTTTAAAATTTCAGTAAACTAACAATATCACTATGATGCCTAAGCCGCTGCTCGTTTTGTGTTTGGAAAAGAGATTTTTAAGTTAAGTCATAAATTTTAATAAATTTAATACACATAGTACGCAAGAACAATGCATCATCATGACACCTTTCTACTTAGGTTTTTAAATGATTCCACTCGAACATGTTCCTGTTTCAGCTTTCTCAATTCTGTTTAATCACTGTTATTGCATCTAAAACACCTGGCGAATATTTCAATTCTTTTTTAAATTAAGTGATACATTTCTTAAAAATGTATTAAAAGAGTCTTATTGATGATGGTAACCACCAACAGTATTACCTCAAAAGAGAAAATATGTATGCTACACGATACTAACTCGAAAATATACACTTGAGCAGTTATTCCCCCTTTTATATGTCGTTCTAATATAGCCTTTAAAATATTATTTTTTTGGGGGGGGGGGAATAGTTGGACATTATTGAATAACATTTATTCTATATAATGTTCACTATTCGTAAACCTGCTTACTTCAAATGCATTTACTCAAAATGTTTTTCCTAGACATACTACTTTTTTGAGAGCATAATCGAACCTTCTTTCGAAATACTACTCTAGCATTAATCCTCTTACATTACAATGGAATAAAAAATTACTTTTCTCATATCCGTTAAACTTGAAACACGCTTCTAACATTACTTTAGAGATATAGAAAATTCCATTAAACTAATGCTTCACAAAATGCATCATGGTTGTATTTTATTACCAGATATTATATATCAAGATTGTTTCAGTTTACATATGCTTTTGCTATAAAGGAAAATCCACTTTGCTGGTGCTTGTTTAGTGAATAAAAGAAAGCAACTAATCGGAAAAGAGTTGAATTTTGTGTACTAAAGACACTGAATGAATAGTTAGTTAGATAGATTACAAGTAACAAGTAAAGAGGTAAATTTGTAATAATTCAAGTAAAACAAAAGAATCTGATGTGTACATGACATGACGTCCTTGTACGGAATATTAAATTATACGTAATCAATTCAATTCTCACTTTGCGTCAAGGCAAAAATATATACAAACTGAAAATATCTTCATTAAAAATTGAAAGATATAGAAAAATATAAAACACCAAATACAGATAAAACAATTATAAAAATAATTTTTATAATTAAAATAACAGATTCTACTCAAAAACAAACAATTCGACTAGCAGGCAAGAAAGCAGTTTTTCGAACGAAAACGAAATTAGGCTTAGCCACACTTAAACAGCATTTAAAATGTTGATAATTCTACAACTATTGCATGCAAATTAATTAAAGGCATACTGATGGCTACAGACTTTAGCGTAATGATTAATGTCATCTGCAATTTATGGAAACTGTTTCAGGACCCTGGATCCATATCGAGGAGATCTGGACAAGGCCAACCAAGATCCACAACGACGAATGAGGATCGTTATTTAGCACTTTAACGCTCGGCGACACAGGACTGATACATCTTCAGAGTTCTCAAGTGAGCTGTATGCTGAGTATCAGGGTTTACAGTTGTCCGAAACTTCATGAGATAGGGGATATATTAGAAGACCTTCTGTTTACGTTCTGCTCACGGAAGTACACGTGAGAGCGCGTTTAGCATGGTGCAAACAACGTGCGCCTTGGACCAGACTTCAGCGGAGCACCGTGCTTTTTACAGGTGAACCGAAATGCAGCCTGGACACTGATTCGTGTCGTACCCATATCCATGGGAAGAACCTGAAACAAGATACCATCCTCTCTCCTCGGGGTAAAGGGCCATTACGGTAGTGTAGGTTTTAATGGTTTGGGCAGGCATTATGTTGGACGGCCGCACACTCTTCCCTGTGTTGGACAAAGGCTATCAGATATAGAGAGGAAATTTTAGAGCCTATGTTCGACTTTATACGAGCGCAGTTGGTGTTGGGTTCCTGTTACTGGACGACAACGCTCGTAGACATAGAGCTCAGCTAGAAAGCAACTCAGAAAGTGAGGATATTCACCGCATGTATTGGCCAGCCAGATCTCCTGACCCTAATCCTGGGAAGTAAATTGCATCTAGCCAGCCTCCTCCAGGAATCAAGCTGCCTTGGTATAGGAGTGGGACTGACTGTCAGAAGGAATCCTCAACTGCCTCTAGTCCAGTATGCCGTCACACTGACTGCCAGAGGGAACTGTTGCCCATATTAGACATATTTTCAATTTGATATCATAAAGTGCATTTTGGACATCCCTGATCTGTGAGCTTTACTGATAATCATGTGTGCATAAAATGACTTTTGAATGATACTTCCCTTCATTTTCTATAAATTTACATTCATAATAAATTTCATTAATCTCTCCATTTGGTTTTCGAAAATTCGATACAATGTGCAAAGTCTTTTAAATTTGCACACAAATGTAGTAACAGCATGGACCATTGCACTTCAGAATGATCGTGAAGCCGTAAGACGTTATTTTAATGTAGCACTGCTAATGCTAAAGGAGAGGAAATAGAGAAAACGATTTTTTACGACAGGAAGTATCCCGAAAAATAATTCTGGAGGGGCTCGCAGTAGCATTGATGCAGTAATGTTGGTAATGATCTGGGGAGCGTTTGTTAATAGCCTACGAGAAAAACAGTATAGTTTCTATAGGTTGTGCATTGTTCGGCACTTGGAAAATTGGCTTCGCGAATAACTTTTCGTAGACATAATACTGTCATCCACGATGCCTTCAAATGTACTCCTGAAGCCCCTTATCGTAAAAAATATATGGTTTTTGAATTATTTGTTAAATACATATGTTTGAAGTACTAATTAAGTTTAATAATTCGACATGAAATTTTGTTTCCTGATATTTCCAACGAACTGGACAATTAAGACTTTAGTTAAACTTTCTAACTGAATATAAATATACGAAAGGGATAGCAAATAAACATTTTTATTGACCAAAAAGGCAAGTTCAAAACTGTAACTTTCATAAAAAAATAAGAAAAAGGAATAGTTGCATTTTCACTCAAAGAACCAATATCTCTGTTGGAGAATAAATCAGAATTATGACATTTTTCCTTAAAAATATTCATTTCATTAAATAAGTTTTTAAAAACTATTTTAAAATTGTATGATAATATTCTTTAGGAAGAAATTGTCAATAATGGGCAGTCGCTTTTAAATTAGACGAAAAAGATTATCTTTAAATATATTATATTTTCAATTCTTTAAATTTTAAAAATGCTATGAACATTTAAAGTACACAGAGAAATCACAGTAAAGTATTACGTTTTCTTATCATCATACAGTATGCGAATAATTAACTTTAATTCCCGAGCGAGATAATATGGAATATTAATATGTTTATTCTGCTTTAGATTTATCTAATTTTTAATCTTACATTATTATTACTTTCTTGTTTGCTTTCTGTGTATTGGGATTCTGACTCTAAAGACATTAATTCTTCCGCTTTAAGATGAGTAACATCAAATTTAAATTCAATGACGTGATCTTCTAGATTTTTAACAATTTTATTCATAAAGGGTCAATGATAACATCTGAGTATCATTTTATCCTGAAACTACTTGTTTTTCCTAGTTTTACTGACTTAATGTTAGTCATACCAAAGGTACTTTAGATTAAAAAAAGGAATATGTAAAATTCACAGAATACTGGATGTAATAATTTAATTTATTTTTAAAGATGATAATTGAATAATAAAGATTAAATAAGTAAATTTATGATAGGCTTTTGCGAAACAAATATTGCAAAAAATCTACTTTGAACTGAAAGGCAACGCTTATAAGAACAAGCTAATTCTGACACCAATAAGTTATTTATTCAATTACATATGAAAATATTTTTTAGAAAAAAATTTAAAATAATGCAGTTTTTTATTTATCAGTTTCTCTCTTTTTTACATTTTGTGAATAAAAGTTATTAAAAGTATTGAACAGGAACTTTTGATTAAATACACCAAATATATCTTTTGATTAAATGCACTAAATATCAGCAAACAAAGCTTTTATTTTAATTATTATAATAGTTTTAGTTGTATATGACTAAAAATAAAATTGCTGCTAAGGCTGGCGGATTTAAAGCAAATTATCAAGAAAAAATTTAAATAAATTAAATATAATTGTCATTATATATACGCGACTTCTAGGCTATCACTCGATTGTTCCTTGAAGTTCTGTTAATATCTTAATACACTTCACACAGCAGAGCCACCTGATTTAATACATAGGCATATATAATCAAGAATAATATTGACCAAGTAAAATATTATGTTTTACTTTTTCATACACTTTAACTAAAAACATTTAATTTAAAAATATTTTACCAATTTAATTTATTTTTTATATATTTTTATTCTTCCCACAATTTTTATCTTATTTTATTTATTTATTTTATGCTTAAAGAATAAGAAAATGTGATAAAGAAAACAAATCATGTCTCTGTGCGTAAAATTCCTTCAAATCAGAACAGCAACGAAGTAGACACGATATTATTTTTCTACCAAGGTATTCCTATATATATGAGAATGTAATTCATTAAAATTTCATTGATTTAAAAATTAAACTTCTTCATCATTTAAATCATAAGGCTTCTAAGAATGAAGAACTATAGTTTAAGATTTAAAAATCCATAAATTTCAGCAATCGGTAGCTTGAAAGAAAAATAGTTATTTTTATAATGATATAAAAAGGGCCAGAATTCGGTACATTATTTAAGAAGTTCTGGGAAATATTCATGTGTAAGACTTTTTTCGTTCTATCCGATGATGCAAAAACCGAAGTCCTGGGATGGTTAGTTTGATCATTTAACACGGACATGTGAATAAAACTCTGCTCTAAATAATTAAAAATATATCAAATTTTGAAAACATTACCTTAGAATACTGTGCAAACACGTTTCTGAGGGAGTAAAATTTAACATCAAAATTTGACCCAAATAAAGAAAACATCAGCAAACAAATTAGAATACAGAGAAAATAAATGATATATTCGATGTAAGATGTAGGAATGATAAACTCTCACAATAAATACTTATTTTATTAAAGTTTGCATGTGCTTAGTAAAAATGCAATATATATATGAATAAATCCAACAGTTGTGTAGCTAGGGAAGAAAAAAGAAATAAAGGTTGCGCATTTGACTGCAAAGTAAATCCTCAACTTTTCCATTAGTTTAAAATTAAAGCGTTTTCCGATACAACAAAAAGTAAACTACTGGCCTTTTATCTTAACAATCAATTCAAAGGAAGACACGGCTGGGTAAATTCGCGTCATCTTCGTCGCGATAGAAACAAAGCAACAACATTACTCAGCATACCAGAGCATCAAATGCGTCAATTTGGAAATTCTTTCTATAACTGACAAGCAATAAAAAAAGAGGCGATAGCATTTCAGAATCCTTTCAAAACAAATATCATTTGCGTTGCTTTGACCTTTCCATCCTCACCGGAGTCGTTAAGGCATTTGCCAGATTCTAAAACTATTTTGCTTTTTTTCTAGGTGACAACACGAAAGACAAATAAAAACAAGTGAAAAGTGTAAGCTTTCTTAAAAGTGTTGCAGTGAGAAGCCAAAGAAGGGATTTATACACCGCCATCTTACAAATGTAACGCCTACTTTAGGAAAGTAAACGCAGCTATCAGTTGAAATTGCTGTACCGCAGAACTTGCGCGAAGTTCTCTTTATTGGGTCTTCGAAACGTGACTGCTATTTTTAAAAGGAGATAGAGTTTTCTCTGTGCTGCTGTTGTTAGTGTCGTGATGTACAGCTTTTTGGTGGAACAATGCCTTTTTCTCTGCACTGCACTCAGAATAGTGCTACGTATAATATACAGCGTTATTACTAGGTAATGTAAGTTGTTTACTGAAGCCAACAGAAGTACGTTTTGGAGCTTAGTGTTGATGGGAAGAAAAAAGGAATATATGTGATATTTTTGTGATATGTAGCCATTGTGCATATAGTAGTTTTTATTTTTATGAATTTCGAGCACCAGTCACATTGAAATCTCTCATGGAGACTATCTTTGAAAGTAAGCAATATTTCTCAGAATATAAATACACATCACCAAAAGTTATGCTTTGTAAGAACCTCCATAGTAAATTATGTAAGGCTGAGGGTGATCTTCTTACGAAGGCTTCACTGTATAAAGTGAATAGGAAATACTTCTAAGACTTATTTGATCTCATCGTGCGAAGACAGTTTTGCGAAAATGTGATAATGGCAGAGAAAAGGTCAGATTTTCAAAGTGAAATACGAAACACAGTAAAAACTAAACTGGCTTTTTTGCCTGAAACTGCTTGCCATTCCAGTGCAGGAATTCTATCAGGAGATTTAATTTCCTGAATGTTTCCTGATTAAGTAGTCGTTTTCTACATTTTGCGTTGTTTATGATAAAAATGTTACATTAAAATCCTCTATGTCCTGTCTCTTGACCTCGTGATCAGATACGATCACTTAGTAGCCACATCACCACCTAAAATCATCTGGACAATGATCAGTCTCAGCATGGGACACTACAAACGCAAACTGCAACTTGTTGCTAAATGTTCTGCAAATGAATCTGCATTTTAAATACAGAACTCGTCTGAAAGAAAATTTTCTCATGTATACTAAATTTTTACTTAAGGACAAAAGTAAAATTTCAGAATATATTAGCGTTTACTACGTACATATAAAAGTAAGAAAATCGTTTTATTCTGATTAACTTGTACAGGCATCAAAATCTTTCGATTGCACGGAACCGAAAAATTCCGCAACGACCTCGCCGGGATTCGAACTCCGGACCTCAAGAATACGCGTCAAGCGTGATTCTAGTTACAACACGAAAGCACGCGCAAAGGTCGGAGAAAATACCTTATATACTACTCCTTTTAAAGGGCAACTGGAGACCCCTTCCCCAAATCCTAGTGGCGATGAAATATCGTATATCACCTTTTAGTTTGGGTGCCACTTGTGGATTCATTAAAATTTTTTTCAATGTTCAAAAACTGAAGAAATCAGCAATGCCTTCACCGCGATTCCGGAACTTTCGAAAATACGTCAAGTGTGCTTCGAGTTACACTACGAAGACACACGGAAAGGAGGGAGAAAATACCTCATAAATTAAAATAACCGAATACCGGTAATTTTCATTTTATTTAAATTTAGCTGGCAAATTGTAATAGCTGCATGGGCGTTTACTCATTTTTTTCATGTTTGACTAGAGTATGGGGTTTTTGCCTTAACAAGTTCTCTACGGAGGAAATATACAAAATTATTCTTTTATTCTTTGTGCAAATTATTTCCAATCTTATGCCACGATCAGTTACTAGCCTATTTTTCTTTTTCATGAATTCCGATGGTTTAAAATGAAATATTTTATTTATTACGGTTAAATAAGAATAAGAAACGCAAAATAGGATTTTCATTCAGTAAAAATATAAGGTATACGTCAAACAAGCATTAGAAGCAAATAAATTAAATGAATTAAGAAACCTTTACCCCTGACTTTCCTTCGCATATAAAAATATTTTTATTTATAAGCTCTCGATTCCTTCTACAAAAACCTGAATAAATAGGCATTCTTGAAATTTCTTTAAATGTACTTTACAGTTTCTGAAATGATGTATTTTCTTTCTTCATCAAAAATAAATGAGAATCCGGAAAAATGGCCCAGAAGAAAAATAAGCCATTTTTCAACAAGAATATGGCACTTCAACTACTTGAAACAATACTATATCATTACGAAAGGCACAGATTGGATAATACGAAAACTTTACGAGGCACCTGGGAATATTATTCACGAGCACTTATCCACAATTCAAAGTAAAGGATGAGAATAAATTTTGGCCCATTTTCTTTCTGCTGCCCTAAAGTATATAATTCGGCTCAGAACGCAATATTCTCGTTTACTGTGTTAAGTTCACAGAAATCGATTAGCACTTTTTATGATTATCTTTTATTGTTTTCAGTTTTTATTTATCATATAACATCTGTTTCAGTTTTTGTTACCATATAATTACTATTTGTTAACAAATTTTAAAACTGATGTACTTAGCAACATGAGTGTGACGAACACACTTAACATTTACTTGCTTTTTAAGCCTAGGTAAAAAATTAATACCTCGTTCCTTCCGTGTTTAGCCCCTTCTCCTTATAAGGTATTTCTCCCGCCTTCTGAGCATGACTTCGTGGTGTAATGGTCAGCACACTCGGCGCGTATTCGAGAGGTCGGAGACTCGAGTCCCAGCGAAGGCATAGTTCATTTAAAATTAACGAAAATATTAGTTATACCTAAAAACACCACGAGCAGTCACATTGACTGTTAGTAATACTAAAAAGTGCACAAAAGCAAAGGCGGTTTTGAACAATGAAGAAAATTGGACAATATGTTTAGAAGAGCTTGATGCTTTTATTGCTATTATTTATGCAAGAGGAGCATATGGTTGCAATGATATTATTACTATTTTTTGTAGAATAATAAATAGGGTCCTCCTTTTTTTCGAGAAACAATTTCTCGCAACCGTTTTCAAGATATTACGAAATATCTAAGATTAGACTTGAAGTCAACTACGACTCAGCCTTTAGAAAGTAATACATTTGAACTTTTTTCAGATATTTGTAATAAATTTACACAGAACTGTGCTGTTTCCTATAATCCAGAATAAAATCTATTTGTGGATGAGCAGTTATTTCCATCTTATCCGTTATCTGAATTCAGGTAGAAATTTGATTGCAGACAATTATTTTCCTCACTATCATTAGCTAAAAGTTTCAAAATACAAGTTTCGTAGGCACAGTAACAAGACATATATACTGATGTCAAGTAAAAGCATCGTTCCGATGGATTCGAGAGGGGTCAAAATGGCTATATTCATTGAAATATGAGACACGAAATTTTTCGCGATTACAATACTTCACTTTCCTTTGCATATGGAAGTAAAAGAAAATCTTTTTCACTTTGTTTACTTCAGTCAGTTAAAAAATTAAACCTTTTTTTTTTTGCGAATTCCTTTTGTAAGATTCTATCAAAATTAAACTGAAATATTTTACAAGAAATAGCCAAGTACAAATGCAGCGTGCATTTCTCCGCAGAATTTTACATACGAACACCGTAACTCTGCATCTTCAAAATGTTTCCATATATTAATGACAACAGAATTCAATTTTTATTCCTATAAGACAACACTTTGTCACAAAATACTAAAAGAAAAATATAATTCTTAAAATTAGTAGATTTACCATCAAAATATAATGGATAAATCCCGTAGTACAGTTTTATACTAATTGCAAATTTTAATTTTAATTATTCTTTTCATTTACAGGTACTTTAACATCTGTATTATTTGCAGAAAACGAAGTTAAATGAAGTAGGGATTACCTATAATAAGCAATATCAAATATTTTCCTAGCTCTTAATTAAATGCATTGCAAGGTTAAAAATTAATTTATGTAGGTAACGTTAATAAGCAGTAACAAAGCAGGAATACAGTCTTATTAATTTAATCTCCCTAAAGCTACTGTTCAAATACATTTTCCGATCGATTGTGTTATATTTAAACAGAACAATCATTAAAACTGAGCAGTGGGGACAACAGTAATAAAAATCATACATCATCGCGCATTTTGCGATACAAATAAGTATAACAATTAGTTGTTTACATAATAACTCAAATTTAAGTAGATAATTAACTTGTATTGTGTACACGTAACAAGTAACACGAATTAAATTAATTCTTTGAGCGAAAAGACATATTCGCGAAGTGCAGGGAAGTGATATTATTATTAATGTTTTATATATGCAAAGGAGATTAAGCACCCTCTGATTTTTATCTGATACTCGGTTTCTCAAATGAAACTAGCGTTCTTCTCTATTTACAGGAAAACTGTAATTTTTTTTTCTTTTTCTCTGTGCAACACAATTTTTGTGTTAAATAATTAACAAAATTAAACCTTAGTTTAAATTTGATTACAACGAGAGAGACTCAGTACATTTCTATAAACAACAGCCATGCTAAATTCATCTACGGCAACAGAATATTAATTATTCTGAACATGCTGACTATCGTCATCGGAATTTCAGATGACGGCAACCAGCTTGTTAAGAATATAATTCTAGACAAGAAAATAGAAATTATTCTGAATAAACTTGCAAAAAATAGGTATTTTTCGAAAGCAGGAGAGATGAAAATGTGCAATGCCCTGGCCGGAAATCGAACCAAGGACTTCTCGAATACGCGCGAGCGTGCTGACCACTACACAACGAAGGGATGCCATAAAGGCGGGAGAAATACCTTATATACTCCCCCTTTTAAAGGGCAATTGGGGATTAGAGGACTCAATCGCCAAATCCTGGTGTTGGAAAAGCATCATTCACCACCTTTTTTAGTTCGAGCGCCACTGTAGAGACATTAGGATTTTTTGGAAGCAGAAGTCATGAAAAATGAGCAATGCCCTCGCCGAGACTCGAACCAAGGAACTCTCGGATACACATCGAGCGTGCTGACCACTGCACCACGAAGGCATGAAAAGAAGGCGGGAGAAACACCTTATAAACTAATCGTCGCGAAGGCAGCAAGCATAGCATGCTAGACGCATATATATATATATATATTGATATTTATGGAAACAAAGCAATAATTTTAAAAATGTCTGAAAAGAATTATGCCTAAAACTAACATTATTAGCTACGTATAGCCTGAAAACTTAAAAGGGAACCACGACCTGTAAAACTTCAAAGCTATCTGCGGTCAAAAGCTTAATTTTAGATAAAAATATACATACCAAAGAAAGACTCACTATTTCAAATTGAGTTAAAAAATAATAATTATATACACATGTACTAATTCAAAAGCTGATAAATGAAGATAATAGCTTATAGAGTACATTATTTATTAAACAAGATAAAAGAGAAACACGTCAGAGTAAAACATAAAATTAGGCAAAGCAACAATCTTGTGTTTGGCGTAGATTTTAGTCAATCCCTCCATCAATTTTAAGGATAAACAGGTACAGTTGCTTCTTCCCCAAGAGCAAAGAAATCTGTCAACATTCTATACATTTCTTTGCACCTGATGGAGAGAGACCTGTACCTGTTTGCCCTCGAAATCAACAATGTCTTGATTAAAAGTTACGCCAAATACAAGGTTGTTGCTTTGCAGGTTTTATGACTTCGTTTATTCTTTGACGAAAAAAAAGCATTTATTGCAAATGAAAATTTTGTAATCTAGCGGAGATAAATTAATATAGTAAGAGCACTTATTCTTGAGAATAAGAATACATGGGTTACAACTACATCTATAACTTTTGGCTTTTGTAATATATTTGAAGAAAGAAGCAGTCATGTTGGCAGTGGAAACGCGAAAAAAAGAGAGACAATTTGATGTCTTCAATATTAGAACTTAGTTTACAATGATTTATTTTCATTTCAGATTTGTTCCATTTGTTAATTTTAAGCTTTGGATCCCAAATTTCAAATTACCAGTAGGTAAAGCGTTATGCTGTAAGGATTTTAAGTTTCACTAAAGTTTATTTTACTTTAAAAATTTGCTATCCTCTCTTATTTTCCATTTCCGGCCAGAATAAGCGCGAAAGAGAATTAATTGTTCATGTAAATGAGATTGCAAACTGTATAAGTATTTAAAGCATCGCCTTTAGGAAAAAGGAGAAGAGAGAGCGACTTGTCGCTGCTTTACCACGCGCGTGCCTTTCATGTCTGCCTTAAGGCCAGAACTTAGTTCTCGTTGATATTTGAACACGTATCCTACTTTTTGGATTCCGCTCACTATATACCTAGCGTTAAAAGGCCAGTCTTCGCGTTACTACTCTCTGTAAAGCATTTAAGTTTAGTTCTTATTTAGATCAGTTAGTTTAATTCTTATTTTATACATTTTAGACCAGAAGTGCTGGTCTCTGTATCCCGAAGTGCGGGAACGACTGTACACTGTGAGAAATAAAGGGTAAATTTAACCCTTCTTACTTTGTTATATCTCCTACCGCACGAACATAGTTTTGAGTAAACTTCCTATGGACTCCAGCTATGTTTGCAATGGCAACTAGAAGGAAAAGTAAACCTGACTATGCAAGTATTTACATCACGGACTTAGTGTAAGAATCATGCAAAGAAAACTAGTAATTTTGGAATGGAGCAGTTTAAAGAGGTTTATTATAAACAGTTGCTATTTTTAAAACGGAAAGCCTAATTAAAATGGAGCAATAAGGACTATTCCAAATTAAAGGTAGTATTTTAGCCCATCCATTTTCCCTCCTACATTCGCTTTTAAAACGCAAAGATGAAACAACCAAATAAAAAAGGATAGTTAGGGGACTATTGCAAATAAAAATTTATAATATTTTATCTTACACAGGCACACATACACACACACGCAGACAAATACATACAAGCGCATATGCTATATATCGCATGCGTATTAAGTTAGTAAATGTACATTTGATTTACGTAGACATCCACTTATATATACGACTATGCATACTGCTTTTTTACACTCCCTGTATTTTTAAACTTCCAATTTATTTGTTTGTTTTCTTCTTACATAATTACTGGCTGGTGAAAACGCTATTTAAAATTCGTTGTTAATCCTTATAGGTAATTTTTACTTATTCTGCACTAGTACTTAATTTTCATTCGTTGGCGTATCACTTTCAAGTATAACGCAAATGGCATTACAAATGTTAATTTACCGGTAATTACGAAGAAAACACATTATATTAAGAGATATATGTTATTTTTTAGTATGAATTTTATCATCATTCATAGTTTGCTTCGCTTACCTAAATACTACAAGCGTTCTTTTGTTGCAACTAGCATGCTCAAATGATAAATGTCGTAAATTACAGAGCAATCGAAACTTTACGGAAAAGTACTTAAATAACAAACATTTTGTAGAGAAGAGAGAATGTCACGCGAAGGAAATAACTCATCGTCAATTTCTATAGCATTTCCAGAACACTATATTAGAATGCAGGACATTATATTTGGCAAAAATGCCTTTGTTTTAAATAACTGTGAGTTACGTTTATCTAGAATGGTTAGAAAATTTCAACCTTTGTAAGCCTTTCCGGAAAGCAGTATTTTAAAAAGGTGAATAATTCATATTAAGATAAATATATTCGAATCCTAAATTTTCGCAAATTTAGAAAAAATTCGAAAATTTGAATTTTGGATATATTTTTGTCATTTAAATCTTTCGAATTCTAACCTAAGAACCGTATAATGTATTTCACGAATTAAAAAGCTTTAGAAAGATAACTTTTTTTGACATGAATAGAAGCTTTCATTTAAAGAAGAATACAAAATTTGAGGAAATTATCTAAAATGTTCTTAATGAAACCATCATCAAGAGCAGTCTCAGAAATAGGTTCAGAAGATTAGGCATGCTAGTTTCAAAAACTGAAGACACAAAATTTAGTTAATTCCTAGAATAGTTTAAAGCACATTTAGGAATTCTTAAAATGTTTTCGACTTTTCTTATTTTTTTAGAAAGAATTTACCGTCTCATATATAGTGTTTATAAACTTTAACTCTTGAAATAATACTCACCTCTACACTTGCTTTCATTTAAAAAGATTCTACAAGAATTCAAAACAATATTGAACTCTTTCTCAAACATATATTGCCAAATTGGTTTGAAAAAAAAACAATTTCAAGATAAAACAGTTTTAATTATGTATTTATGTAGTATGTATATATTTTAATTATGCATTATATAGCTTCATAAAATATATAATACATTTTTAAAAACTGTATTCTTAAATTCGTTTGTCATTAAACGTAGATTTCAAGTTTTGTTTCGATTTAAAACTTTTAAAGATAAGTAAAAGTCCCTTTTCCTATGCCTTCATATTATTATTCTTATGAAAAAGATTCTGGTTTGGATGAGAGAAAATTTAAGCTTCGCTCCACTTCAAACTTACATAAATATTCTAATGCATATAGGCATAAATTTCTGTAAAATATAAGAACCGATATGCAATCATACTCTGTTTTAATGAGCAAGAGTGATGGTATACCTCCCACGTTTAGTTCTCATTAAAACAAACGATAACGATTTTCAGGACTGCAGAAGTCTAACGATTTTATTCTACCCACCTTCCTACTCAGATATTACCCAATGACATAGAGAGAACTACTTTAATAAATAAACTGAGCTGGCTTCCAGATGCTGCACATAATCCAATAGAGTTACCGTTTAAAAACTGCTTCATTTAGCAGCAAAGCAACATTATTAGTTGCTTCAAAATTAATGTTTTGCAGTTGGCCCCTATTTTAAAATCTCCATAAATATTTTCACATCTTAAATTACAGAACTCAGTATATCATGAACAAATACAAGCAGGTCGTGAGTACCTCTTTACCGATCGATAACTTCATTCGTTGCTCAGCTAGGAATGTTTTCCTGCATCCCAAAAGTGCCACGCTAATTTTCGAAACAACGCTAAGCACTATTTGGGGACCTCACACTCCACGAAATTACATTACCTGGTTGGTCCCTACTGTATTGGCCGATGCAGAGTTCAGTGACAATAAGGCCTGTTTGTCGTCAAGCGTCAAAGACATTTTATTGAGTCTCGGGGATACTGAATGTTTCAATGATGTCGAGTGGATGAGTACGATTATTAGAACAACGGATTACATGTGGGTTTCAGATGGCTATCTATAACGATTATTATCCCCTTTGGATTCAAGATAGAAGAATCATGTTCGTATATATATTAGAACATCTTAGGATACCTATTTATTTTATCGCAATGTATTTTCGTTTTGGCAGAGATTGTGGAAAACATGGACAGTAAGCACAATAAAGAAACGTTACATCCGTCCAGGTTGTACGCACCATATAACTATTAACGGTTATGTAAAAAGTTTTAAAAGTACCAGCTCATATAGCATTTATAAAGAGAAAATCCCTTAAAGCTCGAGTATAGCTAAAACTTTATTATAACAATTTAAAAGCAGATGAAATTCGAAATATTTCTTAAATTCCAGAATGTGTGTCATTGAAAGGCATTGCTCGTTACAAGTATTTTCAGAATTTATTAAATAGAAAGGAATCGTTCACAGCAATAAGCCCCCTCCTCAAGACTACCACATCTGAAAGTAATTCTGGGAACACAGTTAAAATTTATACTAAACATTCCTGGTAGTTATGTTCAAAGTCGATCGCTTCTAAAGAATTTGATACTCAGCTGAAATCGTTAGCAGTAATCTTAAACTTCAGTCTACATTAAATTTTAATAAAAGGCACAAATAACTTTTGGAGGTTTGCAAACGTGATAAAATATGAACTTTAATATCTATTTCTATCTATGATGTCCTACTTAATTATTATTGTTGTTACTATTAAACTAAAGATACTAGTAACTAACATTAGTAAATACTTAATTACTAATAACTTTCATTTTTGTCTGCACGTATTGAACCAGCAACTACTAATTGTAGTCTCGGAGAATTTCAGCTAATAAATTTTAAAATTAATCAGAATTTTAAAATTAAATAAAAGATGCAAGACAAGAGAAAATGCAATGACGATTTTACATGCGTGTAGAAATTATTGAGCAGAATTTTATGTTGGTCATTAAGCCTTGTCTGAGTTACTTATACGAGAAATAGAACTTACTGGCTTAACTTCCTTTAACTAACGATTCCATGTAACTGCCTACATTTCATTTTTCATTTTAAACAATTTATTTCTCAAGGCATACTGTCTTACAACACCTCTTTATACAGTACGTTTATATTAATAATTCTATATCAAAATGATTGTTCCCACAGGTATATTGTTGACTTAAAACCTTGTTTGGGAATTCAGTATTATGGAGTATTTGGACTATCTAAGCTCTAAAGTATTGTGCAAAGACTTCAGAAAATGTATCTCCAAAACATATTCTATTACATTGTTTGCAGTTTTATAGCATCTCCTATGTTAAAATGTTTTTGTTGTTTTCTGACCTCGCTGGATTTTTGCACTAATACAAGACGCAGTTTATCTTAATACTTCAAGTTCAGTTAACAGTTATTGAATCATTCCTATGAGTAAATTATGTTTTACTAAATTGAGAACTGAAATCCAGTTCATAGACTTGATTATCTATTTTGAATAACTACGACCAACGCTTCGATTTTATCGCAGACTTGAGTTTAAATCATATGGGAATAATATCAGATTGTTCTTATAAAAATTTTTTCTTTAACAGTAATTAGAAAAATTATGCACAGTATAGACAACATATCAACAGATTTTAAAACGTGACGAGAAACTTCACATAGAACATTTGACAGGTTACTTCAGAGCTTAATAAATTTCGTATTATGTCGCTAAAGAACAACAACATGAAACTAATTTTGCATGTTGAAAAAGAAAAAGTAATTGATTTGGATTAGATTGCAGTTCAAGAAGCGGAAGTTGACGTAAACATATTGTCTTGCAGTATAAAAAGAGCAAGTTCATCTAAAAATGACTAAATAAGGAAATATTTAGTGATAATAATATATATATATATATTACTAATATTGATAAAATATTAGTAAATAATCAATGTGAGATAATAATGAATATATGAGAATAATACGTACGTTTAAAAGAAAAATAAAATAGAGTCTATTTTACTATGAGATACATTTACCCCTACGTAAGTACGATGTGGAAACTCATCTGAAATCTATATTACAAAATACTGATATTCTGCATTCCGAAATACAAAGCATCAACTCTTTCGCCTATTCTGATCAAACAAGTCGTAAATATCACAAATATTTGATCGCTGTTTTTAAAACAATCATGCATATTTTTACGATGTGATTAAACGAAATCATTCGGTATTACACAAAATTAAAACTGAACTCTAAAATTATTTCAGTTTAAAGAGCTCGAGTGTCTGTTTTTGCGTTTAATTTTTGAATGTAAAATAGTATAAATAGAAAGATGTCAAAATACAATTTAAAAATATAATTACTGTGTAGAGTCATTAGCTTGTTTTCAAGCATAAGACGTGAAAAATGCCTAATGTCCTCGCCGGAACTCGAATACGCGCCAAGTGTTCTACCGTTACACCACGAAGGCATGCTGGAAAGAGGGAGAAAATACCTTATAATTGTTTAAAAAACAATGAAACGTACAGACGATTGCATTATATTTGTTTACCAACAGAATTAAATTTGGATCCAGAGCAACACACACAGCTAGAGTTTGAAATATTGTAGATGAGATGCATATTATTTACGGTATTTAGTAAAAACACGCTTTTTTATTACAAAATTGGTATAAACGTTAATTACATTTATTTCAAAATGTTAATAAGTATATATATGCATTTTAAACGATTCCTTTTACTATGCCGATAAACGCCGCCCAACCGGTATAGCGGTTAGCTTTGCTGACTGCCTTGCCGAAGGTCGCGGGTTCGGATCCAGAAGGCATGGATGTTTGTAAATGTATAATGTCGGTGCGGCACTTTAAATATGCGGCCAGCCTGAAGTCCTCTTGCGTGGTTTGGTGTGGAAGACGAGAGGAGTAGGAGAACCTCAGACCCGTCCCCGCCCGGCGTACTCGCCATCAAAATTGGGGGGGCGGAACTGAGCTAAATCGTAGCGTCACCTGCAAGGCGCTCAAGACTGTTGCCAAACGACAGGCGTATCTTGCCCTCATTGCCACGAAGAGTTTCGTGGGCATGGGCTGACGTTACTGTCAGACAAGTGTGCATAAGTAACTACAACAACTCAAATGTGTAATACAGGTCAAAAAAGAAAGTCCTCAAACAGAGAATAATTTCCTATTTTGGCTCGCTGAGAACTTTCTTCTTCTACCACAAAGAGAACATAATGATATTAAAAACATCTAAATTAAGAATTTAAAATGTTAGAAATGTTGGCTTAAATGAAAATATAAGTTTGTAAGATTTAATTTTGAGTCTGACTATTTATAAAGTTATTTAATGAAGTCTAATTTC
>KK119982.1:45398-70551 GCA_000611955.2 Stegodyphus mimosarum
TGGAAAAACACCATATTTGAAGACTGAGACACTTGAAAGCACAGCGTTAGAAATATAGAGATGTCGTCACGCTATGGCCCTGAAACAGAAGAAACGCAGATCAGAGCACCCGAACATCAGCGATCGTTGAAACTTTCAACACAAGGCATTAAATCAAATTCCTAATTTTTATTTCGCAGTTCCGTCACTGGAAACGGTTGAGTGTTCATTGGAGTAAACTTTCGCACATCACTTGAAAAGGGCCTGTACACATGCATTGGGGTTAGCAGCGGAGATCAATCCATGCCATATGACTCTTACATAATTCTGATGATGTAAATGGAACTAAAAGTCAAGTAACCAATAATAATTTTACAGAAGTAATAACTGCCCAATCAAAATGCATTGTAAACCAAAACTAACTCAGTCTGAATTGGGATTTCACCCTGAACGTAGCACTTGCTCTTTACGCTTCGGTCTATTTGGACTGCTGTCTGCTGCTTTCTTCTTTCTTACTGAAAATTAATCTAAAATGTGAGTTATTTTGGAATAGGCACATTTCATGTGCCAAGTTGATTGTGGCCACAACAAGCGGAAATAAAAAATGAAGATTTAATCTGCCTTCGCCTCCAATTTCTTATTCGTTATGGATCAACACTTCTACGACGTTAAAATTTTATTATTTCATATATATATATATTAACAACAGATAATTCTGAAAAAATAATTAATAATTACTAATGTAGCGAAAAATGCTACGAAATGAATTCCATAATCAAGATTCTTAATTATGATTTTTGGTTAGCAGGTTTACCCCTGCGGGAGGATATTAATTCTATTTAATTTACCTCTTTCTTGATATATACCAAGATGAATCTCTTTCTCTCGCTGTATATATATATATATATATATAGTTCGTTAAAACTTTACCGGTAGAGGGCGCTGACGACTCGAAGCACAATGAACAGGATAACAGTACGCTCCATTCGTTTATTCTTTTAATAGCAATTGTTCAGCATTACCTCCAGAACATTGTACGACACAACTAAAGCGACTCACAGCGCCTGATACAGCTGAATACAACATGTCAGAATGAATTGCGAAAACCTTACATGAGATAGAATCTTTGAATTCGGCCGATGTTGAAGGGCATGAACGGTACACAAGTGATTTCAATCCTACATCGAATAGCTGAGAGAGGCACATCCAATAGCCCCACTACCAGAAGTTGACCGGAGTGAGTTCGGGTGATCGTGGAGGCCATCAGAGGTACGCAATAGAAATCGTTTTACTGGAGTGGCACACTGTGGCTGTGCGCCATCCTGCATAAAGCTTATTACAGATAACACCCCGTATTTTGAATCAATGCGGGCATCGCTTTGTCAAGCAAAAGAATGAGTTAACCCTCAGCGGTTACTGTGCTCGTTTTCCAGACAAATATGAGACAGGGTTCTTCAAAGAAGAATGTTCCGACAATGAAAGATAAGGTGAAACTACACCAGATTGTCAACTCGGCTAGATGCAGTGACTTCGTTGTGTATTCTCGCGGATTCGAAGTCGTGTGGAGTATAGTGTGGAGTGCGCCTTATTCATCCAGGAAATATTGAACAAACACTGAGGGTCGCTTTCAATTCTTGGCATATCATACTCGTCAAGTGGATTATAGCTATGTCTCCCGGTTGTAACTCATGCAGTGATTGCAATCAATAGGGATAGAGATGCAATATCCCATGGAGGGTACGTTAAATCGATGAGTGAGGCACATTCAATATCCTTCCAGCTATGCGAGCACTGCTGCTTCCCGTGAATGATTCCTCCGCTATCACTCAGAGTGGTTTCCACGCAGTAATTCGGCCCTTCGCCAACAAAGGTCTTACACTTCGTGGCCGATCTTCCAAAGAGCCAGCTTCTACGAACCGTTTGATAAGCTTCAGTATTCCAGAACACGAAATGGGACCATGTTTCGTCTTAATCCTTTCGCTGTGCGAAATTTTCGCAGAGCAACAGTTGCTGACTCTTCGTTCAAATAGAACAATTTCACTAACAACGCTCGCTCGGGTAATGATAACATTCTGAAAGTGAATGAGAAATCCTCGTCTATCACAGTTTTTTATTGCAACAGTAATTTGCATAATTCTGCTGAATCTCTCGCTTATCAGCATCCTCTACTGTTGACATTTGTAACTAAATATCTTTTGCTACTAAAAAAATCCCACTTCCTTGTGAGCCCTTTCTTGCAAACCGCACTTCTTTATCATAATTTCTTCCTTTTTTATGAATTTTTAAAGTCTTAACGAATTTTTGGCTCACTCTTTATATATGACAAATATATATACATTTTACATACAACAGCACTACAAAATGTTTTAAGCCAAAAATATCCCAATATTATTTCCGCGCATTATGCTGCTAAAAATTAACCAATTGTAGACAAAATAGTTAGAAATTTAGAACCTAATTCACAAAGACATGAAAGAAATGAAATTCAAAGCCAATAAAATCCAAAATTTCCCAATTTATATATTTCTGTTGTTTTCGAGATTCATCTGGTTTGAAAACATTTATTGATGTTTTTTTACATTTTTTTGGAATTTTGGGAATTTAATTTCTTTCATGCCTTTATTTGTATCTAAATTTATGAATTTTTTTTTAATTTATGAGTTTATGAATGAGAAGTTTATGAAATTTATGAATTAGGTTCTAAATATTTTACCATTTTCTCTCTCTCTCTAATATATATATGTATATATACTCTAATTGGTTTGGCTAGCTATTCTGCAGCATACGAACACCAGTTACTTGAATATGAATGCTACTTATTTCACCGCTATCATTTGTACAGTTAATTAAATTTTGCTTGGATGTTAGAAGGCAAAAGAGGTACCAGAGACCAACTCTTAAATCTACTTCCTAAGGGATATTAATATCGTCGGCTGTTTGGTAAATGACGCTATTAAAATACTTAACCATCACGTTTCTGCATTCTTTAAGATTTTAACATCTCTGGCAATAATTGTTTGAAAGTCTGCGTACGATAGGCAATCATGCAACATTTATTAAAATGAAGTGATTACAGAATACAAATCTGCATAGGCTCCGTAGAACGTGACATTTGTTAAGGAGTTTTAACAAACGTCGCACTGACTGCGTATTTAATTATTCAGCAAACGTATAGCAGCATGTAAAGTGAAACTAATTAACTGTCTAATTTGCTCTTGGATGAATCTTTGTTATTCCTAAGAATTATAGTCACAAAATAAACAAAAATCTAATTCATCTGCATTAACACAGCTCTGAGGTAGAATTTAATTAAAAGGTTAATTAAACTATGTTTTGCCGTGCAACTAAAAATTACAAGGCACCTCCACTTGAAAGATTTTAGGTCTTCAAGTATTTAAAGGAGTAAGCCACAAAATCAAACGTTCACGGTATTATCTCAGATCTGGTAAGGGTGGCGGTGTTCTAAACCTACGTCATACCAGATACAAGAATTCAGTCACCAAATATACAGGTCGGCTATATAGATTAAATGTCTCTCAGGCTAAAATGCTGCACTGGATGGTTTATCATAGCATAGTCTTTAAAATACAAATTCGTTCGCAATTTGAACTCAAACTAATTTGCATTCTGGTGACGGCACAGCATAAAAATAAAGTGTTGAATAACTTCAGCTTACAAAACTATGGAGAAAAAAACATAATGAATAAATATATAAATATTCATACTTTGAATGCAATTTGTAGTTGGTGAATGTTAAACAAACAAATCCTGGCTTTAATTTAGATGAATTTAATCCCTTTTATACAGATTACTTAAGTAAACTTTGAAAATAATTATGAGATTAAATTGTAAATTTAGCAACTTCTATTAAATATACTAATTATTAATAAGGATTAGCGTAATGTGCTTAAATTTATAGTGATCTAGTTACCATCCCATCATATTTTTGCCAACAGATTGCGATAGTGGCTTTGTTTCTCTTCTCTTTGCTGAACTTTCTCGAAAGAGTGGCTTTTGTTATGGCTTGAGGACAAGTTTCTTGTCTTTATTTTCATTCCTGCAGCTGAAAAAGCAGGCTCTATTTAAACTTCTAAACTAATTCACTCACGTTACGCTAATGCTTGTTGATAATCATTAATCTTTATCGTTTTTCTTCGTCATTTTCTTTATCGTATTGTTTCGGTTATAATTATCATGTCCCTTTAGTTGTATGGTATAACCATGTTCTGCAGGATAGTAATATTAAATAACTTTCCCGAAAATGAGCCAAATGAATGTTCAATTAAAATGGAATTTCATCGTACATTTATTTATTCAATTCTTTTGGTGAAATTCTATTTAATATTTGAATAAAAAGTTCCTAGATATGAAGCAATTATATACAAGAATAGCTACTAGCGTTACTGTCTAAACTGCCTACATTTCTTTCATTATAGGGTCGACTTTTCTTTTAAATAAGAGAAAAACCTCATTATAATTCCTGTCACGTTCTTTTATTCAATTTTCTCTCATGTTTTTTAAGAACATTTTCTAAATTTCTGACTCAATTTATTATGATATTACAAACAAACATTTCCCTGTCTAAAGAACTTCTTTTATGTTATAATTTAGGGATATTGCAAAAATTAACACTTAGAAAGAAAATTTAATAAATGATTTCTAATAGCTTAAAAGGAAAAAATAGGTGTCTTTTATGGGGAAAAATTAATAATTAGATGTTTAGATAGTACACAAGGACTATAAACATCTCCCCTTGCACATTAACTGTAACTGCAGTCATTATGTTTGTCTAAACACGTCATAAAGCACAGTGTCACTACAGCATTCAAATATATACACTGCGCTAAAAGAAAAGGGGGACAGTTCTATATCTCCCGGTCTGCTGGGTCGATTGACGAAATTGAAACTGTGTTTTTCATGTCTCGAAAGCGCGATTTAAGATATGTATTAGATTTATATATAGCATTGTTCGAATGTAGGCATTTTGAAACAAAATTGGACATTTTCTGAAATGGCATGCCAATGTTTTTCAATATTTCGATTCTACTACTCAAATTATGCCAAAGTTCCAAGTTTTGCAAAAATCGTACGAGTAGTTTTTAAAAAATTAGCTCTCAAAATTTTAGCTCCTTAACGTTTCTTCAATTTGGTATGTATTTATTAAAATCTCTTTTTTTTATATAAAACATATTTGATTCTTTCCTATACAGTTCAAAATCTAGGTTCATTCCAAATAAAATTCACCCATTTTTTATGATTTATTTTTAAAATTTATATTTTTAAATAATTATTAAAACATTTTGAATAGTAACGTATAAAATTTTTACGATTATCTAAGTACGATTAAGTATATGTATTTCTAAGCATACCAGCAAACAATTAGAGCTTTTTATTCAAAATTTCCAATGATATATGTGAATTTATATATTGGAGCATTTTGAAATTTAGCATATTTGTTGAAAGCGATAATAACGAAAATTTGGTTTACGCACTTTGTTAAAATTATTTGAAAGTAGGAACGATGTGACATTTTTTCCGCTCCTGCACAATGGAAGGAAAAGGAAAATAGGTTTACATATACTAAGAGGTATGCCAAGTGAAATTTTCTTGGCTTAAAAAATGCGCCAATTTAAATTTTTGAATTTTTCTCTAAATTTCGCCCCAAATTTTACAAAATTTAATACATGGACATAATTTGAGTCGTAGACTCGAAATATGGAAAAAAATTGGTATGTTATTTCAGAAAAAGTCCCATTTTGTGTCAAAATACCTATATTAGAACAAATCTATATATAAATATAATATATATCTTAAGTCGCGCTTTCGAGACATGGAAAACGCAATTTCAATTTCGTCACTCGACCCAATAGAAAGGGAGATATAGAAATGTCCCTCCCTTTTTTTGGGCGCAGTGTACATGTTTTGATTCAAGTTGCATGGTGTCCGCCGAAAACATCGCGGTAAAAACATCACGGACGAAAACGTCGCGGAGGAAACAATGCAAGGCGAAAACGTCGTGATACAAAACATCGTAGGAGAAAATACGAATCTAAATTTGAATGAAGATGTTAAAGATTCCAATTTTAAGTGCTCGCTTGAACAAAGTAATTACTTTTCTAAGAGATATTCATCTAAATGAATGGTTGATGGGCACTGTAAAAAGAAAGTTTAATTTCCTTATAGCAGGCTTCCTCTAAGGTTTAATAATTTATTTGAAAGTCAAGGAAAAGTCTCTAATTTTTTTAAATAAAAGAACAACGTCACTTATTTAACATGTACGAAAAAAATACAGTAATTTTAAGAGATTAAATTTTAAAAATCTGTCCTAAATATGTATTGCTTCAAAAAATAAATATTGAAATTAGCGATCTTTACACGCGCACACACATAAGCACCAAAACACACATACATATACATATGTAATGTAAAAGACTTCGCAATTTTGGCGACGTAGAATGTTGATCCAAATGGAAAAGCAAACTTGGCAGCCGAGGAAGGTTAATATTCATCTTTATTTCAATTGACAATTGCGGTCACAATTCACTTGACACCCTAATGGTGACTATTCAAGAGCATTAATATTTTTATACTTTAGCGACAAGAACAGAGAAGGGGAATTAAGGGGCTATTGCTAGTTTAGATTATAATTTTGATTTACAATTTTTTTTCTAAGCAGAATTAACAGGCATTGGCATAGATAACCAGAACAATTTTATTTCTTGATGGCTAATTCTGAGGACACATATTCTCCTTTACACATCATTATGGCTGCGACAAGCACCCTACAGTTTTCCGTAGCATATCACATTTTATCAGACAATGGATGACATAGAACGGAGCAATCAACAGCATATCTTAGCATAGCAAGAGGAGGGCAGGCAAAATTAGTGCGCATTTCAGCAGCTGGTATTTATATCTTTTTTGTACAAATTTTGTACTGCGTTTGGACATGAGGCAACCTCAAATGCAGGATTAATAATATTACATAATGCGGATTGGTTTTCCAGATGATGCACTATAGTTCTTTATTTTTAAGACAGGAATGGGACGCAGCCAAATTAAAATGAGGAATTAAAAGAAATATATAATAAACTACTAAGTTTAATTTAGTAATATTCCATTTAATTCCTCATTTTAATTTGGCTACGTCCAACTTAGTAGTTTATTATATATATATTATATATGAAACTAAAAGAAAATAACATAAAAATTTCTAAACTCATGATTACATATATTTAAACTCTTATGCATGTTTATATGTATATATATGTTACGGTGAAACACCGAAATCTGTAGAATGTCTACTTTCACGGGCGAATGTCAACATTCACATAATCTCTTGGTGTATGTCCGAAATATTTTCCAAATCCTCTTATTTCTGACTTACACCGGTAAATGTCGACATTCATCATGTACTAATGGTGAATGTTCAACATATAATAATATTATATTTTCTTCTCCGTAATTCAGTCGCGAAAAAACGCACTTGAGATTTAAAATAAGATTTTAATAACATAAGAACTTAAAACACACAGTACATTCAAAAAGAGAAAGCAAAATAATAAAAGTTAAAAACTTACTTAATTATAGAGTACGTTCTAAATGGGAAAATAAAATAATAGCCATAAAAAACTTACTAAATTATGTGATTCAAATCTTATTTATTGCAACAACTTAAACTATTAAGTCACTTTGAATTGCACAAGAGAAACTTGCTTTTTTACAACTTCATTTATGGGAAACAGCCAGTCGCCTCTTTGTCTACTCCTCTCTTTTCGACCTACACCAGAGCATATCTGTGATTGTCGACATACACCGGTGAGAATCCGAATGTACAAAAATGCAATGTTATATTCGATCTTTCACCGACGTATTTGGTGAATGTTGACCTTCTCTGGTGAAAGTCGACATTCTCCAATTTCGGTCTTTCACAGTGACATATATATATGCATTTTTAAAGTCTTTTAAAATAATAGCATTTCAGATATTAATTAAAAGCTTATAACCAAAACTCTATGATAATAAAATTGTTAATAAATTTCCTCGTTTTGTTTACATAGTAAATTACTATAATCGAAAAATGTTGCTGGAGAACTTATATTCATGCTCCGGAGAATGTTTTAATACTGTAAATAATAATAAATATATCGTTTTGTTAGTACTTCCTTAACTCTCTAATACTAAAATTATTATTCTAAGATAAATAATATAAGTATTTGAAAGTGCATCACAACCCGGTTAAATGAAGTACAACTAGGAATGCGCTTTATTCGCCTGGCTAATAATAACATAGCATATATATTACCAAGCAAATACAAAAATTATATTCAAAATAATAGTTTCCCGAAAAGCAGGGGTAACCCCAATGACGACGTCCACCATTAATCCTTAATCACGATCAATCCTAGAGCAGTTGAAAATAGAACAGGAGGGAAATAAATTGTATCATAATTAAAAGAAAACAAAAATGTTTCCCGGCATTTTTAAGCAGATGTTTGCAGCAGTTTTGTTTGGAGGATAAGTCCACTTGGTTGTGAAATTAAATCAGCATTCATAATAACACATCAAAACAAACCATAGCAAAGCAAACAAACAACAACCAAAAAAAACAAGGATTTTGTTTCTAATGCTTTTGCGTTTCGCTAGGAATCAATGGGAAACAGAGGACTAATGGCTGTGCTCTTAATTTCCGCGATTAGCAATTTATTTTTAAAGAATGATTTAACAATGGTTATACATTAAAAGCTATGTGTTATAAAATTAAGCACTACTGCGGAAAAAAACGCTTCCTAAATACTGTGACAACATCTACTCTCACTGCTGTTGTCTCAAGCATCTTCTTCTCCTTTTTGCATTCTTTTCAGAAATTTTTTGCTTTACCCTAATGGTTACGATAGCGATATTTTCCTCATTCCAGAGGTTTAATGCTGTAATTTGTTCCAAAAAACAGACTTGATATACAAACACTCTCATCACTCTGATATACAAACACTCAAATAATAAAACATCACTTTGCGTCATTAATATGCATTACAATTTCTTAAATCTTCATGTACTCGAAAATACGAATTCAGTGCTACTTTGGCGTAGTTTAACATGGCCTGATTGTCTTTTAAAGGAAATGTAGCTGATATTTTTGCTTCTGTTACCTTATTTTCTTTACTGATTATTGATTATTATTTACATTTATTTGTTACAGGTATTATTTGTTTATTTGTTTTTGTGTTGCAGGAAGTTTCTACATAACTTAATTATTTTACTAAAACTTGGTGTTTTTTGACTTAATTTAGGAATCAATGGGTACAGTTTTACTACTTCATAATTTTATTTTTTATTTCATTCATTCTGAAGTTAAGAAGGGATGAAATCGGTAGTTCAGTTCGGTGTTAATAAATTTATTTTGGACTTTTTTATAGTTAAAACATTTTGAAAACAATTATTTTTTTTTGCGAGGGGGTTACTGGCGAAGTCAATTATTTAATGGCAGTTAATGAAACTGCACATTTCCTGCCAGCAGATGAGACATACGTATAATTTCATTTTTCATCGTTTTACTTTCTTTTGCATTTTTCGCATAGCTTTTGTCTTATGGATTTTAAATTAAGGACTTCGTTTTTATTTTGTTTTGTTTTTTTATTACAGCGTGGTATTGGTTTTAATTTCTATATTCACACAGACGCAGTTTCGGTACAACTGATTCCAACTGGTAAGGTATTTTATTCTTATCATTCATGTTTACATATTTTTATTGTTTTGTTTATACATGTTAATGTATTGTCAACTAGATCTGGAATAAAAAAATTCATAACATTAAATATTTCTTTTCTGCTTTCAAAAGCAAGTTTAGATTGAAAGCCCTCCTTTCCATTTTTCGTATACTTTAAAAATATGTGTTCATAATTCTAATTAAGTCAAATAGGTTTTATACCGTTTTCCGGATTTCGAAAATGCTTCTTAAAAACTCTCAAGAAATTCATAGTATATATAAATTAACTAAAGTTTATTTTGAAATTAAAAATATTATAAACACTTTTTAAACACCTGAAAACTTAATTATGCCAAGAAGAACCACCGACTTCAGTGATTAATTATACGGTTCAACAATTAATACAAAGTGCTTTCATAATATTTAAGAACCGCAATTTGAATAACGTTTTTGAAGCAAGAGTTTTACTACGTTTCATCTTAATTCTCTAACATTTTAAGTATTAAAAATTTTATACAAGAAGCAATTAATCCCTTCTTTTTAGTTAACGTTAAATAAGAATTGTGGCAGCGATTTAACCTGAAATTAACACCGTAAATATTTATCTTCTATTTTTTCTGTTTATAATTAGTTTCAGCATACGATGTATTGGAAGCCTGTGTTATAATGCATTAATATTTAAGTCAAATTTCAAAATTTTTGATATTCATTTTGTACATTTCTGGTGTTCATGGTATTCATTTTGTAACGTGATGTGAAGAAATATTCAAAGCGGTTTCTTAAATAATTGCAGATTTCGTTTCAATGACAATGCCTTAAGAACTCTGACTTCTTTAAATAACTTTTATATTTCTTCATATGTTTTTCTTTTGTGCCTTAACTGTACGTCAATATTTAGTTTCTAATTTTCTACCAGAAAATTGGAAACTAAATACTGCTAATGTAATTTCGTGGCAGATAATGGATTCGAAAATATGAGCAGCTTAAATGTGCACGGAATACATTTAGCGCAATCATATTTTAATTTTCCCGTGTTTATTACTGTTAGTACTGGACTTTTGAATTACCGTAATTTCTGGAAAAATATTGGCATATTCGTACGTTATTTTAAAAGTAAGCTAACAGGCATTTGGCTAAAAGTTTCATATATTTAAATAAATGAATACTGAATGAACAAACTAACTACATGAAATCATAATTGCAAATAAATTTAACTATTTTAAGAAGAATAATCTGAATTTTTTGTGATTAAATTGGATCATAAAAAAGGAAATGTATGCATCTGATATTCGTACATTGTTTACTGTGTTAACTAGTACTCAGTGAATAATAGTCACAAATTTAATATAAAAAGAATTAATGAAAATAAATCTGACACGCAATTTAATAACAGAAACGTGCAGTTAAATAGCAGCAATAGTTACAAATTAGAATTTTATTCAGTACAAAGTATGAGCAAGCAGTAAAATATAAATGAATAAAACGAAATTTAAAAATATGATGACAATAATACAAATAAATGACTATGCTAAAACTAAAACAAGATACTAATGACAATAAATTTTTGTCGAAGAGTGGAGCAATTAAATAATTTACTATATGAAGTCGAAATTAGTAATTAATACAGTAATGAATAACTAAGCATAGAAATAAGTCAAATTTATTAATAAAAATTAAAATTACTCAGGAATATCTAGGCAGAACAACAACACTTTCATTATGAGTATGTCAAACAAAAGCAAGTTCATGAACACTGCCGTAAAGAGCTCTTAATCAAGCTGGAAATCCCACAACGCATTTGGAACATTTATTGTGAACAAGACATCGTTCTTCAGCTAATAGGTGGCGAAATTGTTTTGAACACCTTATTCTGTACAGTTACACTGTAGAAAAGGATTTAAGAAATGGTTAGATTCCCCTTTAGTTCGAAAAGCAGCGATCAATAACACTTCCCCAACATTCCTCTGGGGGAAAAATACAGGACTAACGATAAACACGGCACATTTATCTCGGCAATGTGGACTGGCCGTGGCTCAGCATTCTTCACAGAGCCAGTAATCTGGCGTCATAACTCGCCGTAGGGTGTCGATCCATCATAATGTTAAAGGCAGTGTCTGTGTCAGAATGGATGAGGAGCTGAGCTACTTCGAAAAGCCCTGTCCCAGGTTTGGATCATTGTTTAGGGCCATTTGTCCCTCAGGCGTGTCTCCGGATTATACAGGGTAGAGGGAGGTAGAGAGAGAAGCTTCATCGCCTCAGATCCACTGTGTGCAAATTTTTTGGTTTCCGAGATAAAAGTATATAAATCTACGTTTGCAATTCTTGGAGCTCTACAAAGAAGGCTATTCGAGTGATATTTCATGGATGTGTATCAAAGGAGGAAATATGATATTTTGCTTTCTTAAGAAGATGTACTATAATCTGAAACTAAGAAAAAAAGGGGGAGATAAAAGGTCTTTCTAAACTCCATAACTTTCAGCAAGAAGTTTAGGACACAAATAATTCTTCCATGGACCACTAATGTTGTGTTACATTCAGTTTATTTGAAGCATTTAAATTTTCAATACATTTTATATAGAAAGTATCCATGAGTTTATATGCTCCCAAAAGAGTTCAAAGCAGAAAAAGATAAAATCCGAAGCTAAAATACAGAAGCTTCCACATATTTACAGTTAATTCCCTACATGTAGTTAAGGATAATTTATTAACAATTCCTGAATAGATGAAGTTATTCTATGCTATGCAAGAAATATTTTGCTTCTCTGAATGATAGAGTTAGGATGACGACAAAAGCAGCACAAATATTTTCGTCTGAGACTTATGAATAAGCTTATGAAATCAACTCGATGAAATGATCAGTTAATTATGCTTTTACCAATATGCACGTATAACTGAAGTTATTCATGCCAATGACTTTTGTTTATACTATCTTGTGGATTTGACTCAATGACTGTTGCAAATAAATAATTAACTACGCTTTTACAGAAACCTATGTAAATCTGAATTCATTAGTATTATTGCAATTATAAGTCCTGCTTTCTCATTTCTTTACACTGTGATCTTTCTTTCTTTAATTCATTGTAGGATATTCCACTAATGTCGATAATATGCATAATTTCTCTACGGAATTACTCATACTGTCAATTAGTTCTAACTAAACGTTTTTGATTTTTATGCATTATAATTATATATTAACTATTTAAAAAGTACTTAAAGTACCAATAAATGATAGCTAAAGAAGCCTTTTTACACATCATAATAGTTATTTTAAAAATCACTTTAAATCACCATCATAAAATTTAAATGAATTTAATAACTTAAATTATCATAATAAAATTTGTATACGAAATTGAAAACTTTCATTGATATTTGTGGGAGGATATACTGCTGCTAAAATTACATTACAAGTTATATTTATAAAGATCTAAATCAAAAGTCTTTCACAATGTCAATTCAGGAAACCCTCAAAACTGTAATTTTTTTCTTTTTTTTTTAAAACGCCTATTATACTCAGAAAACCAGGCTTTAAAACCTACAGTGAAAAATACTGAAACTGCATTTAATTTAACATTTAAAACATTTTAATGAAGAAATGATAAGTTATGTATATACATATAAAAGTAAGAGGAAATCAAAATTCATTACGTTTTGCATCGACAGATGTTTATATAAAATTCTAAAGCTATGACGAATATAGAAATAAAGATAATAGTTACATACGATTGGAATTTCACATTATTTTATCATTATTAAAGATTTAATGCATTGGAATTAAAACGATTTAGAAAGAAAATTATTTACATATAATCAGTTTGGAAATATTCGAAATGTTTCTTTTAAATCGAGGTAACAGAATTGAAAATCATTATTACAGTTTCATTCTGAAAGAGAATGCTTGTTAGAGGTTTTCAGATTTGCTTGTTATTTCACATTTTTCACCTTTCGAAAATGACAGTGTATAATTTCTTATTTTAAAAAAAATTGTGGAAACGAAAAACTTTCTTTTAAAAATAAAGTTTCTTTCAAAACATCGGTTTACTATTGGCTACGAATATATGTCGAATATATACGTCTAACTTAAGTGCCTCATTTTAAGCACAAAAGTACTGTTCATAGTGATTTCAGAGTTTATGTATATGACTTTTTTATGAAAGAAATTGTGAACACCTAGCAATTTAAAGTTACTCACATATTTCACAAGGAAAATATAGCTTGAAGAATGCACTTTGTATTAGAAATGGCACTTTCAACATGATGTGTAAAGTAAAAAATGATACCTTTTTACAATTTAAAAAAATTAGTTTATATTAATCATGATAATATTTATAGATATAGATGGTAACTTGCAACTTCTAAAATCCAGAAATAGAAAATAGTTTGTTGTTAAAACTTCAGTCATGTTTTACAGGATTAAGTATGTTTTTACACATGCAACAGGTAACTTATAAAAGATTAAATTGTGTTCCTTCAGTAATGCTTTTAATGCTTAACCTTGTAGAAACACAGGTAAATTATTATATAAAGTAATAATAAGCACTTTTTTCAATGAATGAAAGATTTCAAGAAATGAAAGATAATTAGTCCAAAGGGGCTTTGTCCCTGAAGGATTATTGTTTTCGTTTTGCGATTTTGCGTCGGAAACATTACAAGGCTGAATCCCTTTTCAAACTGTTGTCACCAAATCTTGCAGCCCCGTATTATATTTAAAGAAATTAATAATGAAGAATCTGCATAAATATATGCATATTTCTCCAAATGTGATAAAAACAACGGTTACTAGAGCCATCCAATTTTGAATAACGTACGTTTCCACCCGAATACGCGCATCCGGAAGCCCGAATTTGGAATTTATTTTATTATCTATTTCATATTTTGTAAAACTTTAAAGAATTTTTGCTGAACAAACTTAGACGATTTGAGAGCGAGCAATGGCAACACTCTACGGGAAAAAAGACTTTTGATCTAAAACCCGCGGAACTGTGTATCGGAAATTCTAAAGATATACTCATTTTAAAATTATTTTGCGATATTGCTGTTGAACTGAATTTTATGGTTTAAGTGCGAAGAACATGATATTTAATAAATGAAGGTAACACACAAAATGTTAAAAAACGCCCCTTTGAACGTAATTTAAAATCTGACACTTTTCAGGTTTTCTTTTTTTTGAAATAAAGTTTTATCTTTTCCCCTACCTAACCAAATTTCTTGAAATTTCTCATAAATACGGATTTGGGATACGGATGACAGAAAAATACACCGCAGTAATCTTTCTAAAACTCAATACAAGTGTATTTATAAATAGTATTAAATATTTCTAGCCTATCTTTCCTTAACAATCAGATGATAACATGATCTTTGCACCTTCGAAAAACATGTAAAATAATCTTCCAGAATAAAATTTACCGATATCTGAAACGGAATTAAAAAACTTTGTTAAATTTTCAAAAACAATTATATTTTTTAGATATCATACGGTTATATGACGGATTTTTAAATTAAAAGATTTTATCATTGATCATTGCAGTCCAGTGATTTTAGACATGATGAGATCGGATTCCGAAACAAAAAATAAATTTAAATTAACTGAATGCAATCTCATTTCCACTAGACAGTTTGGAAATCCTTGAAAAAAAGACGATGCCACATACTACGTTGCTGAACAGATTAAAAGAAGCAATGATTTACTTTATTATTCCCTCCCCAACCCGCATTCTACGGGTGTTTCAACCCAAAATAAAATTGTTAGTATTAAAATCTATGTGCGTCTGTCTGTTTGTTTGTGGCATTATCTGCCCCGAAACGGCAGGGAGTTGAGTTACGAGAGAGGTACCCCGCCCTCCCCACGGGATTCCAAAAATTGGCTTTTCAGCTTCGTACGACTTTAATCAGCAGATAAATTAATTAAAAAATTCCAAAATGCTAATTTTCGCCTTCATTTTTCCTAGTGGCAACAGTCTCGCGCGTTGGAGATAAAAATGCTTTATTTCGTAAAGTGTTGCCACTGGTCGCTTTCAAATCGTAGAGTATGTTAACAGAAAATTTCGATGTTTTACAAAATATGAAATAAAAATAGTATTACCAAATGTTAAACATATATTATTATATGAGGTCATATTTTGATGTTGAAGAAAGAACTCGATTGCATGTGACGTCATTGCGTGGCGAAACCTTTTCGTTAATATTAGTATTTTAAATGAATAGTTGTTGTTGGCAACATTTTTGTTTCAAGTTAGTATGACTGACACGATATTATATTGCCATGTTAATTATTTTATTGATATTGAGAAAATGTTGTTATATTACATTACATTTAAATCAGTCCTCATGCGAATTAACCTGAGCTGTCAAAATTTTTCTTTCCTGGTTTGGCAATTAAAAAATTATTTACGAATTGATTGTTGCTTGGAAAGAATGAACTGATTTCATTCATACTGAAATGTTTTTATACATTTTCTTTTATCAAGTGTACACTGCTCAAAAAAAAAAAAGACAGTCTGTACCTCCCGTTCTACTGAGCAAATTGACGAAATTCAAATGTCTCGAAAGCGCGACTTAGGATATACATTAGATTTATATATAGCTTTGTTCTGATATAGGTATTTTAACACAAAATCGGACTTTTTTTCAAATAACATACCAATGTTTTTCCATTTTTGTTTATTTATCATAATAGTCACGGTCATATGCAACTAAAAATACAAAATACTCATTATATACTCATTATACTCAGTATACTCATTATATTGGGAAATTTAACAACATCTTAAGGAACAGCAAAAATGATGGTATTGAAAATACATATGCAAAAATGATTACATTTAATTCATCTAAAATTCTCTTTGACGACTGTAACTTAAAATCCACCACAATTAGGAGTGCAACGTTTATTATGTCGTGCATGACTAACAATATTATGACAGTTAAAGAAATTAATTTCTTAATTTTTAGTCCATTTAATTAAAACGCTGAACTTGAAATTCCTTTAGACATTTTATTAACAGCATACAACAAAGAAATGCACAAATTAGAGTTGTTCTGTTATCTTCGCCCTGTCCCTCACACAACTGTCAATAACGCATATCTTAAATCATTGTTAGCGATGCTTATTACACCTAAACCCTAATAGCCCGAATGCCTTGATTAGTTTCCTACGGCTAAACTGACTGATTGTCTCCGTTCATAATTTATGCAAGCTAAGTCACTGAAAATACATTTAGATTATCCAGAGCATTAAACGTCAAATTCCTCTTCAATGATTCGACGTAACGATGAAATTTCATCAGAACTTCCTCGAGGATTGAGCGGTGAGGGCTTAATCAGACAATTCTCAGAATAATTTAAATATGTAATAATTACTCCCAGAATATGCGACTCCATTTAGAAACATTAATGAAGCGATTGACTTTAATTGCTGAAGCATTAAATCCTTAAGATCTCAAGTAATTGTTCGACAATGGCATAACTATTACCTATTCAGTCTCAGTGGCTGTTCGCGAGGCAGTTTGTTAACTCGGTCTCATTAAGATAGTTAGTTGCTATTTTACTAGATTTTCAGCTTTTATTAGTTCAGTGTCTAATAATTTATACTCATTATGGAGTTAATCTTATCTCCTTCTAAATCATAATTTAATTTTAGGGCCCAATGCAAATCCATCTTTCACAGAAACAAGTGGGATTTCAATTATAAAGGCTATAAATGAATATGTAAACGGGAGTTGACGCCAGTGAAAAGCCAGCAGATATGTTCAAACACGCTCGAAGAATACACAATGATTCAATAGAATCGCTCATAGGACGTTAATCAGAAGCTAAAAGATAATGTATAAAACCAGCCTTCTTTCAGTGTAATTATACAGTGACGAACGCTGTAGATACGTCTTTGAATTTCATTCAACATACTGCGGATGAATGTATTAAAATGAGGATGAATTATGGATGTATTGCAGTTCAATACAATAAAACCCAAGGGAAATTTATGTCCCATATTTTGTAAAGTAGTAGTAGAAGTTTTTTTTTTGCTGTTACGTTTTTCAAAAGAGTGATAGAATTTAACAGTCTTGCTAAATGTCTTACAAGCTAACGATATTTGTTTTGCGTTCTTTGTTTTGTTTTATTCCTTCATTTAAAACATCTAAGTCTTGCGATCTAGCTTTACTGCAATACTTATTTATTTTAATCTTTATTCTGTTTCCTATTTCGTATTTGGAAGTTTATACTGCGTCTGTTTCTTTCTTCCTTGTACGAAGTAAAGGAAGTATTGCAATCGCAAAAAATTTCGGATACCGTATTTCAACGAAAATATCCATTTTTATCGCCCTGGATTCCATTCGAACGATGTTTTTCGTTATATCTGTACGTACGGACAGGACTATTTTCCCCCAAACGGATTGCAAGATGGATTTAAAATGGATTAAGAAGATAATTTTTGGTGATACCTGGACGTACGTGTACGTACGTACATGTATGTATCTCGTATAACTCAAAAACAATTAACCTCAGAACGTTGAAATTTTGTATATGGGTATAACATGCAGATGTGTACCTCCCTTTTCGGTTGCAATAGGTAGCACCAAAAGTAACCTTCATCAAATATAATTACAGAAAAGCTAGGCGATATCAGAAGTGACGCTGCAGATATCAGTTTCGAAGAGAAAAATTAGATCAGCTCTTAACAACATATTTGCTCCCCTCATTCTACGAATAAAATCTACTTTTCCTCTTGTTAATGACCTTGTAGAGACATTAGGTAATTTTAGAAGCAGGAGAGATGAAAAACGTGCAATGTCCTCGCCAGAACTCGAACCAAGGACCTATAGAATACGTGTCTAGCGTGCTGATCACTACGCCACGAAGGCATGCCAAGCAGGCGGGAGAAATACTTTATATACTCTCCCTTTTTAAAGGGCGACTTTGGATTAGAGGACCCAGTCGCCAAATCGTGGTGGTGGAGAATCATCGTTCACCACCTTTTTTAGTTCGGGCGCAAGTGTAGAGCCATTAGGTTACTTGGAAGCAGGAGATGTGAAAAATGAGCAATGCCCTCGCCGGAACACCAACCACAGACTTCTCGAATACGCGTCGAGCGTGCTGACCACTACACCACGAAACCTTATAACCTTTACACAGACCACCTTATTAACTTTTAAAACAGTTAAGAACACAGATCAATCAATTAATATTACCCCCTACTAGCAGAGAAAATTGGCAATACAAATAAAGAAACGTTAAGTTTATTATGGCACACCACACTAGGGCTATCTGCCTAAGAGAAGGGATGCATTCGTGGAGGGCGTTCTAAGGGAAACTGGCTCGTATGCACCTTCGACATGAGGAAAACCACGTAAACGCCGTAGACAGCCCATTCGCCTGGATTCGAACCGAGGTCAGAATTACCAACATTCAGAGATTCTTTCAGTCAGCCGCTGGTGAGCAATAAAGAAACGAGAAAACGCTTATAGTATGACGCTTTTCTTAAAGAAAATAATTTAGTTCTCTAAAGAGTACTATAAAACGAACTTTATTTATTAGGAACAAATTTCTGAAATGAGAAATTCAATGCAAAAGGAGAAATTCAATGCTTAAAATTTTCTTAAAAGAAAACGAAAAATGGTTATAGAAGCATGTAGGAAGAATTTTCTTATCATGCGAAAATGCACAGTATCTCGTGCCATTGACAACACAAATCATCATCAATTATGACGAGAATGAATCATCGATGTTTCTGTGAAAATGACTGGTTATAATCAATTGAAGAAGAATTAATGGGAGACAAGACGACATGGTATAATGACAGAGCCTTTACCTTGAACAGCAAGCAATAGGAAATAATAATTGCCTTTCGACGCGTTGGCGTCCTGGAATAAAGATTGAGTTATTATATAAATATCTCAGCTCGTAGATAACGTGAAAGCGGATAACTGCGTCATTGATCAAGAATGTTTTAGCGAAACCTTTTTAACTTGCGTATACCTGCATAAGCAGAACAAATGAATACCGTAACATACTAATAAGTCCTAATATACGAAGACACTTTTCTGTTGCGGTCATTTTCAAGTTATTTCTTAGCTATATTAGATACTTATCACTCAGTTATCAGTATCGTTTTTCGCAATTTGTAGCTCAACCGAAAGGTTAACAATCGCTATATATATAGGCGCTATATATTGGCTGTATACTAAGTCGCTATATACTGGCAGATCTTATCAGCTTAAAGCCGAGATGCTGACCTACATGTAACGTAACAGAGGGCGGCCCTACATGTAACGTAAATGATAGGTCAGCTTATTTACAAAGCTCTACGCAAAAGTATTAGTCTCTACATCAGTGCCTGAGATCGCACTCATTAATGCGATTTTAGGTAAATAGCCCAGGGCGATTCGTTATTAGTATTAGTCCTTATTAGTAGCAAAAGTTTTTTCCGGAGACATTACGACCTACTTTGCATGCAAAATGTGTATTATTTTTTCAATAAATGCAATTTACATAAGCAAATTTAAAAGCTAGTAAAATAACATCCTGTTTAAATGAATTATTTATAAAATGATACACGTAATAGCAACCTAGATTTCATAATACTGCATTGAACATATCTTCGCAGCCTACATTTTATAATTACTAATATAATTAATTTATAGGTGCTTTAAAATCGCATAATACATAGTTTGATTTTCTAGGGTTTGGTTATTTTGACCACAACAAAGCAAGCCAGGCCTTTGTCGTTGTTGTTACTGTGCTGTGACTTATCTCACTTGTCTGACAGTGACATCAGAACAAGCCCACGAAATTCGTCGTTGCAAGGAAAGCAAATTAGTTTCTGCCGATGGCAGGAAACTTAAGGACCGTACAAGTAACAGTACTGCCCCCAATCTTGATAGAGAGCATCCCGATGGGACGGGTTCGAGGGTTTCCCACCCCATTTTCCTACTATCAACCTCCCGAAAGGACTTTCGGCTTGACATACATGTAGAGTGTCCCCATGATGCAAAAACGCTATTCATTTACAAGCATCCATGCCTTCCCCGGGATTCGAACACGGGTCCTTTGGTACCAGAGTACGCTCTTATAACCACTATACCGTCTGGGTGACTCCAGGCCTATGTGCCTAAGGGAGGTGAGGTATTCGCGAATGATTTTCTAAAGGAACTGGATCGTATTTAATTTCGTATGCGTTATATATCTGTAAAGCTCTGAGATACAAAAAACTATGAGATTGGATAATTTGTAAGGATTTTAAGTTTTACGAACGTTTATTTTATTTTAAAAGTTTGCTATCGTCTCTTATTTGCATTTCCGTCAGAATAAACGCGAGTAGAATTGTTTATGCAAATGAAGTTGCAAATTGTAAAAGTTTTTAAGGCATGGCTTTTAGCCAAAAGAAAGGGAGACGGAGACTTCTCGCTGCCTTACTACGGGCGCGCTTTTCAGTGAGTTCATATCTGCCTTTAAGGCCAAAGCTTAGTTCTCGCTGATATTTTAAGATATCTTATAGGTTTTGCATTTCGCTCACTACATACAGTGTTAAAAGCCAATCTTCGCGTTACTACTCTTTGTAAAGCTATAAGTTTAGTCCTTAGTTTAGTTCACTTAAGTTAGTTTATTTCTTATTTTTTTACATTTTAGACCATAAGTGCTGATCTCTGTATCCCGAAGCGCGGGAACGGCTGGAAGCTGTGAGAAATAAAGGGTAAATTTAATCCTTCTTATCTTTATTGTATCTGCTACACACACACGAACATAGCTTTGAGTAAACTCCCTGTTCCTACACAGGACTTTCCAAAGGCAACTAGAAGGAACAGAAGTCCTGACAAATTTACATTTGGATTATTCGAGGGATTTAGATATTTGAGGTATTTGGATAATTTGAAGAAAACTGTCGAACTATAGTATACAGAAAATATTAAATACTGCAATGAAAGAAATTAAATCACATGATATTCTCATATAAGAAAAATAATATTTTAAGTCACAAATGCTGCCTCCATATAAACTTTCTTTTCTTCTAAAACAAAAAGACCTTAATTTAATTAACTGCAGTTCTTATGTATTGATGTTTATTTAATACTGAGCAATTTATATAATGTGTATTTATTATTTATATAATCTGTATTGTTACAAGGTATACTTTCTATGTAAAGTATGCTATTCGAATATGTATTTATCATGTAATTTACATTATTATTTCTTTAAATTATTATTACATAAATATGGATATGAAAGTTTACGATGCAAAAAATTAAAAATGCAACAAACGGTATCCTTCTATTTGTTGCATTTTTAATACTCGACATCTAGACTACCATCAAATTATTTCTAATAAGAAGATAACACAAAATTTCTCCGACAACTACATTATTCTTTGCGTTTCGCAAGATGCTAATCTAAATTTAATTGCTCAAATTCTTGATAGCTTTCTCAGAAATTATTTACAGCGTTGCCTTTTATTGCACCTGGCTGGGAAAATCGCTCACCAACTGTAAACATTCACTGTTCCTAATTATTAATATTTGTAAGAGCCACATAAATAGATTACGAAAGACAGAATAGAAATTCAGAGTAACGAATTGAAATCTGTATATTTGTTCATTAATATTCAAAACGAGCTTTTATGGTTTAACGCAAATTACTGTTTATAACTTTTCAGCCGTGAAGCTCCAGCTACGGAGGATGATGAATCCAGTAATTTTACTAATGGAAGATTGAAACTTTATTAATGGGCTATACAAATATTAATAAAGTCCAAGTTCAAAATCGATTCTTTGCAAATATCTTTGCTCATTCGTTACGCGTATACGTCTACTAAACATTTTATACATCAAAATACAATTGGGAAGATCAATGAATTTCTCATTTTCTAAACTTAAGCTTTCACTTATTTCTTTTCATAAATTTCCATAAAGATACGATTCCGTACAGTTCTGAGTCAAATTAACAGCCAAAGCAAGGATTACATCTCGAACAGACATCATCAACATCCAATCAGCAGCTATGAATTATTCAAAGCATTTGCCGTCAATAACTGTAAAGGAAATACGATTTATTCGTTATGACTCCTTCCATGGAAAGCTGCGGTTACGATTGGGATTCAAAGCCAAATAAATTTTAAAGGATGAAGAAAGTTGAAAAGGGATAAATTCGGTATTATGAGGCATTTGCATACGAGCCACATGGATTTGCAGAGCTCCAACTAAATTCTTCGGCGAAATTTCGAACGTTTTAGAAATTTAAATATTTTTAATGCCTTTGGGAGTTTAAATTCATTCGGTAATCTCAAAATCACGAATAATATTTCGAGAGATTAAGAAACCATAAAGGGTTCGTGATGTGCAAGGACGTTTAGTAGAAGCTAAAATATTTCAAGGATAGAATAAGTTGAAAATACTCAGTTGTTTCATTGCATTTTTGATATTCTCAAGTGTGACAGTTTTCTGATACTTTGTGGCATCAACGATTGTTTAGTTCTTGATAAGGAATGTATCAAAAAGATACATTGCTTAAAATTGAAATAATATTTCAAACCGAATGACTAGTAAGTTAAGAATGGCAGTACTATTATGTGTCACTACTAAAAAGATACTTGATGGTATTAGGTGGTGGTATACTAGTGTATATGCTTGGTGATTGCTATGCTAGGTGCCAACTAATTACCATTCGTGCCAGATATTAATGCTGAAAGAAACGTTTTTAACAAATATTTGGAATTTCCTAATACTAATAAAGAATTAATAATACTGCATTTGATATAAATTTGCTTATAAAAGCGATGATGTTAAACTTGGTCAATATAGCCAAACAAGTTGAATATTTTTCTTAACTTTTCACGAACTTAATATTTATATAATATTTTTCCTGACCTGAATCGGATTCAAAAATGGCACGCGGAAGCATTAGAGCGGAGTATCAAACATAGTTCACTCATGTCCAATAGTCAAGATATCCTTCTTGTCAAAGGTAACAGTTTTCATCACCTAGTACGTAATGTGTTAGAACCTATTATTGTAATCTCTCCAATAATGCAAATGCTTCTAAAAGTGGAAATTACTACCTGGAACCTAATTAAATAATGATGTTGAACATCACCTACATTTCTGTACTCTAAATCAACGACCTACTAGAAGACTAAAATTGTCTGAAACCATGGATGATCATTTCAGGAGCTTTCGCTGCATTTTCAGTTTTATTCTAACAAAAAAGCTTGTAAATATACAATAATAAGAAATAATCTAAGATAATTATTATTGAACTATGCTATAATAAGACCTTCTGATTATAAGTGTCTATAGGTTCTTCTGTTTGCTTTGTAAATCCTATTTATCTACCACTAATAAAACATTCTAAACAAGACAGCAACGTGTAGGTTTTGTTAGACAGTATATGTAATAACATTCCCAAACAGAAGTTAGGATATTTAATGCAACCTTGATTCATTGATATAGAATCGTAATATTTAATGCATTTAATTCCTATCCTCATGCTTATCGTTAGCAGCTTGGTTAATGCAAACAGTTTGCCAAATTAAAATTCTGGTGTAAAGTTAAATGATTGTGGAAGAAAGATGTAAAGAAGTAAAAATAAATGCAAATATATTTCCCATGCAATCACATTGAATCACACTGAATAATCACATTGAAAGCCCTACAGTTAGATAATTATTAAAGTAGTTGTTTACTTAACAGTTACTTAACTGAAGAATCTGTCTTAATAAGGCCAGTCGGATATAATGAATGTTTGTCATGTCTGATGGTAAAATAAATTCTATCCTTACCAGCATATTCTGACAGCAGTTGATTTTGTCGACAATTTCAGAAAAACACCAAAAAATTCAATTATGTTCGGTTTCTTGCTTTTGCTTAAAGATACAAAATACAATATTCCATCGACTGTGAAACCACCCAGATTACCAGATAATTTAAGCAGAATATGAAAACATATCTTATAAGCTCATGGATCAAATCTAGATAATTTGTTAATTTGATTTTGTTACCATTGTTGTTGCAAATTGGAACTGGGCTTCGTTGATGGAAGAAGCTTCACATAAAGAAGAAAATGTTTTAATGGAAGATTTAAAAATATTGCACAAAATCTTTAGGTAAGCAGTTTTAATCTGGTAAGAAAGCCAGGCAAAGTCAAAGATCCGTAACGAATTTTTGACGTCAACGAACTTTGAAAATGACGAGATTTACAAAACCTGGCATTAAGAAGAAAATACAGCAAATCCGAGCTCAAACACTAAAGAATGGTAGTAGAGACAAGGGAAACGTAAAATAAACGAATTAGTGGAACTTACACTAAATGCAACCAGGAAACTAATTTAGGAGTTCGGTAAAATTCGGATTCTGTTCCGTAAAGTTCATTGATCTTGTCTTATAGAAATTAACTATTGAAGAACCAAACAAATTGGTCATGAAAGAGAAATCAAGATTCAATTAAGAAGAGATAACCCAACGAATGTAAACGTGTTTCCTTTCGAAA
>KK119982.1:70604-155400 GCA_000611955.2 Stegodyphus mimosarum
TTAATCCAAGAGAAAACTGATGACAACAAATGCAAATTGCTTCGCAGGTGAAAAATACAAAGTTAAAATACTTGTAACACGTTTAAGGACATCGTCGCTTTTAACACAGAACGTGGTAATGACGCAAAATCACTAAAATTCTCAGTAACACAATATTTTTAGTTTTTTTCTCGATTTTTACAAGATCCGAATTCTCTAGCGTTTCACTTGAACATCAAAGGAGAGGAAAGTTTCCCCGCACTGATATAAGCCTGAAAGAATTAAATTCCGCACTTTCTCTCAATTTGCTTACCTGCAGTATAATAGATTTACGGTTAGAAGGGTAAAAAGCAAATAGAGTAAGAAAAGACTGCAGCAGGAAGTCTTTTAAAGACCTTTGAAGGAAAGATGTCCCTTAGATCAATTTAGCCACTTCAATAATTTTCAGTTTACATTATACTTACACTTTATAGATACAGCAATTTTTAAGTAATCTCATTTGTACTTCAACGTCAATAATTTTTAGTCCAAAGGGACTTTGTCCCAGAAGGACTATTGTTTTCGTTTTGCGATTTTGCGTCGGAAACATTAAAAGTCTGAATCATTTTTCAAACTGTTGCCACAAAATATTGCAGCCCTGTATTGTGTTAAAGAAATTAAATAATGAAGAATCTGCATAAATGTATGTATATTTCTCGAAATGTGATAAAACAACGGTTACCTAGAACCGTCCAATTTTGAATAACGTACGTATCCACTCGAATATGCGCATCTGGAAGCCCGAATTTGGAATTTGTTTTATCATGTATTTCATATTTTGTAAAACTTTAACGAATTTTTGATGAACAAACCCAAACAATTTAAAAGCGAGCAATGGCAACACTTTACGGGGAAAAACAACTTTTTATTTAAAGCCCGCGGAACTGTGTATCAGAAATTCTAAAGATAGACTCATTTTAAAATTATTTTGCGATATTGCTGTTAAACTGAATTTTATGGCTTAAGTGTGAAAAACATCATATTTAATAAATAAAGGTAACACACCAAAACGTTAAAAAACGCCCCTTTGGAATTAATTTAGAATCTGAAACCATTCAGATTTTTTTTTTTATTTTTGAATTAATACTATAAATAAAAATATATCGGTTTACTATATGAACAAAAAGGGCTGTATTGAGCTTTATTCATTCATACATATAAAAACATTCAGTGTTAAATGCAATTCTTATCTCTTCATCAGATCTATTCGAAATGAAAGTCAGCATTTACATACAAAAATGCAATATGCAACTTGAAAATCAAAAGCAAGACGATGTGCTTAAGTTCAAAGGGAATGTAATCTACACAAGAGGGGACAATAAATATCTATTTCAAAGACAAAAGGGAAAATGAACCAAATCCATACTAGAGACAGCGAAAAGCTTAGGCATATATTTAATTAAAACTGACAGAATTCCTGTAAGTTGTATTGACCGCTTTTTCCGAGTATGGATTCCTACACCTAAATTCTAGTTTATGGCTTTCTGGAGCTGGAGGAGAAGATACTTTTTTACTTACCTGATGCAGCGTGACCGAGCGACTAATTTTATGTGACAACCGCCTGCTACCCTATTTTCTGCGGTCGTGTCTAGAAAAATAAGTGTGGGACGAGAATGGCAAACTTTGACCAGGATAAATAAGAACCCAAAGCAGGGAGATAAAAGGCAAGAAAAAAGTAAGGGGTGGATTACTGATGGTTAAGGAAGATTTTTTGGCCATTTCTTTGTTTAACTGGAGCCAAAGCAAATAAGGGAAAAGTACAGTCAACAGAATAGATCCGTGAATCGATCTTTACTTTAATTATACTTTCTTAAGTATTTTTGTAATTTTGGTAGTCATAAATGTTTTAATGTAGGTGGAAGTTTAAAAGTTGGAATTCATATATGATTCAGTTTTACATTTCAAAACAGAAAGCTGTTTCAGCTAACAGCATGTCTGTAATGAATATTTTGCTGAAATTCGTAGCATGTATCTTTTTATCACAATGTAACAGAATTAACTACTTGAATGGCTCCGATACTAAGTAAATAAAAACTAATGTAAAAGTAAATCGCAAAGAAGAGAGAAATGAAAAAGTCATCATTGTAAACCAGTATATAAAAGAAGGTACAGCAACATCGAAAACCGGTTCTTGAAGAAGAGCTATTCAATTTAGTTAATTTGTTTGCATATATTAAGCTGCTAATTAAAAAAAATTAAAGAAGTATTCTTATGCATATAAATTCCTTAAGCATCTACGAAAGAATTAAAATTTTATATTACACTGAGAAGCTATAATATTAAAAAAATAAAAAATCTGAAAACTTTCAGATTTCATATTATGCCCAAAGGGTCGTTTGTTTTAACGTTTTATGTGTTAATATGTTAACTATCACGTTCATCGAACTCGAATCACATAAAATTCAGTTCAACAACAATTTTACAAAATATTTAAAAACAGTGTATCTTTAGAATTTTCGATACACAGTTTCGCGCGCTGGAGATAAAAATGTCCCCCATCCCTACAGTGTTGTTATTGCTTGCTTTGAAATCGTTGAGTTTCTTAATCAAAAATTCGCTAAAGTTTTACAAAATGTGAAAAAGGTAATAAAATAAATTCAAAACTCACAATTCAGGTTTCCAGGTGCCCATTTTCAGATGGAAGACTACGTTATTCAAAATTTGATGGCTCTAGGTACCGTTGTTTTCTTCAACATGCGAGAAACATACCTCCATTCATGCATATTTTCCTTATTTAATTTTTTGAAATAATAAAAGGCGATAATATTTGGTGGCAGCAATTTCAAAAGTGATTCAGCCTTTTATAGCGATTGAACGCAAAATCCCGCTTCGAGACTAATAGCCCTTCAAAACGAACGCTCCTTTGAGCTAAAATGTATGAGTTCGTCAAAACGTGAAGAAAAGTGAACACGGAGTATCAGTCCACACAAAATTAACCAGATATTGTTTTTCAATAGCAATATGTAACCTAATTGAATAACAATACACCTAAACGAAAAAATATTATAAAAATGTATGGGAAGAAAAGAAAAAAACATTTCATATCAACAAAATGGAAATAATCGCTCTTGGAGAAGATTCTTCGTTTAAAAACATAGAAAATTTCATTAAAATTGTAGCTAATAAAAATCAGAAATTTATTGTTAAAAGATATTCATGAAATTTAAGTAAAGCTTTTTTGCTGATAATTCAAGTAGATACTTCATTTTACTTCTGCGATGAGAAGTGTCCCGACATTAGCTGTTACTGTACAAATTTATGGTACCTCTTTCTTAATATATCTTGGAATTAACATCAAATAATAAAACTACAAAAATTTGGCTAAATAAATTATACTTTGCAAGACGAAGAAATGTTATTCAACTGGCTAAAATAAAATACGAAAATAAAGATCCATTATACATATGCATATAGAAATATATCTGTTATACTTTCCTCCTATTCACAGATTTCAAGCGAAAAGTTACACTATCAAAAATATTTCCAATTTGAATGAAAGTTTTACAGAAACTCAAATTTGTTATTTCTAAATAATATGTAACTGGTGAAGTAAAACAATAGATGGCACTAAGCAACAATAAAGCGTTAACAAATCAGCACCAGAGCTCAGTAAAATATAAGCTATGTCTAGGATATTTTACTCTTATCGAAGATAATTCCAACTTGTTCCCGATTGAAAAAATAAACTATAGAAAATTGAAATTTGAAAAAAATAAACTAAAATAAACTAGTGTTTCTATTTTTAAAAAATCCTTTCATGTTTGTAGAGAACTGTTTAATTGCAACATTGCTTAACTTTTCAATATGTTTGAAATAAAGCAGAACAACATATAAAGACAAATTTAAAGTTTCTGTATTTTGTTATTGGTCTTTGAAAACAATAATATATTTAGATATCAGTATTTTCATTATCATATAATCAGACGTTTTAATACTGAAAGAGAAATTCTTAATTTTTTGCCTTTATCGGTTTGGGAGGAAGTGGACCTTTATACACATTGACGTGAATAAAGCGAAAAGACTGTCCCGCTCAATACAGATACAGATGTCACGGGAATTTTCAAAAAGACTTTCACATATGTTTACTCTTTACTACAAACCTTTCTATCAAATCAATGAAATACCCTTTCCGTTCATATACTCTTTCTTGAGAAAGAAATGTTTTAGAATCCTGATTTCTGTATATTTTGAGCAGTAATGCTGCAACGGGAATTCTTACATTTTGAGAAAATTAGTACTAATTCTAAAACCTGCTGCAAGAGGCGGTGAATGTATGAGGGCTTAGAAGTAGGACATATTAGAAAGCTAAATGTTTCATCTTTTAAGATAGCATCACATAATTCATTTTAGAGGTAAATAATAAAAATATTTAATAAGTTATCATGAATTATCGAAAACTAAGTATTTGATTATTTTAAAAATACGAAATCTCTAAGGCATTGAGTTTCTAACTTAGGAGTGTGCAGGGTGTTCGGAAAATAGCTGGTAAAAATGCAAAGGCAGCAGAAGGGACCAAAATAAGTAGATTTTGTAATCGAATGTGTGTGCCCAGATCGCGCGTTAAGGTGGTACAGGTGTTATTGAACGGGAGACAAATGCATTCTTCTGGCATAAACTATGATTCCCAAAGCGGCTTCGAGTGGCATGCATCGTTAACAAATGCAGAACTTGCCAGCACGCACTTTATCTGTAAGGATGCAGTTGGAAACGAAGCAGTTGCTCGAAGCAGGTACATGGGAATCTTTCACTCTACCTGCTTCATTATAGCCACAGCTTCATGTTAGATAAAATTCATATTGGCGAGTTTTGCGTGCGTATAACAATGCATACTGCTTGAAATCAGCAGGGAGAATGACAGTTTACGGAAGTTGAACGCTTTTATTTTCCGCTCAGCCCATCTACAATCTAAAAACGATAGACATTCCATTACCAAAGCAGCTTGTTTCAGTTTTTTCTATCTGCATTACATTTTTGCCAGATACTTTCCAAGCACTCTGCATATAATGATTCCTCATCTAATATCATAGAAAAATAGGATATTAAATCTCACACAAGCAGTCAACCGAAAGAATTGTATATGTAGCATTCAACCAAAGGAATAAAAAACATGCCTCCTTTTGGCGATATAGCAAACTAAGTATAATAAAATTCTTGATTTGTTGGAAATACATATTGAAGTTCTCCAACCAATTACTGGGAGGACCACCAGTGCTCCATCATTCTGTCACCTAAGCATAAATCTTCCACTAGCTTTCAACATTAAATAAATAGCAAGTAAAGCATTCTTATAGCTCACAAATCGCTAATTGTACTGATGGTACACTCACACGAAGTTACATTCAACTGATAGCTTATTCCCGCCACTTAACCTTTTCGCGATTATTTATTTATTATCTTTTTTATTGCAATTAGTCAAATGAGTCGAAAAAAACAATAAGCTCTAATATGAGTAAAATGCTCTCATATTAGACATATTTATGCACGTATGATCTCGTTCCTCAGATTTTTTTGCACATAATATGCTCCATTGTTTGACCTATAGTCAACCCAAGCGTACGAAATTCTTGTGGAAATGAGCGCAAGTTTTACGCCTGTCGTTGGCAACAGCCTTGAGCACCTTACAGATGACAGAGCTATTTAGCTCAGTTCCGCCCCCAATTTTGATGAAGAGCACCACGAGAGGACGAATCTGAGGATCTCCCACCCCGTCTTTCCCTGCCACAACCTCTCGAGAGGGCTCTTTATATATATTTAGAGTGCTATTTTTATACTAGAGTGTTATTTATTAAAGTGTCCCTGTGCTACACGAACACTACAAGCATCCATGCTTTCCCTGGGATTCGAACGCGGGCCCTTCGGCACGGCAGTGAGCGACTCTAAGCACTATACTTGTTGGGAGGCAAGTGAATTAAGTGCATTTTGAAATCAGAAGAAACTAAATAAAGATTACGAAGAATTTCGCAACTTAAAGCAAACTCTGTGTGTAAGTTTTAGCTCAAAATTGATTGTTCAGTTAATGTTTTGGCATAAAACGTTTTGCAGATCAGGTTTTGACGGAATCGTTCTCAGATATTTTCATTATTTGAGCAAGCATCAGTCAAACATAACAAACTTTTTTGTTTGAGACACGCGACATTAAAAGGATAATCTAAAACTGACATAGAACTTTCGCGATACTCAAATTAATAGCTCATTCTAATCATTTTTAAAATTTGCGAAGGAAAAGTTGCTTAAGTTCTGCGAAATTTGAATTTTTTTATGTGATCTTTAAGCTGGACTAGACTTTCACAGTAACGAACAGTAATATCACTGACTTGTCTTTATTTATTTAGATAACAGTAGAATGCATTTTAATACCCATTTTAATTCAAATCAGTGTGCAATGATTGAGAATGATAATCATTTAATTCATAATCGAGCAATTTAACGGTGATTAATTTCATTTAGCGCTCAAATGCATGTACGCATCAGTAGAATATTAATTAAGTATCTCGACACTTATCTCAGTTTAATCGTAAAGATTAATCGCAGCAGTCTGAGATGACTAATGGTATTAAGAGACCGTCATTTGTAATCTCATGTTCATGAAGAGACTAGCCCAGAGAATAATCCGCGTTTACCCTTATTAGTCACAGTATCTACAAAACCAAAGTTTCCTAGCAAGAATTAAGAAATTCTATACCTCACCGTGCTGTATAAGTACCAAGCTCCTTCCTTTCCATCCAGCAAATTTTAGAGATCTAACGTTTCGTAATGCTTCCTTACAGAATATTAAAATACCAACAATAATGCACAGAAATTATAAATATCCATTCATTAATTTTGTTTTCATTAATGGGTGTAAACAGAAAAATAGAATCGAGTATATAATCAAGAAAAAAGGCTAAGTGATAGTATTAGATATGGAGACAGAAATAAGTGAAAGGTTCCAAGAGCGGAGCAGGCAAAAGACTGGTTATCATGAACCTTGCTTAAAAGTTTATTGCTTCGAACACTGAGCATTCTAATGTTAAAACTTTGATATTAGAAATGTTTGTAAAGTAAAACAGAAGCTTCCAAAATTTTTACAGGTGTCATGAAGAGATTCTTGAACCTTTGACGAGTCAGAAGTTATCTCATATGATATCTTTTAGAAGGTAATTCGGATTCCAGGCGTGATCTAATTCTTGTAAACCTTTAAAACAAGCACACACACGCAAAATATTTAGCTCAGTAGTGCTGAGCACAGAACAGAAAAATTTACACAGTCCAGTCACATTAATGTGACCATCTGTCAAAAGCCAGAATAACCACCTTTCGCAGAGCGGACTGCTGCGAGACGTGCAGGAAGAGAGTCACATAGGTCCCTGAAGGTGTTCTCTGGGATGTTGAGCCATGCCGACTCTAATGCCGTGGCCAGCTGCGCTAGATTACGCGGTTGAGGATCCATGGCGCGAACAACTCGATCGAGATGGTCCCACAGATGCTCGATTGGGTTTAAGTCAGGTGAGTTTGCTGGCCAGGGGAGGACGGTAAACTCATCCTGGTGCTCTTCGAACCACGCACGTACACTGGCAGCTGTATGACACCTCGCATTGTCCTGCTGGAAGATGCCATCATCCTGAGGAAAAACAATGCGCATGTAGGGGTGAACATGGTCCGCAAGGACAGATGCGTACTTGTATTGATCCATTGTGCCTTCCACAATGATCAGTGAACCTAGAGAATGCCAGGAAAACATTCCCCAGACCATAATGCTCCCGCCTCCAGCTTGGACCGTTCCGGCAATGGTTGCAGGGTGGTTCCTTTCAGAGGTTTCACGCCTTATACGCCAACGTCCATCTGTCCGATGGAGCATAAAACGCGATTCATCCGAAAACGCAACCTGTCGCCACTCAGTGGACGTCCAGCTGCTGTACTGGCGTGCAAATTCTAGCCTTCGCCGTCGATGAACAGCAGTCAGCATAGGTGCACGAACCAGGCGTCTGCTTCGGAGGCCCAGACGCAGCAATGTTCGCTGAATAGTACTTTGGGAGACACTTTTGGTAGCCCCTTGGTTCATTTTGGTGGTCAGTTGCTCAACGGTAGCCCGTCTATCTGCCCGAACGCATCTCCGCAACCGTCGTTCGCCTCTGTCATCTATGGCCCGTGGTGCACCACATTTGCCACGTCGCTGATTTTGGACAGTCCCATTTTGCCATGCACGGTACACTTTTACCACGGCGGCACGCGAACAGTTCACAAACTCAGCCGTTTCGGAAATGCTTCCACCCTTGGCCCGAAAGCCACTGATCATGCCCTTTTGGAAGTCGGATAAATCGCTTCTTTTCTGCATTACGCCAACGATTGAAATGTTTTCCGAAGCCCTCACACACCCTTTATATACGCTCAACTGCACTGTGCTGCCACCTGCCTTCTGTGATTGGTTATTTAACTCTGACATGGAAAGTACGTGGTGGTCACATTAATGTGACTGGATTGTGTATAAGTCATTAGTGTAGCAACCTGAGGAGCTCTCAGACTTGGAAAAGAATGCGAGACGACTATGCGATACTGTGCCTATATCCTCGAGAGGTGAGTCCCGAATCATGTGGTATACAAGCACAGACTGCATATATTTCGTCACAATGTTATCACTTTTATATGGAATGCGGAAAACTGATAAAACGTTTTCCAGGGTTGTGGAGCTTAAAAAAATGTTGAAAGTCAGCGGTCTCTAAACCTGGAGTTTTCGCACTCCTAGAGGATGAGAGATAGAACGTTTGGAGTTTATTAAGCTTAATATTGAATAAGAAATCCTAGTAATTTACAGAATGGTATTTTGTGGTCTGTGAACACTAATAAAACATTTCTTGAGTGTACGAAGAATAGAAAAATTTGGATAGTATTGATGTAGTATTTGTATATAACACTACTACAGCGTCTCGAAATCGAAAATTGGCAGATTGAGAGCTGTTGTTACCTTGGCCGTAAGACTTCTTATTTAGCTTTTAAACTGTAATATTGCATTACAAGATCTTAGCGAAACAAGACTTTCGGAGAACTCGTTATCCTAGGATGAGACTCGAAGCAAGATCTTTATGAAGTGATACATTGGTGTAATGTACTTTTAAAAAAGTATCGTCCGCCATTGCCTTTAACAACATATTTTAGCTGATAAGCACTCTTGTATTTTAGTGTCATAACTGAAATTTATCTATTCCATAATTGCTTTCCAAACACGGTTTGCTTATTAAAAAATACGCAACAAGTTAAAAACAATTTCATATTTAGGATATAATGCTAAGTCACTGAAAATATTCGACACAAGGAGATGTATTCGTATTTAAATTAGATCAATAGCATCTATTTAATCAGATGCGTTTCGCAGATGAAAAACTTACAATATTTGTTTGTTTCACTTTCATTAACTGTGAGCTGAAGAATATATTTACGCAATTCTTATTTTAACGAGCGCAATTATAGGAAGATATAAAGTGATGAATAATTTATCGGACACTTTTTCCAAAATTTGAAAATTGATAAAAGTAATTGTTTATCATTCATTCTTTAAATTGCATCTTTAAACTACCGATCCTTTTCGGTACAATTAGTTAACGTAAACTGCGGGGGAAAAAAGGACAGTTTTGTATCTTCCGTTCTACTGGCCGATTGGCAAACTTCAACTTGCGTTTTCCATGTCTCGAAAGCACGACTTAGGACATGTATTAGATTTATATATAGCATAGTTCTAATATAAGTATTTTGACATAAAATCGGACTTTTTCTGAAATGACACGCCAGCTGCGTTCCATATTTCGATTCGACCACACAAATTACCCAAGTTTTGTAAAAATAGCTCGAGTAGTTTTTAAAAAATTAGCTCAAAAAATTTTAGCTCATCAATGTTAATTGAATTTGATATATATTTATTAATATCTCTTTATTATTAAACTTACTTTATCAGGACTGAGTGTTCGGTGCATATTCTTGGCAAACATCTTTGTGAAACTCCTTAAGTCCTGATCTTAAACAGGGAGCTGAATGCAGCTACGTTTGGTAGTAGGATACTGTGATTAAGTTGGAGAATAACTGCACTTGAAAGGGATTTAAAATCCTCTTTTATTAAATTACTATTATTTACAAGCCACTTTCCAACTCGGGAGGGATACGGAAAGTAAAGACCACACTTGGGTAAAAAATGAACAATTTAAATAATATTTAAACTAAAGCTAGTTAGAACTTAAATTAGTCGTTGCTCGCAGAGCTATACGCGAGGTTGGCCTCTAACTAAATTGTGAGTAGCAAGATTTACTAATACTAACGCACTTGGATTTATTTCAATAAGCAATCACGTAAAAGCACTATGGCTTAGAATTTAAATGCTAGCTGGTCAGGCGAACGTCGAATAGAGTGACCGTGATCTGAGACTAAAAGCTCTCTCACACTGACAGGTTTCTACCTCTGGTTTAAATAGAACTTGGCTCCACTTCAAATTAGCATAAGCTGAAAACGCGCGCTTCTTCTAACGGGAAGTTGAAACTGAGAAGAGATAGAAAGATTCAAATTAAAATAAAACTTTGTTAGTTTAACTAAAACCTTACAACTTGACTTGTTCTTCCAGAATTCAAAATTTAGGCTTAATCCAAATATCATTCGCACATTTTTTATGATTTATTTTTAAAATTTGTATTTTTAAATATTTTTTACAAACTTATCGAATATATTTTTGTATTATAACATATAAAATTTTAACACCATCTTAAAGTAGATGTATTTCTAGGCACGCCTGCAAAAAATCAGAGTTTTGTACTCAAAATTTCCTACGATATACGTGAATTTACATATTCGCGCGTTTTGAAATTTGGCATTTGTTTTGAAATTTAGCGACAATAACGCTAATTGTGTTTTACGCACTTTGCTAAAATTATTTGAAAGTAAGGAACGTCATCTTTTTTCCGCTCGTGTACAATGAAAAAAATTAAAGGAAAATAGGTTGTAAGGAAAATAGATTTTCGCACTAAATTTTACAAAACTTAATATTTAGGCATAATTTGAGACCTGGAATCGAAACATGGAAAAAACATTGCCATTTCATTTCAGGATAAGTCCGATTTTGAGTCAAAACACCTATGTTAGAAAATTGTTATCTCTCTCTCTCTATATATATATATATATCTTAAATCGCGCTTTCGAGACATGAAAAATGCAAGTTGAATTATTTCGTCAATCGGCCCAGTAGAACAGGAGAAACAGAACTGTCCTTTCTTTTCCGCAGTGTACATGTTCATAAATTCATTTTCCCTTTAGAGGAATAACTCTCATAACTTTCTTTTACAGGCTTTTCACCTGTAAGTCTATTGTTTTGTTTTAAAAAATATTTTATAATTTTTCATGAATAAAAGCGTTTTCCATTCTGGGGTATAAACATCAGCTGCGTAAGCAGCTACGCATTAAGCATTAAGAATTGCTCGGAAAAGTAGAAGAAAATCTGTCGTTTGATAAAACAAAAAATACCTTTTATAAAGTAGTACAAACAAATATATTTATTCGTCAAAAATTATTATTCATCGCATATATTTTTAAATCATTTTTAAATCAAAATATGCACAATTTAAGAACATATAAGAATAAAGAAACTGAGTTCACTGAGTCGAGTAACAGAATAGATATATAAATATATCTATACACTTTTAGTGTGGCCTTACGTACAAATGTCACTGAAAAATATCGTTAAATTGCATTCGATAGAGGTCAAAATGGATATTTTCGTTGAAATATGATACTCTAAATTTTTCGCGATTACAATATTTCCTTTTTACTTCGTACAAGAAAGTAAAAATGAAAGTAATTCTTTTAAATTTGTTGTTATAGTTTCAAATTATGACTTAATTGATCAATTACTTTTTAATATTTTAGCCTGCGCGTGTAATGTCAGTGGCCCCCTGAGATGCCCCTCCGTAATGAGGTGTTCGGCCTCACATCATACTTAATGAGCTGGATGTCCGGCCGTATAGAGAGAAAAAGAATTGTTAAATTTGTGTAATACTGAAGTTCTAAAATTTACTATGTTTTGGATTTCTTTTAACGCTAAGCTTCCACATTATTTAATTCTTGAAATAGCATGAATCATTATGATACTTATTTTTTATATGTTGAAAGAAAATCAAATTCTTCAGTTGAGTTCAAATTATATAGTTAATTTCATCATTTTTCAGTTTAATTCTTTATTTAATGTTTACGATGAAAATAATTTGCGAAAGAGTGGTAATAAATTTAAAATAAGAACAGCATAAGCAATTCGTTTTTAAAGCAGCAATCAGTTATAAGTGGAAGATTTGTTTAATTTTCTTCCGCCAGACATTTTTTCTGATCACAAAAAGAAGTTACAGATCTGTAAAAAGCAGTCCATGTAATTGAAATCAACATTAAAAAAATTTAACGATTCGGAACATTTTAAGTTTACTAAATTGTTTGACTTCTTTAAAGTTTTTCTACTGAGTACGTAATAATTTCTGAGAAATCTTTGCATAATTTAAATTTAAAAAATTAATTTGAGCGTTTAAATAACAAATCAGTATCCAAATATTTATTTTGCGCTTATGATTGAGTTCCAAATAAAAATTATAAGACATTCGAATTCAATCATTTGATTCCTTTAAATTTTTCTATTGGATATCCTTTTGTAATTTCACTATTTTGAAAACGGTTTGAGCGCTTGAATGGAAAATTAATATAAAAATATTTAATTTGTTCTTGTATTTGAATTCCAAACAAAAACATAGATTCGGACCCATATTGCATATTTCTCGAAATTTCAATGTTGTTTCAAGCTTTTAAAAACAGATACAGCAATGATATTGTAATTCCTTTTACATTTTAGACTTCCTGGCATAGAGATTGATATAAAAACAATAATTTTTTAGATTGGATATGTCCTTAGCGAAGCATTTCAAAAATTGTTTTTGAATGCTACATTACGTTGCGGTTTGTTACTATGATTTATATGATACACTTGCCTTGGCAAATATTGCTACAATGCTAATATAAAGTATTTAGTTTATCTTCCACATGTTTCGTGCATCGGCAGTTTTTGAGGGTGCTGACGTTCAGAGGAAAACGTAAGATTTTAAATTTATGTTTCAAATTTCAATCTAAGCGATTAAAAAAAACACCGCAGTTTTTTAAACCTTTTCCTTTTTTTCTTTCATAACATATCTACTTTATAATTAAAATATACACTGGTGTGCAAAAATTAAGGCCGAAGTCGAAAAATTAGCATATCAGCTGAACGAAGAGGCAGAGCGGACAGAAAGACCAATCAGGAGATTAAGTAAGATGATGTAGGGTAGCACATGCACAGATATGCAGGTAGACGTAATGGGGGAGTGTCTGAGTAGTATAAAGCATGTTGTCGGTGTAAGATCAGTATTTCTGGCAATGAGATTGCACGCCGTATAGCAGTTAAAATCACACCAAGTTGCTGCCTCAGCGAGAAATGGCGAATAATCAATCTGTTAGACGACATCTGGATGCTTTTACCCGAGGTCGAATCATTGGGAAGTTGGAGGAAGGCCGCAGTGTGACAAGTGTGGCTGCAGAGTTCGGAATTGCTCACAGCATCGTTTCCCGACTTTGGAGACAATTTCAAACTACAGGAACAGCTATCCGGGGGTTTAGTAGTGGTCGTCCACGAGGAACCACACCCGCAGATGACCGGTATATTGCCTTACAGGCCAGAAGAAACAGGCGGCAGACAGCGGGAGAAATCGCTAGACACACGACACAGGCGACTGGACGACCGATATCGCGTTTTACCGTGGCCAGAAGACTGCACGGTGGTGGTCTGTTTGCACGACGCCCTGTACGGTGTGTACCTCTAACGCCTGCCCATCGGAGAAGGCGTTCTCTGTGGTGCCGGGAACACCGGAATTGGAGAGACAATGAATGGGGACGAGTACTCTTTACAGATGAGAGCAGATTTAGTCTGAGTTGCGATTCTAGACACATACACATCTGGACAGAGCGGGGAACACGCAATAACCCCTTCAACATCATCAAAAGGGACTGTTTTGGAGGTCGCGGAGTTCTCGTTCGAGCAGACATAATGCTTGGTAGCCGGACCGACCTTCATATCTCCCAAGGAGGTTCGTCACCTGGGACTGCTATTGTAACGAGGTTCTTCTTCCTTACATGCGTCTTTTCACAAGGGCTATGGGTCCTCAGTTCCTCTTCATGGACGACAACGCTCCACCTCATCGCACAGTTACTGTCGAAGAGCTGTTGGAGAGTGAAGATATTGAACACATGGATTGGTCGGCAAGGTCTCTGGATCTAAATCCCGTCAAGCATGTACGGAACTTACTAGGGAGACCCGTGGCAGCACGTAACTTATCGCCAGTAACGATTCCGAAACTGCGATTGGTGCTACAAGAGGAACGAGCAGCAGTGTCTCAACAGCTCATTAACAACCACATATCCAGCATGCACAAATGATGTGAAACCTGCCTAGCAGTCAGGGGAGATCATATCCCCTATTAAAGACTGGATGTTTCTTGCTGGATACCCATCACAGGGATGTTTCGGCCTTCAGTCGCATTGCGCTCCATGCTACTCTTTCAATAAAGCTTCTTTTTATCCCTCTGATTTCTCTTTTAGTAAGTGTTGCTTACATTACTCATGTCCTTACGTATTGGGGATCTTACGGTATTAAATGTGTTGATTTGGAAATCATTTGTACAAAGTTATATTGAAAAAACCGTCTTGTCCTTAATTTTTGCACACCAGTGTATATTAAAATGCCTTACAATAATTAGTAAAAGTAATATCGTTATTAACAATTAATCAAGTCGCATATTATGATCTGTGTCTCCGTTTTCGATATGATAGTTAGCACAGCCGAGTGTGTATAGCATTCGGCTTGGTTTCGAATCCCGGAGAGGACATGGGTACTAATAACCCTTGCTTGCGAGTGTAACGCCGTTTGCCCCTTTAGATGTACCCTAGGAAATAGTCTCCGTAATGAGGTGGTTAAATGACCAATGGTCTGTCCAGATCATGTTAATGAACTTGATGCCCTGCCTTATGGAACGAAAACGTATTGCGAACTGACAAAAGAATATTTGTTTTAAGATATAGAGAAACAAGTCGATATCGATCTGTGTGCTGCGTAAAACACCTTATTTTCGTATTTAAATGGTAAATATTATAAAGATCAGACATTTAAAAACATCACATTAAAACATTGTTTAGAAAGATTTTCAAACAAATAGATTAAGCACTGAAAAATAAAAGCATCCTTAGCTTAAGGAGTGCGCAGGTGTTAAATCATTCATCTTGTAATTTAGGAAAAAAAATTGGAATATAAAGAACATACATTCCTTGCCTACAATTGTAAATGAGAACCATCTGACGTATTGATTTTTCTTGAGTTTCTTTTCCTTCTCACGCTTTAATTTGATTATGTTTTTCTTAATTAGCGGTTTCTGAGTGAATAAATAATATTGATAAATATTTGTCGAATATCGCTGTTATTGTCGAGCATAATTAAGCGCTTTTATTATGCTGTAATGCCACTTTCTATGCTACGCTGAGATTATTCAGCACTCAATACATTTAACGAGACAACGAAGTAAAGCAGTGCATTTCTGCACAAACACTACGAGGAGCGAGATAAGTAAACCTCATTACGCAGAAACTAGTTGCATTGTTTTTGCTTCTATAAGTGGCAATTTGGAAGCTTTTATTAAGCTTTTCCGAATATGTTTATCTCTCACTTTTTGTTGAAACGTATCTGATAAGTTCTTTTTTTAAGTTACTATTACACGAAAAGAAAAAGGAGAAGATAAGCAGAACACTACAAATCAATAAAAATCACCATATAACAGAAAAGAAATATTTACATGAAAAGGAATAAGGACACTTTTAATTCTGCATATTAACAATATTTAAATGTAAACAAAGTATATAATATGTTGCATTCCTGTGCGATAATTAATATAGACCCTGTTGTTATTTACACTTTTGACCAAATCATTTATAACAGCCAGAACCGTGGCTAGGTATTTTTCGCCTAAGGCGAAGTGGTAAATGGGTGCAGTTATTTACAATTTAATTAGAAGTATCCGTACAGTCTACATTCAACAATGATAATTACATTAAACCAGTGCTCCGCAACCTTTTCTCAGCTGCGACGCACAAAAAATCTTTCTGGAATTTCGTGGCACACCAAAAGCTAATGTATATATGTATTCATTTATACACAAAATTTACAATAAATTTTTGTTTTTAATTTGAAAAATATGCAATTATAAAACCATAACATATTTATTTATATGCAATCATAATAATTATCATAATAATCGAAATTTTTTTAAAAAAAATTAAAAAACAAAAATTCTTCAATTTGATTGGTTTATTTCAAATAAAAAAAACAGTTTTATTAGAGCTATTATTTTTAATTAAAATGGTCTGAAACCAATATATTTCGTTTAAATTATGTTTAAAAAAAAGCTATATATTTTTTAGTTCCGAGTTATCAAGAAAGTGCCGAAAAAATTCAAATGCTGACACACTTACAATCACACACACAACCACACAACAGTGAAATATATAAAAACATTTAAAATAGACATTATTAAGAGAAAAAAATTGTCATTGTGTATTAAATACATGATAAAAAATTGCAAAATGTCAAATACATGTATTTGATTGCGGCACACCTATATCCTACTCATGGCACACCAGTGTGCCGCGGCACACCGGTTGCGGAGCACTGCATTAAACTATACCATAAATCGTATAATATTTTAACCATAACTTTAGGAATTCAGGACGTTAATGCATATAAGTATTTATAATTTTTAAAGGAAAACGTTAAAATGTACCATTTTTTATAAGTAACAAATAACACTGAAATAGTATAAATAGTACTGCAATTGAAAAAAATTTAGTGTATCAATATTCAGCCTTTTTTTTATAACTTAATTTTTTTGTTTTTGATGAAATAAGATCAATAATATATTTGTTTTTCAAAAATCTGCTTATTTATTTAATTTATGTTTTATATGGGAAAGAGAGATGTTTGAAAGATTTTGGGGCCAAGAGAAAATTTTTCATATATTTGTTTTTAAGTTTTTCGAAGCTTCTGTAACCTTAATATTAGTAATTGACAACGTTAAAAATATTCTTATCGCAATTTCCTAATTCATATACGATTGAACTAAACTGCATTCCTGAATTATCTTTAAAAGATCTAACTAATTTTTCTTTACGGACCAGAATTATTGAAATACAGTGGTGTTTAAAACTAGACAATTTTATTGGAATAACTGAAACATTTATATCACTTGGATATTTAAATGCGAAGTCAAAGCTCTCCTTTTTGAATACTCAAATCCAATAAAATTAATTTCTCACGAGATGGAAATTGAAAATCGAAAGTTATCTCGTTTAATTTTTTATATCTGCTTTTAGACTAATAGAATAAAATATCCTTAATATTTTTCATTTCCACTATGATAAAATATTTTTTTGGTAGATTTAATTCTTTATATGAATTGATTCTTGAAATCTGATTTATCAACCTTCATTTTTCACTTCATCATATATTCTGTTGGAATATTTTTCATTAAAGCTACCTTGTGACCTTCCTCAAGACACGGGGTAAAAGTACGGAAACATCCATACAGCCAATCCATTCACAGCTATTCGGTACTAAAACAATAGCACTGTTAGATGTGAAAATTTCGTATCGTTAGAGCTCATGATTGCAATGGTTTATTTACATACCTTGTGTTTTTTCTTCAATATTACGTTCCGCGAAGACATACGTAAAATTTTAAACTGTATTGGTTAAAAAGGTAATTAGCTTTAATCCATTACAAGGACTTATCTCTTGATGTCTTATACAAATTTGAGCTTTGTATAAATATTCACTGCTATTCGGTACTAAAACAATAGCACTGTTAGATGTGAAAATTTCGTATCGTTAGAGCTCATGATTGCAATGGTTTATTTAGATACCTTGTGTTTTTTCTTCAATATTACGTTCCGCGAAGACATACGTAAAATTTTAAACTGTATTGCTTAAAAAGGTAATTAGCTTTAATCCATTACAAGGACTTATCTCTTGATGTCTTATACAATTTGAGCTTTGTATAAATATAAAATAATACTAATGAGCTGAAAATTATATAAAATGCATGATAATGACAAAAGCTTAATGAGTAACAGGTAATTAAATTTTTTAACAGATTAAAAACAAATGTGAGCGAGAGCGAGAACGCAATTAATTAATATAATAATTATAAAAATATAATATAATAATTATTAAATTATAATTAATTCATATATATAGCGCTTTTTTATTGCTGTAAATGGGATATTCCAAGACAGTGTTTCTCGTTACGTTTCAAAACTGAAAGTTAACAATCATAACTTATTTTTAAAAAATATTTCTTATCTTTCGCAGCTAATTTAGCGCCTATCTTAGCCGTTTTTCTAAGGCAAGTGCCTCACTTGCTCGCCTCTGATTACAGCAAAAGACTATCTGCGTTCAGAAAAAATATCTATCACATCACAAAAATCGAATACATTTTGCTTTTTTCGTAATAGAAAGATAGAACGAAACTCGCATTCAGTAATTATAAGAACTCAGTTAATTATGTATCGACTGAATTGTTAGATGTTAATAAAATTTTAATTTATATTGCTTAAAACGTAACATTAGGTTATTTTGAAAGTAAAAGACCTGAAAAATAAGCAATGGCCACTCCGGGACTCGAAACTCGGACCTCTCGAGTACACACCGAGTGTGCTAAACATTACACCACGAAGGCAGGAGAAATACCTTACCAACTGGGTATTAGGGGACCCAGTCGCCAAATCCTGGTGGTAGAAAATCATCATCTACCAACTTTTTTAGTTCGGGCGGCACTGTACAGTCACTAGGATTTTTTTTTTTTTTCTTGAAGCAGGAATTATGAAAAATGCGCAATGTCATCGCGGGAACTCGAACCTCGGACCTCTCGAATACGGGCCGAGTACCCATTACACCACGAATGCATGCTAAGAAGGTGGGAGAAATACCTTACACATTTACTGTTCTTTCTATTCCTATGCTCATGCGCATAATTTATTTTTTTCCCTGCAAATTCGGGAACTTCAAAATCTGTTAGTGGAGGCTTGACTTAAGTCCGCAATCACCGATAAAGAAAATTTGATTTCTTCATTATTATGGTACTGATATATATATATATATATATATATATACATATATGTGGGGGACAATGTATTATCATAAAACAGAATTAACACTCACTGGTTCCAAATATCGGGCTTTATTTCCTGACTCACAGAAGAAAAGATAAACGGGATGAGTTTGTACAGATGGATCGAGTATGTTTCACAAGAGGAATCACAACATTTATTCCAGTGCAGCCCTTCTCATGCATAGATAAATTATAGCAGCTGACAACCTACGTATGGTCGCTTTAGATCAGTCCAGGTCTTATTGCATACGCGCGATTAGTAAGCATCTTGAAGTAACTCCTTCGTGAGCTCCTTCGTGGCAACGTTGTACAGAAAAAACATTTTTATCTCCATCGCGCGAGACTATGTATCGAAAATTCTAAAGATATGCTCATTTTAAAATTCTTTTGCGATATTGCTCTTCAACTGAATTTTATGCTTTAAGTGCGAAGAACATGATGTTTAATAAATAAAGGTAACACACAAAATATTAAAAAAACGCCCTTTGGACGTTATTTAAAATCCGAAACCTTTCAGTTTTATTTTTTATTTTATTTTTAATTTACTTATTGTAATTATGGTTTTGTCTCTGTCCTTTATACGAAAGCATCTAAGGAGTGTAAATAACTATAAGACTGCTTCTTATAAATAATAATAAAACCATTATTCATGCAGCAGAAATTTTATTACCAGACTAGTTATCATTCAGAAGTCTGAAAATATTTCTATTGCGCTGATAAATAATATACTATTGTAACTTTAAAGGTACATTAATATTGTTTTATGGTTAGCAACGATTCACTGCACTAACATTTTATTTTTTTTTCCTTTCTTCCGATACAGAAAAATCTTTTGGGATGATTTTAAACCTACAATTTTATATAAGCGAAGTTTGTACGCATATACTTGGTCTAAACACAGCCTGTAAGCACCTTTTTTACACAGGAATACAGATGACCAGAACCGCCTTTTTATGGGATCAGATAAGAACCGTACTCTCACTGAATTGAATCAGTCTTTTTTTACGACTTACCGTTCACTAACACGGGAATGAAAAATGAATCGAGAACGATTAACGGGGATGGGGGGAAGAGCAGAAAGAAAATTAAACTAAATTAAAAGTGACTTTTAGGGGAACATTCTTGAAGAAAATGACCTAGGAGAAAGTTACACAGAATCTTCCAGTTATATGATCGATATTCAGAAAACGAAGTTACACGCAGTAACTATTGTTTACAGGTCATCAGAACAAAATTCATTACAGAATGCATTACTTTGCCACAAGCATGATTATAGATGAATTCCTTTTATGTTTGATGATATTTCTAGTCTATGCATGTGCTTCTCTCGGACTTCTAGAACCAAGTGAATGTGTTAACCATGGAGGAAGGAAGTAAGAGGAGAGGCCTTAACTGGTTTCCCCATTTACTGCTTTGAAGCAGAGGCGATCCCTTCGTGGAGACCAAAACATTCAGTGACCAGCCATTAAGATCAATAGGTTTTGACATGATCGTATGTAAACATTTTGTAATTACGTCGTAAATATGCTTATAAATGTATATGTTTTCTTTTTCTACAATATTTCAGACTCCTAAGTATGTGAAAAGAATGCATTTTTAAACAACATTTCATTCTGAATGGAATTTAATGTTATACTTTTCCCAGAACAGTTTAATTTGAATGAAATATTTTCACAAATTTTCGTTAATTGCATTAGAAATAAATTTTAAGGTAATTTGATTTTATTCGGTTAAGGATTAGAAAATTAAGATCAAAGTTTATTGCATTATTAATATTAAAATTACGCATTATTTCTTTTCTATTTCAGCGCTTCTTCCTAAAATACTTTCTCAAGTATGAGTGATTTTTTTAGCTTCTGAGGCATCTTTTAAATAAAAAATCCAAATCAGTTTATAATAAATGCGATGTTCGGTTCATTTTAAATTAGAGCACCTTTTATATTAAAAGTGAAATATGTTAAATATTGGTGCTGATTTCCATGTACTTAACTTTATGAATATTTCTGAAAGGGAATAAAAAATTATTCTTTTTTTTTAATATTTTTTAAAACTTGTAACTGAGTTATTATAAAATGTAATGAAATAATTCTTTTAATACCCATCACATTTTTTTACCCTTAATTTCAACAACACATATTTTAGAAGATCTTGTTTACTACTTCCTTAAGTACGCATTTCATTGAATTTGCTTTATAATACCTTTTAACAGATTGCTTTCCAGTACCAATAATTCTTGCTTTAATAATTTTCTAAACTTCTTTGTCAACAGAATCTCAATTTATATTTACAATTAAATGTTAATTTTATTGTTATTATCATTATTATAATTTTAATTATATTTAGATAATATTTATACTCATTATAAATTTAGATACATTTAATAACTAGATTTCTTCACAGTAACTATGCATTACACTTCACAATTATTCTTGCCTTCATGGAGTTTACCTAGAGGGTTCCTGCCGTAGATGTAGGTTGCGCCATCCGATGCGCATCATTGCGGCACGATTTCCTTTCCCGTATATGCATGTATGAGCACAGTAAATGCTAGGATCTTCAATGTTAAAGAAGGATACGGGTTTTCGATCAGCATAAAAGGTACGAAATCTTCTTCAACTAACAATAAATTGCTTATCAGAATGAAGCGTTTTCGTATACAGAAGTATTGGGCATCATTGCATGACTGTTTTCAATACACATCCCGAATAAACTACCAAACAAACAAAAACACCCTCAGTTGTATCCAACCTTGTCGACGCTTATATTCGCCTTCGCATTTGCAGCGTGACTGCGCAATAATTGTCCCTTACAAAACATTCAAATTGAACCGCATCCTCCATGCAGCACACAGCTGGTTTGATATGAACTATTTCATATTCCCTCGTCTGTAACTGACCTAACCTTTTGGCACATGAATGGGCACTTTGAAGAAGCCATAGACGGATATAAAGCGTACGCCTAGCAAATCTACAAGAAACGGCAGAAACTTTGGCTGATAGCATGCAGAACTTTATGAACACCATTTCAGAAAAGTTCATATCAAGATAGATTTTACCTAATGCGTTTCAAGAGTATTACATTCATTCCGATTCATTTTTGATTTGCAGTCATATATCATTGGAAAAGGGAAACTGAATTTTAAATGTCATTGAACAATTTTGGAAATGACATTTTAAAAGAAATTTCTGAACATGTAATTTTGAAGTATTTTTTTAGCTCGTACGGTTTTATGTATTTCTGGATAAACACAGTTTTCTTTTTAAAGCAGTGCATGAACGACCTATTCACAAAAGCTGAAAATCTTTTTGCAATATAATTTATGAATTCATACACAGAATTCTGACTTAGGCAGAGGATGAAATATCTCTACATTGCCAGTATCATCTAGGGATCAGTAATTCATTTAGAATAGTCCGAATGCTTTATACTCAGCTCCGAATACGTCAATTGAAATCCACTTGACTTGTAATATTGTATGCAGCGGTAACTCGTCCGAATTCCAAAGCTATTTACTGAGTAAACTACATAACTATAGTAACTAGGTTCAGGAACGAGAGAATTGCTTTGCATATGAAATAAGTTATTCAAAGTTACAATATTATTCTCTTGGATTATAGAAGCTTAACATAACCTGAAGTATGGATAAAAGGCCTATATGAAGCAATACATGCAAAAAGTTTTCATTGAACATAACTCACCACTGAATCAGCATTATCAGAATTAAGAATAAAATTATCATATCAGAATTAAGAATAAAAAATTTTGTTAGAATGACGAACTACACAGCTTCAGTTAGCTAGAAGGAATTTTGGAACGCTAATGATCCGAATTGTTTCTTTTTCTTTCTAAGCTTGTAAGGTATTTTCCTCTTTCTTTACCGCGTGCTTTCGTGATGTAACTAGCAGTTGGAAAGTCCGGAGTTCGAAATTTCAATATAGACCTTATCGACTTACTTGATAACAGAAACATTTTCTCCAAACTAATTTTGGGCTAAGTCGGATGAAGCACATTTTGAACTGAGAGGCCATGTTAATAAACAAAATCTGCACTACTGTAATATGAATCCACAGGAATTCCATGAAAAACCACTCCATAGTGAAAGATCAAAGTTTGGTGCGGTAATTCGACTTTCAGGATTATTGGATCCTACGTTTTTGAGGATCATCAAGGAAACGCAGTCACAATCAATTCGGAAGATTATAGAGGCCTATTGACGATTTTTATAATTACTGAGTTACACAGAGAGGGCGCTGATTCGTCTTCAGTAAATTTCCAGCGATATGGGTCAGCTGCGTATACCGCTAGAGACATAATGACAACGTTACGTACGAATCATCTCACATTTTGGTGGCATGCTTTAGCCAGCCAGATCTCCGATTTGAGTGCTTGCGTCGCATCAGTAAAGAGGTCAATGCTATTCAACCTGAAATACTGGTAAAAGAATTGCATAATTTAGTTCGCTCACTCCGTCAATGCGTCGCAAACGACAGTGGTTACCTTCCAGATGTGATTTTTAAAAAATAAACAAAACATAAAATATAAAAAAATAAAATAAAATAAATATGAAAGCTTTTAGATTTTATATTATGCCCAAAGGCGCATATTTTTTTTAAAGTTTTATGTGTTACTTTTATTTATTAATATCATGCCGTAAACCATAAAATTCAATTCAACAGCAATATCGCACAATAATTTCAAAAGAGCATATCTTTACAATTTCCGATACACAGTATCGCGCCCTGAAGATGAAAATGTTTTTTTTTTTTCGTATAGTGTTGCCATTGCTCGCTTTGAAATCGTTAAGTTTCTTAACCCAAAACTCATAAATGCTTTACAAAACATGAACTAGATAATAAAACGAATTCCAAATTCCAAATTTAAGCTTTTAGAGGCCCATATTCGAGTGGAGGATTACGTTATTCAAAACTGGGTTGCTCTAGGTACGGCTGTTTTATCACAATGCGAGAAACATACATACATTTATGCAGATTTTCATTATTTAACTTCTTTAAATATAATACAGGGCGATAATATATGGTGGCAACAATTTGAAAAGTGATTCAGATTTTAAAGTTTTCAAAGCAAAATTTCAAAACGAAATTAATAGCCCTTCTAGGCTAACGCCTTTTAGGTTAATAAATGGGCATTATATAATTTATCAATTACCACTCTCGTCCTATACATTCACTGAGTTACTTAAGTCCTATAATAAAATGATAAATTCTTTCTGCCGGACCTTGTATAAATAAATAAACAAATATAAATATATATATGCGTGTGTGTAATCATATAATGAAGTAAATATCGGTATACATATATGGATATATATACATTTATTTATTGCTTTTATTGTTACATTATTTCATTACATAATTCTTTTCTTTCCCTCCTTTTTTTACTTTTCAAGAAGAACTAACTATATGCATATGAGTCATATTAAATTGTGTCTTTAAAGGTTGGATCGCGACTACACATTTGGGGAGCATTTGAGTAAAATAATGGACATTTTTTACTTCGAAAATTTAAATGGGTATTCCGCGCAGTTGGCCCACGAAAGATTTAATCCGCGATCTTATAAAACTTCCAATACATCAGAACGATCGTAAAATTTTCTAAATTAATAATAAAATATCTTTTAAATTCTGTGCGAGAAAGAACACAATACAGAAACGTGGTAAGCAACGGAAAATAATGATGAGTTATAATTGAGTGACTGTTTCTTTAGGAAACAAAGAATAAAGAAATAAAAGAACAAGGAAATAATGTGATTGGGAAGCCTTATGTTTTAGGAAACAGAAATAGCCTAAGCAAAAAAAATGCAACTGAGAGAAACAAAACTAATAAATTCTTATTCTGGGAAAAGACGACGGGAAGTAACAAGATAATGAGAAAATAGGAATACGGTAAAAGTAGTTGCAGAATATCATGATTTGGAAAGGAAGGATGAAAAAAGGGAAAGTATCAAAGCATAAGTATGAAACAAGAAAGAGCAGAGAAATTTACGAAATATAATATAGGATGATATATATTACCTATATATTCATTTCGCTAAAGAAGTTACTTGATTCATTTTCATTGCAAACTTATTAATACAGATAAACAGTAACGGAAATGTTATCGAAAAATTAGTATATCATTCCTAAGAGAATTGCACAATTGTGACTGAGTGGTAAACTCATTAAACGCTGGTAGTTCGGCAAGGATTCAAAACTCGGCAGCTATCCTGATTGCATGTGAGTTTTGTGTTTTTCTTTATGAGTAAGTGATTACGAGCTAGAAAGCCTTCCCCGAAGGCATATCTTCCCTTAGGTACATAGCCAATGCATGCTTTGCTTTAATCCAAATAATCCAATCGAAGAAGCACTTAAGACCTTTCTGCTTGCATCGTTTTGGCCTCAGAAATAATGACATCTATAGCTGCAGTAACGTCGGTAATGCTGATCACTATTCATTTGACTGCACGCATACCAAAAGCTATCATTTGGAAAGGCCCTTCATGACCTACCGACCAGCATGGGTCAGGAGCAACAGCAGAAATAAATATGCGCTTAGTCGCAGAAGACATTGCATTGCCATTGCTATGAGTATAGCTGACAGCCCAGAATAATTCGTTGCTATTTCCCTACCATTTGCCCCCCCCCCAAAAAAAAAGCTCAGACAGTTATGTACTTTTTCATTTTTTTACGTATTTTGCTATCTCTGTATTTTATTTGCAGTTTATTACGTATTGTGCTCTTATTATGTATTACTAATATTATTCGCTATTATGTATTATTTATATTGTGCATTACATTACCTTTGTTTTATATCCCTGTATTACTACTGAACATAATTTTAAAATTTCTGCAATGACTCAACAATGTATAGCTTTGTTGTAGAATTTATCTCTCGAAATATGCTTCTCATGTTAATAATGTACTCGTACGCTGTTCTGTTTCCCAAATATATTAATTTTTAGGTAAATTTTATGCTTTGATTTTTACTGTATTGGTATGAAAATGTTTACTTAAATATTATCATGTACACATTTCATCACTGCGTATTCTGCTACAGGTTAATTTGTGTCTTCATAATAGTGTACATCTTGCTTTAATTTTATACCTTGCTTTTAACTGTATTCATACGGAACTATTTATGTAAATATTATCAGGTCCACCTTTCATTAGTGTATTCTGCTACAGTTTGTGCTTTTATAATAGTCTATACAATTTGAGTCTGTATAATATTGTATCTACGTGTATGTATAATTATTTTGCGTCTTTCTGTGCATGCAAATAATGCAATGCACAAACCTGAATTGTCTTAACATATTGTCTGTCCTTCTTACCTGCTAGACCTCTTAGCTTTCAATGGTCGAAAACTTTCTACCTTTAGATACACCTATTTGGTTTACATCCCAAGGACAGACCTGACGGATATGGCACAAGCGTGAAGTTATTAAACAGTTTCGATGATGGTGCTTTTGTTCCAAAAGCTAACTAAACCCAGTGGATGGCTGCCCCATTATCGATTGAAAAGAAAAGAAAGATGATTTTGGTCTTCTGTTGAGGTGGTCGTCTTAGAGAGATAAGATTCAGTACCGATGTGTTGTCAGAAACACTGGATCACTTTCAGAGACCTTTATCTTAGAAAGATGATTGCGATGAGAAATTTTATTGTATCTTTAAAAATTTTAATTATTGAATTGGCCTACAGTTTCTTACAGCTTATTTATAATTTCCTTTAGATGGTGAAAATTTCTCATGAAATTAATAAAACTGATATCATTTTATTTTTTATGTAAAACGTAGAATGCTAATGCTGTATAAAATTTAATACATCCGCTTCGCAAAGGATATTTTTTTTTTGCGGCGGAAAACTAATTTTCAGTTTCTTTTAAAACAATTAAAAACACTTGAGCTCACAGCTATTAAAAATATTTTTCTAATTAAACAAAGTGAAGCCATCTTCATACTGCTTAATAAGCTGAAAAAAATACTTATCTTCTTTCTACACACATACTTTTGTCTTATTTTTACAACTTTCCCGACATAAACTGCATAAAAAATAATGAATAGATAAAACTAATTCTTTGCTTACGCCTTAATAAAGCCTTCTTTTTTTCTTTAGAAAAATATCGAATATTTTGCTGTGTCCAACGGTCTGTATCTTCCAGTTCTGTGCTTTAAAGAAAGAGAGTTGTTTACTTAATTTGGGGGGGGGGATTTTTTATGGTGCTTATGATGGAAATCTGTAAATGACGTTTGACATATTTAATGTTACATATCAGATTAGCTTTGCAATATTTATGAAGCATCAAGAGGAATTTAAAGAATTAAAAATTCATTATTCTTTTTATTACCCTGCATACTTTATGTTTAAGAATTAACATAAATAAAGCTTCTAAACAAACAGTAACCAACAATTGAATAGAGGCATTTCCAAAAATACTATAGTGAAATTCTTGTACCAAGAAAACAATACTCAGTTTATTTTATTACATAAGCACAGGTAATTTCAGTTATTTAATTTATCATCAAATTTATTAAGTACTTTGTGTGAAGCTGTTTGGTTAATATCATAGTTCGCAGAGATGCTAACGTGCTGAATGCCTCGAGCTGAATGCACGATCCGTACAGTTCAAGAATGAGTTCTACGCACAACAGAAGCATGAAAAATGTTTCAGTAAGAAAATACTCTAGTGTGGTTAATGAATGGAGAAAAGGTGTAAGAAACGCTAGGATACGATCTCTTTGGCTGGACTGGTAATATTGGTAATTCTTATTAACATCACGGTTGATAATAGGAGCCACAAGTGTCCTTGTTACTTGTTGTCCACAATAGTTGACAGATAATATAGTTATAGATAATGTTCCATACCATTACCTATGCTTTCTGAAATACTGGTGCATTTGAAGATGGTTGTTTTGGAAAAGGATTATGGTGAAAAGTTTCATTGTCCTGTATTCAAAAGTTCGCGGATAGTGCTCGTAAAACTCTATTTGAAACAAAACCAAAACCAGGTAACATCCATCTGAACAAGCACGCCTGCTTTAGTACTCTTGCCATTCCTGCAAGTAGTGGGAGATTACCTCCTTTAATGACTGTCATATATTAGTCATCGTTTCGTTTTGGAATACTTTGAACTGTCTGAAAGCGTTAATCTTGTAGAATCATCTTGATAACATAGCACGAACTAAGCTGTCCCGGGGAGTGTTGCTTTACACGCTTCTTTTATAAACAGTACGCTAACACCCTGCAACAACTAAATACAATTATTTCAAGTTCCAGTGTCATAGGAGCACGGCATGAGTTTTTCGTGAGCTTCCTGAACAGAGGTATAAGATCCTTAGAGATCCTTAAGTAACAAAAGAAGAGAAAATTGCCCAAGTTGTTTAGAATGTTTTATTGTTTAGAATGTTTTATTGTTTAGAATGTTTTATTGTTTAGAATGTTTTATTGTTTGCACAGAATGTTTTATTATACTGTTAACGTTGCAAAATGGTCGCCATTTTTTACCTGAATTTACGAAACTCGCAGAAATATTACACCACCGCTTACAAAGCAGATGTTGAAGATTAAAAATCTTCACTGGCACTTGAAGGGAGCCAGATATTACGGCAACCCTATTAGCGTAGTCAGAATGCCTTTAGACGTCAGCGAGGATGGCTGTCTATGAAATCAGGCATATAATATCGGCACATATTATGTGAATATTCCAGAATATTTAATTTGAATAGCTGTATATAGTATTTGTAATATAAGTGTAAATAATAAAGATTTGAAAAGACGATGAAGACTCCTCCTCGACCCCGAGATTATATTTACTTCAGCAGATGTTAGATAGAATACTTTATTCCATTTCACTGTAATTCTGATTTCTTTCTAAGGTAAACAGCGACGTGATTTCCCCTTTTCAGTTCGCTGAAAAAAGAATCCAACGAAACTTCCATTCCTCCGCTTAGCAAGCATAAGGGAAGTCCATAATATTAGGGTATTACAGTCGATAATATCTTCGATCTTCCAGATAGACAGTAAATCGAGCGGAGTAATGCATTTCATTTCCCTGAGGTAGTCTCTAACCGTATATAAAAGAACAGCATGTTTGAAGAGGCATTTAAAGAAGCAAAGAAGCGATAGTTTCGAGCATTTTCAGGTGCAAAAGTTCGCTTCACTTAAACTCAGGAGCAGAAACATAAAATCATCGCGGCCATCAAGCAAATAGGAGGCATCATACTTCATTCCTTGGTGCATTCAATGAAAAGAAGGTATTATTATTATGATTCTTGAAATGAGTGTCAACAACATAACTTGAAAATTTCCACCGGAAACTTGTACCATTTTTATAATAATTTAGATAAAGGAATAATTTAACATTTAATTCTGTCACCATTTGGCACACTACATTTCAGTTGAGACTGAGATATTGTTGAGAAGAAAATGTAACTACTTTGGATTATACTAGATTTGTTTCAGTTTTTCTATTTTGATCATTCCTATTTTCTATTAACACACGGAAGAAGAATAAGATGAACTGTGTTTTTAATCAAGAAATGAAATTGTAAGCGAATTGTTGTTATTTTTAAACGTATGAATAATCGATGTATTGTTTTTCATCATTGCACTAGTTTTAGTGTGCCTTGCTTATAAAAGATCATTTTCTGATTACCATATATGAAATATCCACTAGATTTCTTCAGCAAAACTGAAGTACTTCTGTATTATAGATTTTTAAAGCCCTCGACGTGATGAAAAACAAAAACAATTGTGAGCTTCAGTTGAAGTTTTCTGTTAGCCAACAGAAACCAACAGAAGGGCTATAGAATTTTGCTGTAACTAAAGAGCTCGACTTTATACCACAATTTGCGATTAGCACAATCAAAGTTTCCATTTGACTGAAGATCTGCCACCTATCAAATGCTTATAGACACAAAAATGAACCGAATAAGAAGGAGAAACACAGTCTTGATTATGTTAAAAAAAGTTAAAATATGCAATTTCATTATATGTGTATTTTTTTTGCTCTATCAGTTAACAAAAATTTAGCAATAATAATTGCCTTACTTTTAGTTCCTCTCTTGTATCAGAGCAGATTTCGATTAAAGGCCCTGTCTGGAATTTCCTAGTCGCCTAGAATGTTAATGGTGCATTAAACATGTAGTGTTCCTCCCTTTTAGTGTGAAGGAACCTAGTGAACTGCTAAGCGAATAATCGCTTAAGTCCAGAAATTGAAACGCAATACTAAAGAAGGGTTACTTAATGCTTTATTTCTCAAACTAAAGGTGCATAGTCAGTCCCTTTCTCAGGACGTACAACAAAGCCTCCACTTGGGCTTAAAAATATAAGAAATAAGAACTTAACTAATGACTAACTAAAGAGATTTAGCCGAAGCAAACACAATTCTTAGTAGTTAGTATCGAATTAGCTAGCGAAGCTATCAAGGGCTCGTAATACGGCCGAGAGTAGTACAGTTTAGAGAGATGTGGCCAAAAGGCAAACGCACGCTAGTCAGAAACTCTAATTCTCTCCACCGAAGTCAGTGGAACTTCGACTTAAATACTATCTACTACTCATTTGCATTTAACGCGATTCTAAAAACACATTCTGGAAAAGAATTTTTAAGCTGGGTACATAGAAAAGGAGTTTTAACTTAAAAGTAACTGTTATAAACTTAAGGTAAACATTACAAACTATTCAAAAAGAGTACTAATCTCGTTTTGTATAGTTTAATGCAACATTAACTAAATAAATTGTAATGCATCTAAGCTAAACCCATCCAGATATAGAAAAGACTTCAATAAGGTAGACTGAAAGAAAAACGGGAAACGAATTACTGTAAACGCGTATTTTATTAGCGAGTGTGAGCGGAGTATACAGTAAAATGACTAAACCTTTCAAAGTTCGAAAGAAATCCGTTAAAATGATTCTCTGGATCGCATGACAAACTTGTACAGATCATATAAATATAAACCAACTATAAAACATTTATGTTTAGTTTCTTATTTTCATGAATAAAAACTTATAGTTTGTCTCTTAAATGTATGTATGTTGAAACGCCTAAAATCTTCTAAACTAAATACGAAATGAGTTAGCAAAATCACGATCTGTTTTCCCAAAACCCTTCCATTTCAATATCATCAAATGATTTACTTAGTGAAATTGTCAGTATTTAAAGATTTATTATGAAAGATATTTCTTTTACAATTAAATTCTTCTATATAAAAAATTCTGATCGCAATTTAATAAATTTTAAACTAAGCGAAAAGTAATAAATTTCATAACATAAATTTCATCTAATATTGAGTAATTAAATATAACTTACCAAATTTTCTAAGGATTTGTGATAAGAAATGTGTAGTAGAAAAAATCTAAACTACAAACATTTTCTTAAAATACTAAGTCTAAAGCGAGTCACCAAGGCTTTTCTGTATAAATTATCGTTCTAAACTCGTCCGCTCAACAAAAAATTAAATGTAATTTGATGAAAGATTCTAAACATTTATGACTGGAAATCTGCAGTCTCAAAAATATCTTAATTGCGAAAATATCCTCGAAATGCTGACATAATTCTAAAATAGATCAATCAGACTTTTCTGCGCAACTAAAATTTCTAAACTATTCAATTAAAAAATTTCCAACACACAAATCTTTAAAATATAGATGTGAGAAATCTCGTTTTTTAAAATTTTTGCTTAATAATTTGCTTCAAAGACATTAATATATTACTTAGTAAGCAGTGAACCTGAAATAAATACTTAAACTAGACTAACTACACCTGTAGTACAAAGTTAATACCATACACGTGTCAGCATTAAAATTTTACGCTTCTCATTGTTTTTCTGTAGGAAACTAAAAATCAAATGCGTATCGAAACTAATTCTTCGTATTCATAGTAATAATCAACCCAGATTTAAAGAAGTCTAACAAATGCATCTTTCCCTTCTTCCCAAATATGAAATATTTTACTGTCGCTATTCCATTAAAAGAAAAAGGCAAACTAAAAACGAGAGCAAAGGAAGGAACGTATAAAGGATTTATTTGATATTTTCAAGAAATTCACTTGAAATTCTCATCTCTTTCGAATAAAAGCTTTTGAAATTCGCACAAGATCTTCAGTGATTAGATTCCTGAATATATATCCAGTAAAATACTCAGCGAATACTTCTATTTCGCAATAATTCTGTATTCTGTTTTGCAGTAATGACAGGAAATCATTATATTTGCTTTCTGATATGATCGATTTTTATACTAAGCAAATACAGAACCAAACTCAATAGCACTTGAAAATTCACTCATACAGTATGGTATAAAGAAGCAAATAAACGCAACATACACCAGTCTCACCCTCATAAGAATGAAAAATTCCTCTTATAACATTTGTAGAATCTCTCATCAAAAAGGATTCAAAAGCAGAAAAAAAATTTTGCAGCTTACAGAAAAACTCTTTTGTTTTTCCTTTTTTCATGTTTATTTGTTTTTATGCTTGTTTTAAATATTATTTCTTGATTCAAAATATCAACGAAATATATTTTATGAACACATAATTAGCTGAATGACTGCTACGATAACGTTTTGTAAACTAATAATTGCATTAGCAAGGGATATTTTGATTATTCAGCAGATGGAGCTAGCACATTTCTGAACAATTTTAATGCACAATTAATTATAATTTAAACATTATTTTTAGCGTGTTCAGTAGAGCTGAGAAAAGGTAAGTGAAGAACCAGAAAAAGCGCTAAATTAGAGACAAAAATTTAGAAATTCATTAAAGAAATAAATTTTAATTTTAATTTTCAACCCTGCAATAGACCAGTTAATATGAAAAAGAGTCTTGTGTTAAATACAATCAATCTGAAATAAAAGAAGAATTAATAACATTCATTTATTCTCAAAAGAGATCAGGCTTCAGAGTAGTGCGTAGATTATTTTATTACACTAATATTTATTATTGGAAATAGCATACTGAAGTTAATTTGCACTTGTTGTAACGAGCTGTATAGTTTAACTTGCCTAAAAACTAGCATACCCACGACTTCAAAGTAATTCTTTACTATTTTCTCCCATTAATTTGCACTGCTCGTATTTCGCCATAACGCTTTCCGAAGTCCGCTAACTGAGCACAGACGGCGACGCAGTTGCACACAGTTTTTTGCAGTTTGACGCACAAAGGCCAATTGGAATAGGAGTATCAGAACACTGAGAGAGGGCGTTTGAAAATGAAATGTACCTTATCTATCTGTCTTTTATGTAAAATCTGCCAATGAATTTGCGCATAATTTGAGGTTTGTTTTCTTGTATCCATGTTTAATTTGCGTGGGAACTATACATATGGTTTCATTTATGGTTATTTCTGAAGCAAACGTACATTTCCAGACGAATTAAACAAACCAATCAATTTTTATTCTTTGTCTGCTAGAATTAAAATGCAAGGTAATACATAACTTCGCTTTTTTTTGTTACTCTGTTATTTAAAGTGAAATAGTAAAATGGATATTTTAGTTTCAAAGAAATAAAAACAAAGTTTTAAAATTTTGAATATTTTGTGGAAGCGAACTTTTCTGGCTAATTCCAATAGAATTGATTAGCTTTGAGACATATAAACCTATTTAAAAAAATCTACTTTTTTTCCTTGATTCTAACGTTATCGATATAGAAAACATTTAAAAGAAACTGTTATTAAATTTTACGAAACAAATTTTCAAAATACAATTTCGGAAAGACTGAGATATGAAAGAAATGCAGATGAACGCTATCAGCTCTTGATTTAAGATTTAAAAACAAAGGATTGAATTCACTCAGACCAGATACGGCAAACTTATTCATTGCTGCGAATAACATTTAGTGGCAAACTCTATCATTCTCGCGAAATGTAACGTATTTAAGCCTATTGAGTTAACTGAAGACGTGGGGTAAAAGTTAAGATAAAATATGAAGCATCATTAAATCTCGTTACTTTTAAAAATCTTATGTTACAGGTGTTAACTCGTTAATTTTATAATTAAGCCGTTTTTAAAATGATATTGTAAAGATATGATTCTTTTAAAAATAATTCCAACCAGCAACGGAATTACGATTGGATAGTTTTAGATTATTCAATGGTTATACCATTAAAATTATGTTCAGTTTGCTTTAGTGTGTTACAATCTACCTAGGATTATAAAGATAAATTAAGAACTGTTACCTGCTTTTCATTTTAAAATTGTAAATCATGCATAAGTTTTACGTTTTAGAATATATAAGTAAATGTTGTTATAAGAATTATTGTATTATAATGTGAAATAATTAATTTTAATGGGCATAAACTTGCGCAGGTATAGTTAATTTGTATTGCGTAGATGAATATACATATATAACACGTGTCCACAAAAGTCTTTACTCTCCTTAATTACAGTAACCTTTGATCGTAGGCATGTATTTTCGACGACATATGTGATTGAAATAATGCAAAGATTAATGTTTTCGCCTTATTAAATTTCAAGAAATCAATTTGTCAAAGATTCCGATATGTTTATTTGTACTTACATACACACACATATTTCGTTTTTTCCCTTCCTGCAGGGCATATGGGTACGCATTTATTAATGTATCTCAAGTGAAAAAAACATGTAGGCAAGGCTGTGGTATTCAGTTTGGTAGCCCTTTTATTTAGCTATCAAACTGCACTTTGATTATCAGGACAAAAAGACGTTTCTTAATTTTACAATGGGAATTCTTTCCAACTCTTCTTCTGCCTCTTTCCATAATCAATCGACCCTCTTTAGTTGACGCGTAGAAATGGCACATTTAGGCATCTACATATGGTATATCAAGAGACTGTGTTGGAAATTGTTTTATACCAATTTCTTTTTCTGTTTTTCTAGAAATTTAGTAATAGATGTTGAACTATATATATATATATAGATAGATAGATAGATAGATAGATAGATATTATGGTATGTTTTTGTTTAAGTATACGCGTTAAAATACTGCTTTAGTAATAAGATTTTTTTAATTTCGTTTTATTCTTCTTTGTTTCTCTCCATTTATATTAAACTACATATAGGATCATTAACGTTCACGAAATTTCCTGTAGACTCTTGGAACATAGCGTTTCTTGCTGTTCAAAGTTCCATTTTATACGTCATAAACTTTTTAAAAGACTTCTACATTTAGATTTACGTTCGACCACAAGTCTCAGAAGAGGACAATGGACATTATATTTTTGCTCCTTTTAAATTTAAATCTATGCTTATTGTTTTTCAGTAGACATATATTTTAAAAGTTGATGGCATTGCTCGTTTAGAAAATGGATTTTCTTTTGTAACCACATAGTGAACTTTTAAACTGGTTTTTGAATTCAGTATCTTTTACAAGCAATAAAACTCCATAGAAATGATGTCGATTTGTTTCTTTATCGAGAATGATATTGTTCATTATGCCTTTAGATATTTCAAATTTTAATTTTGCTTTTTATTCAAAATGAGACTATATTCTTTCCGAAAGGGCAAAAATGTAGTCTTTTAATGATCCCGAATTTATATGATCACTAATAAAATCCTGTCTTTTACATCTATAAAATTTTGTCTATAGCAGATAATAATTTATGCCTCGGGCAAAGGTACGGCCAATTAATTCTTCCTTTTATTTTCGTTCATTTCAGTTATTTGCAAGTCAAAATTGCTCAAAAATACCAGCGTTAAATATCCGCATACACAAGAATATATATTTAGCAAATTGCATTTGAAATGCCGTTCAACCGTATAGTGGTTAGCGATGCTGACTGCCGTACCGAAACGCCCAGGTTCCAATCTCGGAGAAGGCACGGATGTTTGTAAATGTATAGCGTCTGTGAGACACGGGGACACTATAAATATGGGACGAGCCGAAAGTCCTCTCGAGAGGTCGTTGGTAGGAGAAGAGAATGTGGGAGAGCTTTGGATCGATCCCTCCGGAGTGCTCTCCATCAAAATTGGGGTCGAAAATGAGCAAAGTCGTACTGTCACCTGTATGGTGCTCAAGGCTCTTGCCAACGACAGGCGCAAGATAGCTTTCACTTCTTCCGCTTTCACTTTCTTTCACTTTCACTTCATTTTTTGGGATTGTTCTGATGTTACTGTCAGACAAGTGAGATACGTCCCAAAACAATATCATTTGAAATGATTTGTGCCTAATTCATTTCAATTATTTTTGAAATCAAAAATCATTATCGATATTATGCGAAACGTCGTCTAGGATGACATTTTAATCACAATACAGTTAACATAATTTCTATAACAAATGATACCAGTTTTTTCTATGCATTCGTGCAATTCAATTTCAAATATCCGTCCAAATGTTTAGTAAAATATACATTTTATGAATGATATAATATTAAATACTTTCTCCAAATGTGTCGTTATACTGATGTTTCTCCAAACATACTGAAGTTTAGATTATAAGAAATGTTTTCATTTATAACTGCGAGTCCTTTTCATAATGTACCTCGAAAGATTTCGCCAAGATTCCGTTTGGCTGTAAAAATGAACGTAACATATACTATCAGTAATAATGTATAAATAAAGCTACATTAACACTTTTTGTTGCTGTAATTACATATCTATGCTATGTTCTATTCTTCGGATTAGTCTTTCTTTGAATTTAGGGAATAGTAATATCTTTTAAAGAACAGTTACGGATTCACAGAACACGAATAAATGTTATTCTTTGAACACATTAGAGCTAAGAAAGCATTTAAGGGGTGAAAATGCTATAACTATGAAAAAAGCATTTTAAAATCTTTAAAAAAAATCCATTATGAAAAATGCATATTGAATATTTATGGCAATTTATGAAGAATTATGTTCCTCTCCATGAACTTTACAAAAATTGAATTCCACGTTTTATAAAATCATTTCGTCTGAATTGTCCTAGTTCTTATCATTTTGCTGATCTGATACACCAAAAGATCACTATTTAAAATATTTTTATTTTAAATAGGGGTTTATTCGTTCCTCATGTTAAACTAATTTGAATAAATTATAAAATTTTAAAGTATTTTATGCATATTTTAATTTATAAATAATGGTGGTATATGTCTTATATTAAAATTATTTTATAATTTAAATAACGGATCAAAGTTAATTCAGAATATTTATTTAAAAAATTAAAAACCAACTTTAATAAATAAACAACTTTAATAAACAACCCAGATCAGGAAAAAATATATACTAAAAGCAAACACTTCAGAAGCTCACTTTAGGCTTAATCTATTCAACTGCTTAATCTATTCAAAATAGGATTAAAAACGGCTTAATCTATTCACAATAGGATTAAAAACGGCTTAATCTATTCAAAATAGGATTAAAAACGGCTTAATCTATTCAAAATAGGATTTCAAGTATACTGTATTGATAATTTCATTTCATAATCAAGTGGTCCTGTTTGGATTTCTTTTTGCAGCCAACATTATTAACATGTTGTATCTATAGCCAGTATGATGCATAGATATTGTATCAAAGGACAACAAACATTAGAAAAAGAAGGTGGTGATACAGCTAAATCTCTGTCGCACGGTAAAAATCTAGCAAAATGCGGCACAGAAGTCAAAATGATAAAAATGTGTCCTATTTATTAGGAGTTTCAGACACATACGTACTTTGCTAGCTAAGAAGTAAAAAACAAGGTTTGGGATTGCATTGTTAACCTAACATGGCAAGTAAGTAAAAGAATGTATCTATAGAATTATATATCATAAACCTTTTTGCAGAATTACTAAAATTTTCAAACCATTCTCATGCATTGCTTGGAGACTGAGATTCAGGCCAACCGATCGGCTATTGACAAATACACGTAGACTTTATATTTACCTAAGTTACAACCACATCACTCAGCAGATAAGCCATTTTCATCGTTCTGTAATAAGTTTACCGCTCTTTTTTAAACTAGATTACAGAAGAAAACTCAAATAATCATAATCACGACAAAACACAGATTATTATTTTTATTAAACGTATATGATGATCATGATTAAATGCTTATCAGAGGTTTAATCCATTAAAAATGTTCTAAATTTACTAAAGAAACATTCTAAGAAATAGAAAAAAGTCATGCATCGAGGCAGAGGTAAACTCTAACCTAGATTCTCATTGTTGAGGAAGAAAAGCATCACATCCCCAAACGCACAGCGATTGGATTGTCCAGCCTCTCAATAAGGACTACGAGCTCTTGCCTAACATGCGATGCCTGGGCATTCCCGCCAAATAGGATTCCTAATTTAGGAGGGCTGAGGATTTATCGCGGTTAGAGAAGGGATGGACGGTTGGTGGCCAATTCATCACAGCACCACGGCAACGTCAGAGGATCGAGCAAATCGCGCTGCATATTCGGAGCTTAGCGGAAAGCGCCAACTCAGTGTTTATCACAGACTGAAGCGATCAGATTAGACAGAATGCGAATAGATTTCGGTTATCTGCTTATAATCTTAAATAATGAATTAAACGCATGATGCTTGATAATGATCGGCTTCTGTTGTCAACAGCAACGACAGTAGTGGTCTTGGGGCAGATGAAATCCGTGAGAAATTAACTCTCCATATCAATACCCTTTAAATCAAGTTCTTTATCTTATTACGATAGCTGAATTTTTGATGGGCATGGATTTCACACATGGATAAACAATTGCAAATAATTAATTACTTACTAGATATCACATAGACAATGATAATTCTTATTGATTCCACTTCAAGAAAAGGTTTCTTTTAAACTTATACTTGAATAAAAAAATATCATCTTAGTATATTTTCTTTCCTGTTAAAAATTTAAAACAAAAATTACAGAAACCCAATTTTCAACACATGAAAGAGACATTTAAAGCTTTATTCTAGAGCAAATGCTTTAGAATGAGAAATAAACGCAAATATCTGTTGAAAAAAATGGTGAAGAAAAAGATTTTATCACGAACAGTTTCATATTACTTGGAAATTCTAGAATATAATACCACAAAGGAAAAAAAAATCTTATTTTAGCTACAGTCTATACTGAAATACAACCCTCGGAGTAATAAATTTCGACTAAATCAAATATAAGTGCTCGAAGCACAATAACTATGAAGTCGCAAAATAATTCTAAAATATCTTTAAATAGATCGCACTTATTAACCACGTTTATGAATTTTGCCGTGAATTAATTTTCTCTGTGTTATCTCCTGAAAATGGTTCTCGTTTATTTCGCTTCAAAGTAATTAGGCTTCTAATATTCCGTTCATTAGCATAAGAGCTCGAGTGGGAATCTTCTCAGCGCACAGATTCCCATTGGTGGGAGAACAAACAATTTTCTACAAGAACCCAAATTGAAAAATTTAACCGCCAATTGATTAATTGATCATTGATTGCGTGCAATTCTCTCTTTTCTCCTCCAGAAGCAAACGGTCAGCTACTTCCATGCTTACAACAGATGGATTCATAATAGATTGATTTAAAAATTAATTGATTTTTGCTGACAAGCCCGTCTTCGAACGCAAAGAGTGAATAATCGTCTACGCTTGTTTTCTAATATAGGAAAGCCCGTAGAGTTTGATTGATTGTTATTTTCTTTGTATTCACTCTCTGCGATGACCAACAAATTTCTCCTTTAAAAAGGAACACTAAATATCCTACTTAAAAAGCAAAAATTATAGCTTGGAGATGTCCATTTTAAAAAATGTAATTAAAAGTATGATATAAATTTGATGGATATAAGAAAGCTGTTTCTGATATTTCCAAAATTACCAAAATGAACTGTAATTTATTTAACAAATAAAGAATGTAGATAATTGATTTTCTTTTGATTTCTAATCTCCACAAGTTTTACTGTATCCTAGTCTAATGAACTATTATTAGAACAAGATTTTCACCCTTCCATCCTGGTCTAATCGCTTTTCAATAAAGTTTAGTTAGGTGTGAGAGACAAATTCCTTAAATTGTATTAATAGTTAGTCTTACGTCAATAAAAGAGTAGTATCTCAGAAGTTTCTGTCCTTATAAAATGGAAAATAAAAGCTACGACGTATTTACATATACTCTAGTATAAGGTGGCAGAATTAAACTGGCCCGAAAAACTCTTTTCAGAATTTAATAAAAACGTACTCTAAGCAGCAAAGAGATCATTAGAAATTGGAATAGATTCAATTTTAATGTGAGAGAAGCATGTGCAATCACGTGAGAGAACCAGTTGTTTGACTGAGATGTTTCAGGCGTATTTAGTGAGTAGTTGAATGCAACGCAAAAATAATTTACTGATCAGTTGAGTGTAACAAGAAATGGGGCAGGTTAAAGGGGCAGGTGTACTCAAATAATCCTCATACACAGCAAGAGGCACAGCAGAACACTGAAAATGCTGTTTCTGTAATGCTTCAGTAAGAGCTGCTATACGTGTTTGATAAATCGAACACAGCGCTACATCGACACGAATGGCGGCCATTTCCAGCATTTTCTGTTAGGGACAGCTCTGTTATTCATTAACAAGGCTAACTTACTATGAGAACTATATTCATTTTTCGGGCCAGCTTTATTTCGCCCACCCTGGAATTTCAAGAAGAGTTTGCTAAGTATAATCCTTAACAATTTATGTTAAAATATTTGGGCTTTCATTTCGTAGTTTATCTTCTATTGATCCTCTTTAATGAAATCTACTTATTGCTCGAAAAAGTATTTATTGTCACTGGAATATCTGGGAATTTTTGCTACCAAATATCTGCATAGCCGTGGCAGTATTTACACCAATGCTTTCAGCAAATGTCGTCTCTGCTGAATTGTCACTCTTGACTAATTTTCAATCCTTTCCCAGCTGGTGTGTGGCTGAAATCATTCCTAGTTCCCAGTTGTTTTTACGATGTGGAAATGTGATGGCATAGTGTTATTACTACACTTCCATGTAGGAACTTCAAGCTTACTTATGTTATGCAACCATAATAAAATTCTTTAGCAAGATGTATGCTAATGAAATACTATGTGAAAAATGTAATCTCATCATTTGGATTCGGAAGTGGCAAACTAGACCGGGATTTAGCGAAATAAGTTCTGCCTACCTCTGTTCAAAGTGTATCAGATGTGCTTCCCTGGGTGCAAAAGTAATCCAAGCGCAGTGCAGATCACAAAGCTTTGTTCCGTGATGTGGTCTTGTAACTCTTTGACTCTTATTTCATGGCCACCTTGGACTACTGAGACTATTACAACATATTTTTGCTTTATCTTAAACGTAACAACGTAACCAACTCAGAATTATGTTATGTTTTCATTTAGGAATAACTTGCTGCGCTCTTATTACGATGAAAGCAGAAAAACGAAAACAAAAAATTGTCATATATCATGTGAAATACCATTTTTATTATTCTCCGATATTGGATTATCGATTAATTGCTGGTTGAGCTGTTACGCAACTGCGTTATTTACGTCTTAACAGATGACGACGACTCACAAATTTTTGAGAAGGATATTCAACGAGTACTGTCAAGTAAATAATAAAGCACATGCAATCCTTAAGCTCCAAAGGGAGCTTTCATGATTAAAAGCATAGGTTTCTTGACTAACTACTAGCTTACTTGACATAATATAAAAAAATATAAAGAATTAATACAATGAGTCTTTAGCAGTTTATCAGTTTTTTAAATATTAGTTCCGAATACTCTTGGAAGATATTTTTTGACAAAACATTCAAGTATCATCACAGACAATGCGTTGATCAATACGATTGGTATTTTGAAAAAATGCAAACAAATGTTGATAAACAATTACGTTAATAAAAACTTTCCAATTAAACAAAATCCAAACTTTTAATGTTTCCAATCAAAACAATTTCGCTAATAAAATGTTAATAAAAGCAGTTATCCATATACACTAATATTGCTGATTGTAAAGACGATAATTCATATATATATTTATATATATTGCTCAATGTCATGCAACTGTATGCTATGATCGTTAGTAATACATGTGATGAAAATGCTTTCATTTATTTTATTACTCATATTTTAATACGGAAAACGAGCTTCACAGTATTTAACTACTGGGTAAAAGATTATACACGGATATTTATGAATTCTGCGTTCTTCCTTTATTATCTATGATTTGCCCTAGTTTTAACTAATATTATTACTACTTTACCAATTTCTTTTATCTATAATCACATGTCTTCAAATCTTCAAGGGGCATCCTGTTATCAGTAATGCTATATAATCAGGCATAGAGTCTTTTTCTTTATGTTCTTATCACTATCTTCTACAGAAGTACCACTGTAACTGGAAGAATAATAAAATGCACACTTTTCAGTCATCTGAACTTCATCTGAATATTCATTTCTAGATATTCTGTTATGATTACCTAAAGAAAGGAGTTTTAGAGCAAAGCTAGTGCCATTTCCTTGCTCATATCACATTTATTCTTTACAGTTTTCATTCTGCAAACATTGTCGTCAAGAAATTTCACCGTCAGATTAATTTTAAGTAACAAATACTATTTTAAGCATCACATAATCTTCGAATCAAAAAGCGGTTAATCGCATTATTTTAAAAAACATTATCTTTCATCATAACATGGTGCAAATAATTACGACCTGTTACAGTATTTACAGACCTCAAATGCATTTGAAAATACTTTATTCCGATTTGAACTTCAATCCATAACCTTTTCGTCCGAAAACCAGAAATCTATTATTTATCCAAAGAAGTCAATGCCCGGTTTCTCCTAATATTTGTTGAAATCCTAACAGAATAATTATGCTTTCGCTACACTGTGTGTAAATATTGTGGCAATATGTTTATCCTATTTATAAATTCATAGAAAAGTAATACAGTGCATTGCTGATGATGGCAGCATGGTGCTTTTGAGTAGAATCTGTCAGTCAAGATTTTCAGGCAATGCATTCAGCGTAACAATGACATAACATTAATTCGCCAGCTCGAGAAGCCTAAAAAGGAGCCTGAGAGACAAAAGTCGAAGAATTTCTTCCCCTCTCCTTCTGTGATTTATCACTTCACTGACCCAATTATCTGAAGGCAATGAAATTTCAGTATATTGTTTGAAATTATTGATCTGGATATAAAGTCGCGAGTTGTGCTCTTGCTTATCGACTTTAACGACTCGCTTTTTATTCTCAACTTTATCTTTCCACGTCACTGGAAAGATACTGATTCGGCTGGGGCTCGGAGTCGATGGCGTGGGAATAATTTCATCCACAAAAGGGAATTTTTAGCACTCGTAGCTGAAAACTTCCTTCGGCGAAAACAGGATATAAATCACTACTTCATTAGAAACTGTCGTAAAGAATCGAGTTTGAAAATGGCTATTTTACGACGATGAATAACCTGAAGATTAATTCGCTCCGAGAGCAATTTGGCGCTTTTCACAGCTGGGTAGAGTTTGATTTATATATAACTTATACTGCAATTTCTTTTTGCGTCTTTCGGAAAAAAAGTAAGAATATTTTATAATTAAACCAAGTCTTGAAATTGCAAACAATAGTTCGGTTTATCAATTTCCTCAATGTTATATTTATAATTTGCACTATAGAGATCCATCGTTTGCTACAACTCACATTCCTTGATTATCTGAGATCAAAAGTAACAAAAATGAAAATAAAAATTGTTTTTAATTGAAATACTTATTGGTTTCGTTTAAGAAAGTAAAAAGGACCATCCCGATGTGGCCGCACATGGTTCCAGTTTATTTTGCTCTCTTGGTCGTCGTAGAGAGATGGTATTCGGGCACATGTTTATTTATGCTTTCAAAACTACTAGCGATTTACAGCAATCGAGCAGTGGTAGTCTTAGACAGAACGTCGCCTCAAATGGATTCACTGCCTGCATAATGCTCATAAGTATGAAAAATAAGTTTGAAAAAGATGACTCATATCATTTTTCATTACCTAAATTCGCAAAAAAGAAAGCTGAATATTTAGCAAAGAATATAGGAGCTATGATAAGTGGTTAAATGAAAGAGTAGAAGAAGTGGTAGATTGTTCTTCCACGAAATCCTGTAATTTTTTAATGTAAAATAGCATTTCTTTATGTTCGTTGGCAGTTACACAAGTAAAATAAAATAGCTATTGTTATTCACTTTTATTTAAAACCTTAAGTCCTTTGATGTTATTTTAACAAAGCATTTATATTTACTTAACTGAATATTAGTTAACTATCACGTTCAGTTTACATCATCTTTTTGTTTCAAGTATCACGAATATTTTTTAAGTAAGCAACTGTTCTAGTTTCCCAAATCAACTAATTGTTAAGTTAATTTAATATTAATGTATATTAATGAATAACGAATATAAATTCTAACAGTATTTTCTGAATAAGACTAAATTTCTGACCCAGTAAGCAACTGAGAAACTTCTTAAATGATTTACATTAATTAATTCATTAAGTACTCATAAAGTCGAAGACACACACTTGCATTAAATATATGTAAGGTCTTTTTTTTTAACATACAACAATTAATTTATTATAGCAAAACATCCACGGCCATTCGCGTAGATAGGCTACCTTCGTAAAAGAACTTCTCTCAGAAATTGTTTTGTGTAAGAGCAACACATTGTCAAAAAACCAAGGAACTTCAAACCGCTACTAAGAATCGCGCCGAAATCAAACTAGCAAAGCTCAGCTGTCCACATTGGGTATTATATCATAAAGCCAAATTACCGTTTGTGATAAATGCTCGAAATGCAAGCAGCCTGAACTTGAGTTATTGCAAAGTTTAGACATGCATAATGAGCATACGTCAATACGAGCTGAGTTACAGGTTACTGCAACATAAAATTCAGACTGCATTTGCCAAGTTATTTAAATTCACATATTTTTCTTTTGTAAATAAAATAACATTGCATATTAGAAGAGTATTTCCAAAGTGTTCGTACCCATAGTGGATTCAGATGTTTGGTGAAACAGCAGAGATTAAATGGAAACTCACTGGAAGCTTTCAAACCCAAATCTGCGATAGCATCCGAATAATGCTTACGGATATGTGCAGTTTGGGTCATATATGGGAACTATGGTAATTTTGCAGATAGAGGACAACACGAAGCAATTAATTAATGGGTAGCTATGCTGAACATACATTGATTCCGTAACATATTCGCATACCAAGATACATAACATATTTAGTAATGTAAACTGTGTTGTTTACATATGAATTAATATATCTGTTGTAAATTAATTCTAAAACCATGAAAATGTTATAAAATATCGCAAAATAATGAATTATACTATCATTATTTAATGGGAAAAGAGAAAAATATAAAATTTTAAACACATATATTGTTCTAAGGTCTCAAAGCATTATAGAACGGACACAGGTAAAATAATTTTAATAAATTATAATGGAAAAAAAACAAACAAACCATAGCTCTGTACTTCTGACGACGTGCTGTAAAGCCACCTATACTTCTGGCGATGTTGCTGTTTTAGAATCTAGTTCTTAATTCATGCTTCGAAAATAATGTTTAAGATTTCTGACTTGGATATTTTATTCTAGGATAGATAAATATAAAAAAGCGCTTATATATGTATTTTTAAAGCAACCATAATAAAGAGAAATATCTCAAACTACCGAAAGTTTTGTTTTCCTGATTTAACTTATTATCATCAAAATATTGTCCTCCTTTTCATACTTTATTGCCTTTCTGGATATAAAAATAAAAGTAAACCTTTTTCGATGTATAAAAATAAAATAAAATAATCACTTGGCTATAGAAAGGGAGTCGTTAATTTTCCGCGATAATGTTTTTGGTCTGTTTCAACGGTGCGAAGTACGAAACCCATTGTTCTTGGTTTTGTCACCAGAGAAAGTTGTTTATGACGCAGTTCAGTTAACAGAACAAGTGATTTGTGATTAGTTGACTGGAATCTTCTTATCCACGTTCTGTTTTATTCTCTCCGGCATCCTCGAACATAATCTCTTGCTGCGTTAAAATTGGGAAAGATTTGTACCATTCCTTAACGATTCGTATTACCATGGGTTTCACTATTTTCACCCCGAGAAGCAAGCTCAGAGTTTGAAAATTCAATCGAGGTAAGGTGGGAATGCATATGTGTTTGCAGAAGATAAATAGCCAAAGTTTAATTTAAAAGTTGAATGAAAACAAAAAAAGTTTACAAAAGAAAACAGCTAAGGAATTCCGTTTAAAACGGTCTTTCACGAAAAGATCAGAAATACAATTTGGGAAATTGCATTTTTTAATTAAAAAGTAATTTATTTATTATTTAATGTTTGACTGATTTTTAATTATTTTTACTTTCTTGATGCTAAGCAAGAGGTTTTCTAAAGCATATGTGGCTTAAAAATCAAAACTTTTCAGATTATTCACTCGATTTCAAATTCTCAAACGTCAAAATCATTTGTTAATGTAAAAATATCAATAGTTTATAAAAATAACTGGCAAAAATATATTAATCCTTTGACCAACGGAACCATTTAAACTACCTTCATATTCCTCACTTTTAGCCAACAGACGTTGCGCAATGAGATTGCTTACAAATGTATAGGGGCAATAAATTGCTTTAAAAATATTTGCGAAGTCACATACAAGCATAGTTCAGCACATCTTGTACGAAAATAACAATAAAAATTCCATTTTAAGAAATAAGTTTTCGTCTGATTTATTTAATTATGGCAAAACATTCGAGGGCTATGTGCCTAAGGAGAAGAATGCCTTTGTTGAAAACTTTTCAACTTTCTGCAATATCTGTTCACTTCATAACAAAAAAAAAAAAAAAAAAGATTTTGAATTAAATGATCTGAACGCATTCTGAAAAAAAGTTTGATACAAAATGCTTTTCCTGAAAACTAATTATTGATATGGAAATTTCGATATACTTTGTTATAACATGTTGAAACAGAAAACCGAAATGTGTGATGTTCATCGCTTATAAGCATATACAGTAAGATACATCAGTCTTCCATTTAAATCTAAATAGAATCATAATTTATACAATCGGGTTTCCTTATGCAAGGGAAAGAAAAATTCCTTTATGCTCAAGAACTTTGAAACTAATTTTGAAACAAAGAATTCTCGACGCTTTTCATAAACCAGTCAGAAACACTTATATATTATTCCGTTTATTAACAAAACCCTTATTGTTCTTTACAAGAAGGTAAAACACACTGAAACAATGCAAAACATAAGAAGCTTAGAGTTTTCCATTAATACAATCACAATACTTATATAAAAGGAAAACAAATAATTTTACTCAAAATCTTGGAAACTAAAGTTTACATCATTTTAAATTTCGCGAGAATGAATAGTTTTAAAGAGTTATACTAAATAAAATAAATTAACTCTCATACTTTTGTAAACATAAAAAATTTGCTAGGTAGTGGAAATAACTAAAAATCGACAGCAGTCCATGTTATTAATTTTCATTATAAAGCAGTTATGCATACAATTCAGATATCCTCAAACTATCATTTTAACTACTATTTAATTTAATAATGGTTTCGTTTGGTTTGGTTAATTTAATTGCGTCACAGCCTCGAGGACTATCAGCTTAAGGGAAGGGAAACTTTCGTGGAGGACTTTCTAAGGGAAACTGGCTTGCACACACGTTACACATGGGGCATGGAAAAGCACGAAAATGTCCATGCAGCCAGCCCGTTTGCGGGATTCGAACCTCTAACCGAACTACCAGTGTTCAGCGACTTCATCGCTGGGCCGCTATTGGGCCTTAATTTAATAATAAAAATCATTTGATAGTACTGTTGTTTGATTTTTGACAGTTGGTGAAGCGCATACATACGTTACAGGAATACCAAAAGTATCTGCGGGAGGTGAGAAGAAATGCCAATCGATGCGACATGAGCCTGTCGAGCAAGAATAAAAGTCTGTTCTATTAGAAACGAGTAAAATTAAAAGATAAGCAGCAACTTTGTAATAAACCAAGCATGATATTCTAGTGATCTACTAGTGAACCAAGCAGAAAGAAACGCGTGTAATCCTGCGAACATGTATACGAATAACCTCGCATGCATTTTTTGCATCATCTATTAAAGTTTACGTTTTATTCCTTCTTGTTGTAACTTAATAAATCTACGAGTTATGTTGTAACTTCGAAAACCTACGAGTTAATATTATAAACCTAAAACAACGTGAACAAGCAGTAAAATCGTAGTGTGATTTTGAAGATTAGAGCTCAGCAATTTAATGAATCGCACTGTATAGAACATTTTACTGATTTATAAAATTAAAAATTTTCTGAGTTCGTCTATTGGTGTACTATTAACATATGCAAACTATATAAAAACGTAGGATTATTCATCACTTGTAAACTTATTTAAAAATTAACGATTAGTGATTTTACAACAACTACAGTGTTTTTATCACATGCCCTCTCTTAGCAACATCATGTAGTATAGCAATGTATTTCTGAGCAAAGATTTGACGCATACTTTCAAAATAGACAGATTATTTAGATCATCTTTCGACTATTAGTCTCAAAGCTTGTTTGACACAATAATTTTGTTTTAAGAAAAAAAAATAACATACAGTTACGATATTGTAAAATTTTAATATATTTTACACTATTTTGTGATATATACGTATATGAAATAAAAAAACAACAGAGGTTATAAAATCAAATCACATAAAAACGATGTTGAAATACATTGAAGTGAGAATCTGACTTCGGAATTAAATTTAAAATATTTAAATCGGATTCACTGTAGGATATTTTCTGGATATCAAAACTACAACTAAGTGTATTTTTGGAATGTTTGTGTTAATCCCTAAAAAATTACAATTTGAGAACTATATGACTTAGAATAATATTCAAGCTCATCCTGGGAAATTAAATAAAATTTCTTCTAAAAATTAAATAATTAAAACATGATGCAGCATTCCCAATTTCAAAATCGTTAGGCATTAATATCTAATAATTGTCTGAAGAAATTTACTAAACTTCTAATGTTGAAAATTTGCTGCGGAAACATCCAAGTTGTCTAAAGGCTTGTGGAGGAGAAAGGGAAGAGATATTTTTTATTACAATTCTGAAATACTCCTCGTGATTCTTACCTGAAATCCTCACAATTCTGCTGATTTAATGATTTCGATATCATGCATATAAAAGATGCTTCATGTACTACGATTAAGTATTGGTGCGAGTACATGCATGATTTGGATAGTATGAGGCTTTTAAACGAAATTCTGTACACACAAATACTTTAAATTTTGGTAATGGAGTATTAGAAGTTGACATGCCGTGAAGCCTATTTAAAAAGAAATCAATGTTTGGTGGTGAAGAGACTGAAGCTCACACAGCATAGTTATTCTTTTTAATTTTGACATTACATTAGGATATTTTAATGAATACTGCTACTTCTAACTCGACAAGTAGGATTCATGCGTTTGAATACACAAAAATATAATATTTAACAAACGCAATAATGAATAAAAGCCATTATTTTAAGAAAACTGATTACCTTTTTTAATTGCGATATCACAATTATAAGTAACATAATCATAAATAATTACATTTATACCAATACAAATGTGGTGTTGTAAATGTGACTCCCTAATCCAATGTGATACTAGAAGTATCAAATATAAATTAAGTCTGCACAAATTTAACTAACTTAAAAATTAGTGGTGTACATTGCGTTTACTCTTTAAGATAAGAATAATAAAATGGTTGACTTACCCAATAACCCCCATGCATGAGACCGTAGATACCGTTTAAAGACACATTTATTTTAGCATAAGAAACTTCTCTGGGTTATCAATATATCAATGCAGATTACAAAACCATTTATGGAGGACTTACAGATGCTGTCTGACAAGCATGTTATTAACATCGTTCATTTTTAATGCACAAGCAATCTGAAAACATCGATGACACAATACTTCTTAATCATTACAAAAATGCCTATTTAAGGTGAGGCATATTTTCCGCGATAGAATAGAGCAAATTTTCTTTATCTATACCCAATTATCGAGCACATGGCCGTCACTTCCGAAGTTACGGGTTGCGAAGATTAAACACATTGAACACAAAGCACAAGAGGTATTTTCTTCTGAAGTAGATTCGCCATTTCATCCAGAGTTCTTACGCCTCAATTATACAGCTTTCATTAAATTAGAACTTGACTACTCCTCCATCTCAGGTAACTTAAGGCGATGGGTCGATGTTTCCAAAATGGGATGGCATGAGACGTGTGTGGCCTCACACGCTCGATAGAACGACGTTATGCAGAAAGAGAGAGAGAGAGCGCCTGTCCGTCCAGTGTTTTTATACACTGCGGCGCACGTGGTGGCCCACGATTACGATTACAGCGGCGATGACGATACACTGCGGCGCACGTGGTGGCCCACGATTACGATTACAGTGGCGATGACGATACACTGCGCTCAGTGAGAATTCCATATTCTCACAACAAAGCAGCCACAGAACATGCAGCCACTTTTATGCGAACTCTGTGTTGTTTAATCGAATATTCTACAAAAACCTCTATGGTACAAACGTATTGAATAACTTAAAAACTTCTGATGGTGTTATGTATTGCTACTGATTCATTTATAATAGCAAAGTACATAAAGGGTCCATGCTTTATGAGAAATGCCTTTATGCTGAACGTCGTGAATCGTTCCCACTGGCATGCTACAGCAATTCATACATCTTAATAAGACAGTGATTTGTTTCGAAATTTCCTAACTTATAATATTTTATGAGAATAACTTACAATAGTGCTTAAATAATGACCAGTGCTTAAAGACTGTATAACAGAAATTATTGACTTTATCTAATAGTCATCCCTAATTATCACTAACAGCTTACTGAATTTAAAATATAATGTAATGCAACTTTAATTAAAATGATATTAAATTCTTAAAATTTATTCAATACATTTTAATAAATTGTTAGGACAAACTACAAATGAAATAAATTTGAAGAAACGTAGTTATTGTTTATACCAAAATGCTAGTTTTTGATTATACAAAATTAAATTAAAAGCATTATGAGGATTAATGCTGAGACTGCAGTCCTCACCATAATAATCTTAACATAGAGATTTATGTAAAAGCGGGAAACTAATTGACAAGTGCTTCTCAAAAGAGAAGGAACTGTTGTTTCCATTCAAGTAAACAACTTTCATTTCAGTATCGGGAAGACAAGAGAACACTTAAAACCAAAAAACAAAACAAACTACTGGAAAATTTTGTCTCTAAAATAATGCTGTACTTAACAGCCAGGATCCCATGGTACATTACAGAATTTAGGTCTAGTAGATTCGTTCGAATCTTCCACAATCATCCTCTTTAATTTGAAAAGCCTCAGTGGGCCGAATTCATTTACATAATTAACGACATGTGCCCTTTATTAACATGCTTGCTTCATTACAAAAGGTACCCTTCTTCGAGATACAAAAGACAAGCAGAACTGTCACGGGGTCCTAAGCGGTGGCAATTTGAAGGATTCCCTGCGATGCTGACTTTGCAGTCAAACAATGGATGCCACTTCAATCGATGCTTATACTCTATGAAAGGTAAATGAATGAATGAATGAATAAACATCATTTCGGAACCATAGCGAAGTTATTATTTCACAGAGCATCAGCAATGTGTTTCCGTCAAAGACTAAAGACATCTATTAGTTGGAACATAATTCTACTTCAGATGTTTAAGAAAACGAACTGAACAACCACCGATCTACCCGCAGATCATGTACTTCTGCAAAAAACTGCTTTCTAAGCAAGAATAATTATTTTAATAATTTTAGACGCGGCTTCAGTTCAACTTAAGCAAAATTTTTACTGCTCAGTTGAAGAAGGTAACATACTGTAGGCATTCTATGGACCTAATTCTCTCCATTAGCACCCGTTTTGAGAGAATACAGAAGCAGTACAATTTATTAAATTTTCGGATGCTGCAAATATATAGACGTAATACAAATTTTAAGAGTGGTGATAGAGTACAACATCGTATTGAATGATTATACCTTGGCGTAAGATCAGTTTTATGTCAGCTACACAACGTGGTTATGCCAAACGGATGTAATGAAAGGTAAATTGGTAAGGTCGTTTTCTTATTATGAAACATTTAGCGACCTCTCTACAGTGATATTGCCTGTGTGACAGTGATTTTTCCTTCGGAATGACGGTTAAAATTCCAGATGCCTGTTGACCTATATAATATTTTGAAACATTACTTACCTATAAGCACAATTTTCAAATCATTTAGCAATAAATGTTCACCTTTTGAAAAATCTATTCAATGGCATTTCCCTTTTATGTGGTCACCTGATCATATTATGAATAAAGATTTTGAAAGTCGAGTTTTAATTATAGAATGGGCTATTGTAATTAGCTAATTAGGGTTAAATAATTCATCGATATAAATGTATTCTTAATAATACATACAGTTTAGAAATGACTACTCGTAACCAACAATTATGGTGCAAAACACAAAATTATTGTAAATAAGGTGTAAGGTTTATCCCAAGTTTCTAAAAATTAATTTTTAGTTAAAGCTACTTTCCTATTTCTCCTAATTTCAGCTTACAATTTCCTACCAGAATGTGTTTTCAGAATCGCGGTTAATGCAAATGTTTAAGAGTGATATTTAAGTCGAAGTTGCATTGACTTTGCACCCGTCAAAGCGGGTATAGACTTTTATTTTGTATTGCGTATGCGCACTCAGAAACTCTCTCCGAGTTTTCGAAAGAACGAACAATCGCTTCAAAGCACCGTCCACTTCTTTTACTGTATGCTTAAGATTAAGATATCCAGACCTCGCCGAGACTTCGCAACGGATGGACGCTGCTGCTGTAGCGAATCAAGATTTGTCAATATATTGCTTATAATTGCTAGACTGCCACTGCTATACTTCTGACTAGCGGGCGTTCGCCTTTTGACTACTAAGCTATTACTACGCTCGGCCGTATTTGAGGCCCTTGATAGCTTCGCCAGCTCATTCGATATTTAGGGGCCAACTGCTCAGAATCTTGATAGCTTCGATTATAACATTTTAGTTATAATCGTTTTTTCCTAGTGGAGGCTTTGCTGTACGACTGTGCAATCTTATTTTGAATAATAAAGGGTAATTAACCTTTCATGAGTTTTACGTCTCTTCTGGAACTTAAGCGATTATTCGCTTATCTGTTCATCAGGTTCCTACACATTTAGCTGTTAGATAAAAGGTTGGAACCCTCCAAAGGTAATACTGTTTCAATATATCAAGGAAGCAATTTAGAAAGCGGACAAAATCGTGTTTAATTTAGTCTCTTTTTCAAGTTCACTTGATTATGAATTCTAATTATGTAGAAGAGAAATATGCACATATTTTAAGAAAGATTAAAATTTCTAGTGCCCCCAATAGGAAAAGTATTGTAATCATGGTTATATATCTTGAATTTAGTGCAGTTTTGTAGAATACAATAAAGTTTAAAGGCCTGCGATGAAATAATTATGAATAAAAAGTGCGTTATGTTTTTTTTATTCAAAGATTCATTTTTAGAGTTATTATACTCTAAACCTTTTCCAACATAATTTGCATTTTAGGTTGCAAAACGTGTATATGAATATTCATATTATTAATATTAAGAGATTCGCATATAATACTATAATTCAAGCACGTTTGTATTTGCTGTCTTCTTAAGCTGTAAACGTTTTAGGTAGAAATTTAGAAAAAGGTAAAGAAATAAAGAAAACAGACTATATTATTGCATAATTATGAAAATTTTAAATGGAAATATGACATGTTATATATGGGAATTATTTTCCTAACGTTCTATTAATCTATTTTTGTTACAAATTCAATTTTTTAGGTAACATTTTAGATTAATAATAACTTAACTTCGCTTCAACGCTAAAACACAGTTATTCATTTCAGTTATGAGCTAATGAATCATTACAGTTATGCACTTCATCCTCATTGCCTGAAAAATTGCATACCAATATAATAGATATTTCAGCCGTTCATCGTCATCTATGTGAGTGAAAATCCTTTCTTCAATGTCATTTCCAGTATAAAGATAATAATGCTTATTTAAACACTATGTTTTGAATGAATACGTAAAAGAAATCACAGTGTAATTTAAAATACAAATTAAATTCCAGAAATTGAAAGTTTAAATAAGAGTTAAACTACTAAATGGCTAAGAGTGACGCTTCACTTAGCAATTTTTTATTAGCTAAGATGACTTTCATCTACATCTCTGTGTATCTGAGTTTTCACAAACAAGTAATTATATATCTGTTAATTTTAGTCCTTAGTATCCAGTCAAATGTCACTAAGGCATTTTAACTAAATATTAAATATTAAAGTAATTACAATCATATACTGTTACACTAAATACTTATTAGTAATAGCATATTAAATATCGTTATACTAAATACTTATTAGTATACAGTATACGAAATATTGTTATACTAAATACTTATTAGTATATAGCATACTAAATAGTGTTATACTAAATACTTATTAGTATACAGTATACTAAATATTTTTATACTAAGTACTTATTAGTATAACAATATTTTCTATGTAAATCTTATAAATTCAAATGAACCCCCATAAAATATTGCACCATAAATAATGTTCAAAGTGGATTAGTTATAATCAAAGTACATACCTAAAAACAACGAAATCAACATTTTTATAACTAGCAGATAATTTTTTATTCGATTACGAGAAAAAAAAATAAGAACGATTCAATCGTAACAAGATTTAAATCCAGTATTCTTTTGTAATGGAACAAGAACAAACACTGATCATCTCAGGAAATGTAGAAATCAAATATTTCTTAATTGAAAGTTCAAGGACTCTTGTGTGAATGCTCTAATTTGATTCTTTAGTGGCAGTAATAAAATTCCTAATATTCAGAAGAGATGATAAGGAATTTTTTTAACTTTTGCTCGAAAAATGATAAAAATCGTTTCATCTCGCATTCGAAGTCAAATTCTTTCTAGACAAGCGTTAAAACAGCCAATGGCATCTGTTTTTTTAATCTCTTGCGTTATTCCAAAAAATATCACCATGTAGTTCTTGTTATCTTCGTTTTCTGAAATCAACATGAAAAATATTGTAAAAGCACGACAGAAAAATGATAAGCTCACCTTCCATGGAATTTTATTATTATCTAAAATTGGTAAATATCAGTTATACAGCAAAATATTAATCACGTAACCATAATACCAGAATTTTTTCTGAAAATGAAAGAACCGACGTAATATGTCCATCAAACTGGAAAATATTAACTGCATATTACCTTTATTCATATGCCATTATAAAAGCAAAATAATGTAACACAAAATCACATCTTCTAATGGCAAAAAAGAACAGGGAATTTCATTTAAAATACGAATACAAAATGATCCAAAATTTCTTGCAAAACAAATGGCAATTTTATTAGTTCTTAGAAACACTAAGCTGCATTTTGTTGCAGTTATTAAATTACATAACTCCCTGTGACTTAACAAAAGCACATGAGTGAAAGAATATAAAAAGGCCTTATATAAAAAGGTTACGTTTACATTATTTTTCAGAATTTAAAATAACCAAGACATTCAATCAGTTTTTATTCCACAGCAAATGGCAACGTTTTTGCAAACTGCAATCATAAAGTTTCAAACGAGAGATTATTTTTTAAATTTTTTTCAGATGGCAGATAACTCGAAACGAAATCCAAATGATGCAAAAATTCTAAATCTTTTTCCATCGGAGCATAAAGATTACAAAGAATTGAAAACAGTTGACCCAAATCGGAAATCTGAGCATATTTTCTAGAAAATGACCATATTTTATCTCAAACAAATGGCTTTGTCCTTATTATTATTAAATGCACACGGAATATCAAAAAACAAAGGAACGGTTATTGCATTTCTTAGAATGATTTCCTAGGGGATTTAGTGATTTTGGTATTCTAGGATTTCATTTTTGCTTCCTTTAGTTACGTGCTATAAACCATAAAAGACAGTGCAGAACAAGGTAATTGTTTCTTACTTTCAGTTCTTAACGAAATTCAACTCCTAAACTGAATTTTACATTTCAAAGTTTTTCTAAGCTTGCTCAGTTGTGTCTTTTAGTGCCGCTGTATTTATCATCAAATTGTTATAAAAATTTATAGCCAAAAATATGTTTTATAGTAAGATGAATATAGCTTGTAAGGTTATTATTTAAACTAATCAGTTATTCATTCTTTGCTGTAACTTAACTTTTTCGATTTCTCGCCAAAATGAAAATGAGGTTAGCTTGAATTGTAAGACAGAGTGTGTTTCTGGCTTGTGCGTGCACGCTACATTAGTTCCTATCAGATCTCATAGTTTTTAATTATTCGGCTTTGGTTATTCATGTCGACATTTGAATTTGCTACCCCGGTCTATTTACTGAGTCAGCTTATATTAAGATTTAATTTGAATAAAAAGGTTTATTAAAACTTTTATCTGATTCTGTAGTTATTTTCAGACATAGCTAATTCGCTTCGGTATTTTGGACTAATTCACTTTTACCAGATCAAGGAAAACTCTATAAACTTGTGGGATTCCACCCTTTTATTTAACAGTTAAATGAGGGGAATCTTTTACATCGATAAGCGAATAATTGCTTGAGTGTGTGAACAGAGACGTAAGACTCAAGAAGGGTTGATTACCCTTTATTTCTCAAAATAAGATTTAACACAATCGGCTCCTATCTCAGAGCTTACAGCAAAGCCTCCACTTGAGTTTGAATTCAAAGTACTAAGAAATAAAGCTTAACTAAAAAGATATAGCCGAAGCTATCAGGATTCTAAGTAGCTGACTCCTAAATCTCAATTAAGTAGGCGAAGCTTTCAAGGACCTGAAGTACGGCCGAGCGTAGTAATAGCTTAGGCAGAGACGTAGTCCAAAAAGGCAAACGCAGGCTAGTCAGAAACTCTGGCTCTCTAATGAAGTCAGTGAAACTTCGACTTAAATACTGCTCTTATTCATTTGCACTAAACGCGTTTCCGAAACTACATTCTGGTAGGAAATTGTAAGCTGAAATTAGGAACGACAGGAAAGTGTGACAAACTTGAAGTAACTGTTATAACTTAGAATAAATCTTACAAACTCTTTAATTAAAATACAAGAGAATAAGATAAAATTGTTAATAATTTGAAAGTACATGTTATATTATCTGAGTAAACATCTTTTTTATTCAAAATATTATAATTAAGCATATTTCTGTTTAATTTTAAAAGCCTGGAAATTGAATCTAAAATTTTCTGTAAATTTTAATCTTGATTTATTTTTTTCGTAAAATATATTCAAAGATCACAATCTGTTTCATAAAGTATTAAACAAAAGGTCATTGAAACGGATTATGAAAATGTACTGCTATTATTGTGAAACACATTGATATGACTACAAATGACAATGTTTAATGAAATGTAATAAGAAGTTTTTATTAGTGTGAGGTAGGTAAAAACGCTGAAAAGAAATCTCAGTTTCTATGAAGCTTTGATATAGGTGCATAAAATGTTTCAGAAAATACTTTTTTATTAACCTTCGCCCTCGAATTACTTTGCATGCGTAATGTGCACGATGAAAAATTTTGCGATCTTCAGAGCCCATGTTAAATGATCTCAGTAACCTTCGCAACTGAGACATCACAATTCAAAGGATATTGAACGAGACTGAATACAATTTTGAGGTTTTACCGTTCAACAAGTTTATAATATATCAAAATCTCTTACGATGAAACAAAATATTTGATACTTCTCAGTATTTAAACATTTTAATAATTTAATATTCAGTAATGTTTTTTGTCCGGGCAAGAATGTTTTAAATTCTACTTAAAACAAACATTGAAATTTCTTATAGTGAAAGATAATAAGATTCTAAAATTAATGTCTAAGGTGTCATATAAGTTGAAGTAAGAATTTTAAGTATAAAATCAGGTCAGATAATCAGGTTTTAGATCAGGTATCAGTACAAGAATAGTATATAAAATATAATTAACTGAGTTCTAGAAAATAGGAGTTTTAGCCAGTAAAGAATGTAAATAAGCTAAAAGTTCAAAACAGAATTTCGGATATTACAATATTTTTTCACTTTTTAATGTAACAGTAAACTATTAACAAAATTTAATAGTTAATTTATTTTTCGTTATTAAAACATTGGTTGAATAACAACAGTAAATTAACAGAATAAATCATTTTTACTGTGGTTTTTTTTTCCATCATTCTGCGTTTCCTTTGATATATGATTCAAATCTTCAGGACACAAGGAAAAAGCCAAGAATACGTTTTATTCATTTCTTTTATGTTTAACCTTCTTTGTGAGATCTCTCTTTGTGATTGAAGGACTGATGTTTTTTCTCCTTCGACCATCTTTCCAGACAGTATTGTTTCCTTAAACCCTATCTCCTTCCCTCCTTGTTCCTTTAGATTTCCTCATCAACTAGCCATAAGATATCTTGGCAACAAGTTGATAGACGTTTCTTTCGCCGTGTTATCTCCTGCAAAACTTGTTATAGTCCTATTGTTTTCAAACGTATGGCTGACTCTTGATTCTTTTAACATTAATACCAAATTAACTAGTTACAAGTTTTGCTGTGAACTACCTCTTGTGTAATTCAGTGTCAAACATATATTAGGGTTAATATAAAAATCAATTTTATTCTTTCAAGGGTCCGAGGAGAGAAATCGGTAAATGTTTTGCATGCGAAAAGTGAAGAACTAACCTTAATTTATATCTGGGAAGATTTTCAATCCACAGACTGATTCTTGTTGCCTTAACACTTCCAATAATCGTTTCTCAGAGAGTCAGTTTAACTCTGATGTGGGAATTTATTTAATAAACGGAGAAACACTGACGATGCGAATAAAAAAACTGTGACAAGCGAATATTTATTTGAAAAGTCTGATACGGTGAAAACGTCACCAGGAATAAAAGAATTAATACCAAGAATGAGTACCAAAATCTTTTAAAGATTCAACAAACTGGAAGAAACGTTTCTCAGAAATAACTTGCATAAGATTATCACCGTAATAACGAGCGTAAGAGATGCTACTACAGAACAAGACACCATTAAAGTGAAAGATGCCAAAGTATAACAGAATCTGAAGTCTGCCATCTGAGATTAATATCCATGACCCAATGTAGATGATAAAGAACCCAAGATATCTCAACAGAGATGATCAATGGAAGTTAAATCAAATTCTGAAGACCGTATTTTGATCGATGGCAGCTACTACACTTACCTGAAGGAAGGAGAGAGATCGATGGTAATTCGGATTCGGAAGTCACCGACTGCTGTAAGGATTCCCATGATTTAACTCAATTCACTATATGAAGTTTTTGTGGAAATATTTAAATTTATGCATCTTTTACCATAACGAAAAAAAATCTATTAAATTAGAAAAGTTTCTTGTGTTCGAAGACAATCGGTGAGCTTGATTTTTATTCTTTTTTTTTGCTATGACGTCTGGTTGTGAAAATGTATTTATGTATGATTTATGTCAGCGTGTGCCCCTTTCTATGCATACATTATGAGTAAAAATATGAACATTGAATGCTACTAAAACACAAAGTGTAAGAGAAGTGAATTATTATAAATTAAAACAATTTTTGGTCAAAAAGAGTAGCTTATTCTTAGGTTATTAGTAGATACTTCAATGATAAACAGATGGGAATGAATAAAAACTTAATCAGGTTCGAATTTTATATTAATTAATCAAATTATCAGACACAGAAGAAGAATGCAAATTCTTATCCAACACGCTTAATTACGTTTCATATTAATTTTCATGCATTCATTAAAAATCTTGGATATCAGAGAAATACCAAAAGAATTGCAGTTAATGAATACCTCGTTAAATGGAACAATTCTCCCAGGATATTATGACGTTATAATTAGCAAATATGGTAATATTAAGAAGTTTCATTGAAATTTGTTCTTACACAGAATTTGATATACTGTAAGTTGGGGTAAAATTTTATATAAATGCAATATTATATTTGGGAATTTGTACCTAACAATTTTCACCCAAAAAGTAAAGTCCACATTCATTTGCTCTCGTTTAAAATTTTATTATGAATAGAAGTCAAATTATCACAATTATTTGTGACAGAAAATTGTCATTAGTAACATATGTATATAACTTGCATCATAATTTTAAAATTAAATGATTTTGCTGTGACGGAGTTTTGGAAGAAATCCACCTAAAAGTTATGAGTTTGGATCGACACATAATGTTTTCCTTTTTGACATTTTATCGGGCACTTTTTTGAGCTAACATCTGAACCCATGACTTCATTCTCCTGAAATAAATATATTTTACAAATATTCTATATTTTACAAAAATATCAACTGAAGATAATACACGATTCAAAATTTTTTTCTCTCAATTTTTTTGAAAAATAAACAGTATTTTGATGTAAAACATGTTCTGACATCCGAAAAGCTTATAATTTAGGCTTTCGTTTCTTATCACCGTTATTATCACTCTTATTGCTCAGAAGAAATTTTATAACACTTCAAGTTTATCTTTCAAATTAAAATAGAACATTCATTGAATCTATGAGTTATTTACAAGCAATATATGTACATATCTTGATAATTTGTATTTTGACCTCATTTTGTAAGAAATAAAATATGGTTTTATGTTTCTCAGTTTTTTTAATATATATATATATGCGTGCGCGCGTATTTTCAAGGGAATAGTATCATAAGCGCATTCAAATAAAAAGAGTAACTATAAAAATGTTTATTTTACCGATATGTGCACTAACATAAGAGGCTATTACAAGCTTACTGGAGAAAAGGAAATATTAGGAAAAGAGATTCAATATCTCTGCTAACGTTCATTATAAAAATTTTAAACAAATGTTTATAACGAACGTTAGCAGATATATTATTGTATTGTTTTCAAACACTAATTATCTTGAATGCCCATAAGTTATGTGCAGGTATTATGTTTACATACTGCAGTTTTCTGATTTAAAATAACAATTAAGTAATCAAGTTGTAATATTTTAATCTATGCAAACCTTGTGGAACGAAAATAAATTCCATTTTGAAAAGCCATTTATTACCTAACCAAGAAGACGGTTTTAACATTGAGAATTTAGTGAATGATTTTTAATGCTGCATTTTATATCATTCACTTGAAAATTGCTTTGACAAGAAATTTCGCGTCGATCAATACCTCTACAATTTTCGGAGTGAGAACAAATGCATCTACTAAACAATATTTCCTGTCCTAGACATCTATCCACTTGCAACTAGGTTTTCTTCCCAAAGTTAAAACCTCTTAAAGGAAAATGTTTCCTCTGGCATGAAAGAGATCTACAGAAATGTGACATCGGATTTTACAAATGTAATATAAATATATCTGTAGGAGTCGCTTTGCTTTCGTCATCTCATCATGCTGCTGTTTGAATTAAAGCAGGAATCTCATATTTATTTGGAAAAAGCATTCTTAGTGCATTGTGTCAATGCTTATTTTTATTCTGTTTGGCTAATTTGGTAGTATTTTCACTCTTGTTTAAGCATAATGTTTATTTTAAATTTATAAGAAAAGACTTAGAAATAGTTTTTGCAAATCATGTGTCAGGCATAAAATAGCCTTCATTTACATCATAGAAACCAATTAATCTAACCTAATCTTATCCATGCTTCAAGTTTATGGAATTCATTTCTGAAAATCCGAAAATCGGACATGAAAATTACTTGTCTTTCCCAATCTCCCTCACAGTTAATGAACGAGAAAATAAGAGATAATTATGTTTAGGATATATTCACTACTCATCGGTTAATCTTGAATTCTAAATCCTTTAATTATGTTTCAATCAGCCAATCGTATCTTGCAGTTAGGCTTCCGCCTAATTCGAAAGAAACAGCGTTAATTTTCCAAACCTCACTAGTAAGTCTTAATTTAGGAGTAATAGTTTAGTTTGAGAAGCTCAATATCAATGCCCTATTGAAAACTTCGAGCTATTGTTCAAATAATTAAATAAAGAATGAAATTTGTGGTTTATTCATGTTTGCTAGATTTGCGAATTCATCTAGGAAATGATATAAAACTTTAAATAATCATTTACCTGTTCAACCAATTACAAGCAAAGAATCATTTAATAAACGAAAATATATAAAATCTTTAAATTAGCGGTTTTAGATTCAACGAATTTTTTGTCACGTTGTTAAATGCCCAGTTCCCACAATGATTTATTTTTTACCATAGAAATTGACATGCGTGTGAGATTACAACTTTTGTATAATGAAATTATACTTAAATTGAATATTTAATCTAGCCTGTACCCGTACAATTACATCAATCTGCTAGCATGCAACTTTAACAAATTTATAGCGATCAACACATAAACAAGCTATGTTAAATTCAAATAAATATTATTTAGTCTCCTGGTGAGTTCAAATTAAAGTGCTAACATAAGTAAAACGATTTATAGAATACTACTATCAAATCTAGGCTGTATGATTCGAATTATTTATAACACGATTCTAATGCAAAATAAACACCTGGTCGGTTAAACTATCACTAATTTCCTAAAACAGTTACTCTGCAGCGGTTTGCTTAGTATTAATTGTTCCCAGACACGCAAAGAAATAAACTTCATTCAGATAAAGCGACGACGAAACAACTCCAATAGACATACGGTTAATTTTAACTTCCTATTTATTAAGCTATGTCGCTTGCCATTAAATTTCCCTAACTTTCTAGGCTGAACAAATATTATGACTAGAACTAAAAGGATAGAATAGTTTAGCTCAAATCTAAATGTTACTAAATCCTACGAATAATTGTCAGAAAGTCGCAAGAGAAAAGCAGGAAAATTGCTCACTTCATAGAATATTTTGAAGTGTAAAACAGTTAGAAGGAAAAACTCACGTCACCAGACTTTTAATAAACGTTTCAAAGTAACTGAAAGAAAAATTATATTATCTGAAAACGTCCCAAACAGGGCATCATAAAAATATAACGTCGTATATTGCACTAAAATGTGAAGCTTGATCTGATGCTCATAAACTGCAAATGTAACTACAGAGATGAATATTCAAATAAGTGAAACTTATGAATATGGAATCCCCAAAGGCCAAAAAGCTAATCTTAAGTAGACAATAGCTTTAACTTCAACTGATCCAGAAACAAAAGTAAGACCTTACTATCTTCCACTAAAAGTGAGAAAATGTCAAAATGTGTTTATAAAGAATCCTTATATAAATTTTCTACTGCATTTCATTTCTCCTTAAGTCGAAGAATAGTTTTATCTTAGAATGTCAAAGCGGAAGACACTGGCTGATCCTCCAGTTGAAATAAGAAATAGAATTCCATGCAGATATAAACGAGAAAGATTTCCAATTTGAAAGATTTATATCATGGCAGAGATACCAAAAAAAATCCACTACGGAAAGATAACACATTCTCCATGAAAAAGATTTTAATGGAAATGCCGTACGCATAAAAGAAGTTCAGTTATATGAGATATGCAATCAGACATTCATTCCAGAAAGTTCGTAAGAATTTCAACGATCAGTTTAGATGAAGCTGATTTACTAATACCGTAAAGTTACTATTACTGTATATGTAATTGTTATTTTGCACCAATAGTTCTTTAACGAGAATAACATTGAGATGTAAAATTGAAGTAACTGCGTTCTATTTGTGCATATATAAAAGAAATTCTAAGGATAACAAAAATAACTTTTTAAACTTGAAGGACGCAATTAACTGAGTTCATTATATCTGTTATCAAAAAACACATACCAATGCAAATATTACATTTTCATTGAACGGGAAAAGGCATCACATAATTCTGTGTTTATGATCGAGAATTTATATTTATTAATAATGAAAATATACATACAAGATTCAACAAAACGAGTAGGGAAAAGAGATCAGTTCAATGAGAGCCACAAATATGTATAAGTTCATTGAAGCACTGTATAAAAAATTTGTTTAGAATTAAAAATAATAGAGCTGCTTGACGATAGAGGTCTCAGTGAGTTGATCGGAATGAAACTCGAAATGTTGTTCAGTTAATTGACTTTGTTTAATGCTTCAGAACTGTCACTTTTCCCTTGACAATTTCTGTTTGGAGCTTTGAATAAAAAGATTAACTTCAGTTTTTACTGTTTTTTAGTATGTCGACTTTTGCTTTTTCTGTTCAAAAATGTATATTATAAATTTGCAAGTTCATAAAAATAGAAATGGGTAAGGGATCATGGTTCTTACAATCCTTAAGTAATTCTCTCATATTTCATTTCCTATATAAGATGTAATAAATTTTGCATCACTACGTGCAGATTTTTCTACTAATTTTCTAATTTTTCTCTTAACAACGAATAGAAAATTCGACAACTTTCTCAATATGTATGCATATATGTATATATGATTGACAGAAGAATAACAAAACCAGTATAACACTATCTATTTGTGCAAGCCGAAATTACTTTCTTGCAAACCCAATATAAAAAGGTACAAAGTTATTTATGTGGAGTTAATTTTTAATTGAATATCTCAGAAACCATCTCTCCGCTACAGCTAGGCACAGCTGTCTTGAACAATTTATTTAACATACCTAATTTTACATTCTGTTACCTAGAATTTCCTAGAGACTAATTTAGAAACCATTAAGCCTATCTAACTGTTTAGTATAAAACAATTTCAGGTGTTAAAACTGGAATCAATATACGGAGATCGACTGCATATTTTTGGTCTGTTTTACCACCTTTTCTTATATTTGTTTATATTTGAATCACCCTAATAAATCTGCAGTTCAAAATTTACTTTTTGTTTTTGTTATATACAGAAGTTATTATTTATGAATTATTTAAGCGCTTGTCATTATTCTCGTATTCAAGAGAGTTTTCAATGATATTATTATTTTTTTTTGCTCTTTAAATTAATGCTCCCGATGTATAATCATAATAAGAAACCCAATTCCTTTCAATCGAAAATTTCAGAAATTAACTTCCTCATTGTGTCAACTAGCATTCAGAACCACACTTTGCTTCAGGCACCCGTGATATTTAAGGTGATTCGCAAACTAAATACTAAAAATAAGGATACCAAAGACAAACATAGTAATGCCGAGTCGTAGAAATTAAATGCTCGGAAGTGAGAATTATCTTTTGAAAGAAGGTCACGCTTTAATTTTCGACCCCACTTCGCACACAATCAACTTAATTGTCTCTAATTCCCCAAATCTCTTAAAATGGGCAGATGGCCGTATCTTAAGGTTGCATTCCGACAATATATATAACTCAGCGACATGAGAGGGATCGAATGAATATTGAAGAAACTAAGTTTTAGTCTTCCAAATGCTTTAGAAATAAGCTACGCATAGTCAGCACATTCTTGCGAACTTTTTCTTTCAGTGGCTAGTTAGGATAATAAAATACTGATGTAAATATTTAAATATTTTAAAAAACATTGTTGTTTGCATTACTGCATTCCTGTGATATTTTGTACTGTTTTATTTATGTGTCTATTTAATTTTTCCATTTAGGATAATAGTTTTAGGGTTTAATTTGTATATAACTGAATTTGAAGCCGCGTGTTTTGTACAAATGTATTTATTTGTTTAAAAGAATTATATATCTTTTAGTTCTAAATCCAACAACATTTAAATTGTTAAAATAACTCATATAGAAGGAGAGATATGGAGAAAAATATTTTTGATGGGCTTTGGCCTTTTTATTTCCAAGTTAGTGACATTCAGCAAATTTTCACCAACGTTTTTTATTTTGCTATACATCACTAATATTTACAATAAATTTTTAGTAGTTTCTTACCCATCTGGAATGATTATTTAAAGAGGCAGCCATGAATCTGTATACTATTATTTTTATATAAAGGAATAAAATGTCAATAGAAAATTTAAAAAGAGGCAAAATGCAGACTTAAATTGGTAGCGGTTTTTTTAAAGCTTTATGAATTTCGAAAAGACTGATATGGGCACTTGTTCTTTAGGAACCAAAAACATTTGTCGGTTAATTACACTAACTATGAAAATATAAATTATGTTTGTTTCCCTTACATAAAACTTTAGTTTCTATGATTAACTACACCCTTCCAGGTGTACACGAAGACACTCGAAAGCTCTTACCATTCAGACTCATCCCATACACCTATTTGAACACATATGGACTCTTACACGCTTTAAATTTAACTATCATTTTACTCAACAGTATGCACGGGCTCTAAAAATATAAACATAGATCTTTGTATAGATCTTTGCTTCGTTTCATAAAATTTCTTGTTCCTTATAAAATGCTTCCTATCAGTATTATTTATTAACAGAAGAATAAATAAGATTCGTACAGGTCGCCAAGCAACGTTTTTCCCTCACCTCATGAAGTGACCAATGAGTTAGTCACTTTCTAGGGCCGCATGCATTGGCCACTTAATTAAGAATTAAGAAATCTCTTTTTGAATTTTGGTCTATAAAAATTTCAATTATTTTATTTTCCTTATAAAAACATACATGTCTTTCTCGCTCTTATGCTTAAATTTATAGGAAATTTTATTCTATACCTCCATTATCATGACCGACAAAAACAGAACTCGAAATCATGAGTTGGCTTAGAAGAAAAAAAATGGTCAATTTTTATCGATTAAAGGGATGCTACGCAAATTGATCAATATTTCCACTTCATCTTTAATAAATCAGTTTTTCTTTTAAAGTTAAACAATATACAGTACGGAAAAATCTTATATTGTGAACAGAAACTTGCGATAATCTTCTCTCGTCCCGAAAGCAATATTAATATTCGTAAGTAGCTTATTTTACTACTTGCTCGAAGCTTTTGAATTTAAAACAAGAGTTAAGAGAAATACAGCTTTACTATTGCATGGATGAAATATTCAGCTTCACCTGTAAATCTATTAAATACATTTAGATATTTTTTCGACAGCAGAGATTTTTAGTATAAATTTCGCTAAGCCTGGACATGAACCTAAATATTTTCCTTAAGAAAAAGAATTCGAGAGTAATTTTAGTCACAAACTAAAATTCTGCATATTTATGTATAATAAAACAGATAATTAAATGATTTATCGAGGACAAAGAACAAATTATAAAATATTTTTCGACGAGTTTTGCCAATACAATGCAAATTAACAGTGAAAGAAAAGAGCTGCAACAGAAATATACGATACATGCATTAAAGAATTTTTTTGTAAAAAAAATTCTCTTTCCTTAATGAATAATTACAGCATATGAAAATTTTAAGACCATTTATATTGCACGCAGGAAGGTGCATAAAGGAATCCCACGATAGTATGCCAAAAATAAGACTGAGTAAAATAAGGTCGTGTTGTTTAAGTAAGGTACTTATTATTATAGAAATCATAATGCAAAGCACATGCTGTATTATTTAGCTAAAAGGTCAATATTCTGCTAAAACCAAAACTTAACGTTCTATTTAGTTAATACATAGCGTAAACAGCGAAGGTTCTATCACTGATTTCATTACAGTCGAAACTATAAAATGTCATTAAAATGTGTACTGCACTTGAATTCTTACCTTTGTTGCATGGATAAGAATAGAATGCGCCATAATAAATTGGGAAATACATCATCTGATCCTAATAGTTCTGCCTAAAGTTGCGTTACGTATCGACAATATTGCAAATGCATAAAGACGCTTTTACTGCTAAAAGAGTTTAAGAATTACAATTCACTGCACTTCAAATATATATATATATATATTATAAACTGGAAGTATATGATTATGACGAGCTATATATATGTAATAGATTCTGTAGTAGAACGCAGGCGTTTGAATCCGTAATGAACAGCGAGAATTTTGATGGCTTAAAGATGTTGAAACTCTAATCCACAATGAATAAGAAATTTGGCAGTCGAGACAGATCTAATTCAACTTTGATTTCAGCAAACATGTTGCTGCCACAAACAAGTTGGCACATTATTTATGTCTATTCCAAAAGTTTACATTTTTGATAAATTTGTAGTAGGAAAGAAGGAGCGGATAGACTGCAGTCCAGCTAGGCCAAAGTGTAGAAAACTAGTGCGTTATGTTCAGGGTAAAATTTTAATTCAGACTGAGTCAGTTTTGGATTGCATTTTTATTGGATAATTAATTAAAAATTAATAATTAAAAAAAATTAAAAAATACTATTGGCTAAAATTACTCGGTAAAATTACTATTGTCTGTTTGAATTCTAGTTCCATTTACATTATCAGAATTACGTAAGAATCATATGACATGGATTAATCTCGAAATAACGCAGTGCAGAGAGATTACTATTTTAGAATAGAGAAGGAAATTTAATTTAAGCTGCTAATTTAATCTTTTGCATACACACATATATATCCGAAACATGTGACCAGGTTTCTTTCTCGCTATAGTTTGAGTACGTAGAAATAAAAGCGAAATTTTTATTTTTCACGTTATCGAAAAACAATTTCCTTTCTAGATTTACTTTACTCGAATACAGATTATATAGTTTTTATTGCAATATAGTTCATTATAAAATATTTCCATTTCCTAATTTTCGTTTCCTTCCCCGCCCCTACAAAATTAAGCAATGATTATATTAAGCAATTAAGCAAATTAAGCAATGAAATTAAGCAGTTCCCTAAATGCACAACCCATTTTCGTTTCAACTAAAAATAAAGCAATTACATCGATTTCTATACGTAAGTTAAGAACTATGCAAATAATTTGTTTTTGCTTTTATTGTTTTAAAACTAATGGACAAAGTTATTAAATGCTTCTAATGGATATTTATTGTTTCCAGTAACAATACTTCATGTCTTATCAAAATAAAAAAAATTAATATTTAATGAAAATATTTTTTGCGAGATTCATAAGCAAATGCTCGAGTGCACAGCTACACCAAAATTAAGTCTTTTATTTTTTATTTTCTATAAAAAATTAAGTCTTTTATTTTTTAATTAAATAATTATACAATTCTCCACGTGGCGTTAATTTACGGTGAAACTTTGAAAACCTTTTTCTACCCTTTAAAAGTTGTTTTTGAACAGTTCATTATTAAACATAAGATTTTATGTTCTAGACCTTTACTATTTAGAAAACTTATTCTTTAACTAGATTACTTATAATAACAGCTTAGTTGAAAATTGTTTCAAGTGATAAACTGAACATCAAGACCAGACTGAAATTTCATTTTAATCTTATGATATTTTGTATAATATTTCAATGTTTCTAAACATATATTTTTTAACTTCCGGCAATTTTTCTCTCTCTCTTTTATTTATGTATTTATTTTTACACGCGGCTTATTTCAGTTCAAGTAAAGCCAGAATAAAACACCTTTTTTAAATATAAAATAATGACGTAATAAAATTAAAAGTACAATATATGCTATTAAATTTCTACTGTTTTTCAACAAATAAAAACAATCACCCAATTTCATTTGGCTACGTGGGAAGAATAAACGATCCAGGTACCAACTGTTGAAACCATCTAGAGTCCACGTAATTGTGTTTTATTGTACTCGTAAAGAGTGAAGTTGATAATAACAGCAACAAAAACTACCTTAAATTTCGCGTAATTCATCGAAATTTTTAACCCATGTTAAGACCTATAATTACAGTTGGGAATCCTTTTATATGGTATACTTGCATAGAAGTGAACATTTGCGTGTTGATAAACATAAATAGTCGGGCCCCCTCCCACGTAAAAAAAGAATGTCTAGCACGAGCAGTGTCTCTTCCTACAGTTAGTGTTAATATACCTATATAGATCTTCTAGAGATTGCTACTGCATTAATCACTACAGTGACATTAATGATGTCATAACTTCATTATCATTGTTTATTATCTTAGATTAGAAGATGATAATGATGAATTTCCAAGCTAAAAAGGTAGAATGACACGAATAATGCTTTCAAAAGAAAGAATAACACGGAAGGCACAGCAAAATTTACATTTTTATGTATACCAGTTTATTCTCGGCATATTTACCAGAAAATTTTACATATATTTTGTTTTACAAAAGGTTAAAATATGATCACACATCATACTCTATTCTTACTTTGGAAAGGATGTTTGAAAATTAATTTTTCAGAAAAACTCTAATCCTTCTATATGTAAAATAGAATTTTTTCAATTGACGTCCGCTCGAATCAGATACCGGCAGATTAGCTAGAGCAAGGAAGCATTATTAGTTTTTTCTGTTAGATTTGTAACGAATTAATATTTAACCTACATGGGAATTTCAGGATTTCCTTCATATGCCACGCAAACGAAGTGTCCTTTACCCTTAGAAATTCTTCCACTAGTGTATCCCTTCTCAAAGGTAGATAGATTGTCGTCAGGTGCTTTGCTGCAATTAACGAAACTAAACCACTTTAAATTACTTTGTTCTTAACGTAAAGTTAAATACAAAATTAATTTCTCTTTAATATAAAATAAATTTGAAATGTGTTTAAAATAAATATGCCAATTGTTTTTATGAAAAATCTACTTAATATGGAAAAACTCTCGGAAGGTACCTGCCGCAGAAAGAGCACTTTCGTGGAAAATTTTCCAGAGGATATTGGCTCATAGAATAAATTACGAAAGCCTCATTTACCCAGCTCACTTAAGTCCTGAAGATTCGAGAAAAGACGATCTGCCGTAAGAAACTACAATACTCCAAAACTTTTCAGCTTTTTGAAATGATTATACCAATCCATTTGTACTGTAAAGGGCCGTTCAGACTGGTGTTTATCTGAGCTGACGGAGGCAACCGACTGAGCCGAACCATCTCCAAAACCGGTTTTTCCCTCTGGCACAACAAGTTGAAAATTCTGGAACTGTACGCATAAAATCCCTATCACATACGGTTTTTGCAACTGGAACATAACGTAGAAAGCAACAGAATTTCTGCTGTTTCTTCATAGCTGCCTTTTTTTAGGTTCTTTCTCGTATAATATGGGTGTTTTATGGCCCATAAATATGGTTTTTTCTTCACTTCTTCTATGAAATCGGCTTCTATTTCCACCGTCCAAGATTTTACTACGACAGACATCACCATATTGAAAATTACCCGTGATCCTTCAGAAGCAGTACTTTCATCTGATTGGTTGATCTCTACGTGGAAAACGCTCCAGACGAAACATTTTCGGGAAAGTTTCAAAATGTTTCGCATAGTCGGCACATGTTTCGCCAAGGTAGACGAAACATTTTTCGGAAACCTCACGTTTAAACCATTGCTACTAGAATCTCGTTTCTTCGAAATGTGCCGCCTAGCCGCGAGTGTCGCTAGAAGTGATAGGGCCTTAACAGAGCTAGTCGACACATGGAACAGACTATGTTAGCTCAGATAAACCCCAGTCTGAATGACCCTTAATGGATAGCAGTGACCTTAAAGGCCATTCACACTAAGCTAACAAAGACAACTGACGTAGCCGACCCATCTCCATCATCAATTTTTCCTCATAGCATAGCAAGTTGAAAAATCTGAACTGCAGGCATCGAGCAGCTAATCGACACATGGAACTGACTCCATCAGCTCAGATAAGCCTCAATGTCATTAGGCATCACCGCACTCTATCGCAATGAACTTTTTCGGGAATAAGCAAAACGGCAGGGTAAGATGAAAAGTTTGTGTGGACTTCTGCAACTACAGTAATAGATAAAAGCAACTGAAAATTCAGATGCTTGTATTCGTAGATGACTAACTTTAAGCCGACCTAAGATTATAAGACGATTAATTGAAAGCCATACTTAAGATAACAAGTTCAGCATCAGGGAACTTATTGATATTGGAGAGAAAAATAAAGTTCATTCACTATGTTTGTTTTTATAATAATTATCATTTTTATTTTTATTTTTATTCAAAGTTTAATGTATATTGTAATTATTTTCTCAATGAAATTTATCTTAATATTCACCAAAAAAGACTGTTCTGAATGAAAATACCACTGACCCGAAACATCTTATTATACACATTTTGGTTGGATTAATAATTTTAACGGGAAATAATTTAATAAGAAAAGGTCACGATAATTTAACAAGAAATATAAAACTCCTCCTCGATCGGCACTACCAGTTAGAAAGCTCATTCAGGATATAACACTGTTTACCGTTTATCTTTCTTAAAATAATTTTAAAAGTCTTCTAAAAATTTAGACTTTTTATTTACATATCTTATTAGAAGTTAAGAATTTTGAACTCTTTGTATGTTTGAAAGTATATTCTTTTATGTACGGTCATATCGCGAATTTCCATCAGCAGAGAAAAATCATTTTAGATTAAAGTTTCCTAACACTCCAATTATTTCACTTCAACTGGTAAACATTCAAAGGTTTCTGCATTAGATGATATCGTACGGGTCATTATCACCTTACTCAATTTACGAGCATCTTGAACAATCTATGTGATCACATTATCATTAAAATTCGATATCCAAGATCATCTGCATCGACTCTTATATACGCATGCATTAATTCTCTTTTCACCGTAACTCCCATTTCTTCCCTTATAATATACTTCGATTTTTTTAACATATTTTCATATTATTTAATTTCGTGTCTAAATTATATTTCGCATATAATAATCGCTCTGATACGAGTTTCAAAAATGCAATATTCATATAACCGCACAATGCAGGTAATTGGAGTTAGGATATTTGGATTTCTGCTACACTAAAATTTTTTCTAAATGAATATCAAAGAACACGTGCAATACTTTCTCCCTATAAAATGAATAGTTACTTGAAACACTTTTTGTGAATATATATCTATATATTCTTTGTGAGAGCGTGCATGACAAAGACGATATCTTATCTGCAACTACCGCTTAACGGACAGGAACTGGTCCCCCTCATTCACGTATGGGTAAAACATCTAATTCCTCCCCTAATGGCGGCCATAAATATGCAGCCTTTCAATGCTTTACTATTAAAGTCGAAGATAAGAAATGCCAGATTACTCCCATTCGAAGTCGAGGTAATATTTATAAATGATAATCCGTTCGCAATGATCTTATAAATTCCGAGAAGAAGAGAGGTTTCGGTTCGAAATGCCACTCTAATGACCGTTATTTTCAGTCGTATTCTTCATTAAGATGGCGAGGGTGAATCGCTTTTATTAAAAGATTAACGACTGCAATGGGATCGGTTATGGTCATGGAGGAGGAACGAAAACTTTAATAGAAGTACCTTGTAGTTTCGGAAACAACTGAAGAGCGCTCTTATTATAAAATATAGCAATTTAATTTGACAGATGATCCTTAGTTTACCTACAATTAGGCATGTTGTTTAACTTAAGGGCAGAGAACGTTGAATCAGTAAACTGAAGTTCAATTGGCTCCCTGAGAGAAAAGACTCTATTGTCCCTTTGTCTTTAAGGGATTTTAATAATTATCAGAGTGTAGGCCTTAATTACTCTTTAGAATTAATTAGGAAAACAATGAGGATATTTCTTGAAGAAATTATCTGTTTATAATTCTTTAATTTATAAATATACATAGAAAACAGCACGTCATCTCCTGTGGAGAAGGAGTGATTTGGTTCATTAATATAGGCAAAGAAGTTTTCCATTTGATTCCATTCGATATACAGAAGTAGAAGGAAAATGTAGAAAAAGCAGTTAAAAAAACTCCAGTTACTGCTTTATCATTTATATCAGAAATTTTAAAAGTATAGTTCAGGCTTATTTGCGAAAGAAGTATGTAAGGGAAATTAAGATTAAATTATCTCAAACGTTAATAACATATTTATAAAAGAGAACACCTAATCTTGCTGCGATTAGTGCATCAGAATTCTGTCAGTGTACATAGTACATGATTTAAAACTACTAAAATATTTAAATTGCAACATTTGGTGTATCATTCAATCTCATTAATTATGAAATTTTAATTTAAGGTAGAAAATCTCTAATATCGAGTAACGTCTGCTTTTAAATCTACTGCAAAATAATTTTTCTGCGTACATTTACAAAGTATGAAAATTAAATAGAAACACTAATCATTCATCCTATACCGCATTAAAGAAGGATTGATTTATTTCACATAAAACGCAATGATGAATTTACAAGTGATAATTAGAATTTAAAATGCAAGACAATAACAGATGGAAAGGATGCATCCCAAGATCTGTAACTGGTAAAATTAATTTTTTTATAAAATTAAATCAATCATAGTGTTAAATATTATAAGTTATAAAACAGATAATTGTCGTAAAACTTAGTTTTGAAATCTGTAAGAACAATTACCACATTGTAGTTCTTCGCCATGCAGAGACATTCAATTCAATGATTAAGTAAATTTCAAAAGATATATCGAAGGTAGTCAGAAAATCCATGTGTATGAATGGTGCTGTTGGACGTACGTTTCGGTTTTAGAGAAATTCGAAATATTACTTCAGAAGAATACTTAATTTATATAAAAGGTCGCTCCAAAATTAGAAAAATATGCGTCTCGATAGAAGAAAAATCTAAGAGCTTTACTTCCTATGTTTTCACAATATAATACTTAGTCGAAAGAAAACAAATTCAACCTAAATATTTTAAGAATGTTGCAAACAAGCTAGGATTTCCAACGGTTATTAATAACCAACAAACATTCATAAAATAATAAATGAAGCTCGTTATCCCTGTAGAGTAAATAAATAAGGCTGAATAACATCTTCCAAGCGCTACTGGCGTCGTGAGTGATCTTTAGGGGTGGGACTCTATGACAGAGATTAATGTTCACTCTTATTATACAAATATTTTTAATAATATACGCAAGAGTAAAAAGAGTTGAATAACATATATGCATTTAAGCTCTGTGTGTAGGGCATGGCAGTATGTTTCGTTCTCGTTTTCTCACTAAACTTCATTCGAACACGAAAAGTCAGAAAATTTTCTTACTCGGATGTAGTACTTGCGATAGAAATGCAGAAGGAAATTGTATTGTCCAACTACCATCAATCGCTAAGAAGTCACCCAATTCCATAAATGGAAGACGAAGGCTGAAGAAAAGAAATCCAACCAACAATGGTGGACAGTCATTAACGTCCTTAATTTGTCAATGAAGTATTTGTCTACTGGAGCAGTCGAGAAGGACCGCAGCTGGTCCCATTGTCTGAGTATCTGATTAATAGGATTCCCTTACGAAACTGACGACGGGACTTCTTGGGATCGTTTTCTGCGGTCGGCTGTTACAGACCAATTCTGTTTTGCACCGGCAAATGAACAAGCATTGTGCTAAGTGAAGAGCAATAAAAAGACATAATTACACATGGAGGTATTCACAAATTGGCTGCGGATGATTTGAGCAAGTGCAGTTTTCTACTGGATGAATATCTACGCTGTGTACGTTCTTTGGAAAATGCGCTGTTTTTCTTCAAAAGAGAATAAATGCTTAGCTACAAAGAACATCTATCTTACATTCTCTAAAATATTAAACTCGATGGAATATCTGTTTGGTCACATGTCGGATGTAAAACAAAAAATATTGCTTCAATTTTACGAAGAACTGTTTAGTTATTTTCGTTTAAACTGGAATAAAGATAAACTAAGAGGAATTGTTCATTGCATGAAAACAGTTTGATGAATCGCATAGAAAGACATATTTTTTTTTCTGAACTTTTGGTACCCAATTCGTCCAATTCGCAAAAAATTATTGTATAAAAGCAATATTGCTCAAAAAGTGTCTGTAGTTTCAATTAAATAGTAAAAATCTAGTTTTCATCGCAGTTACAAAAGAAAAGCATGTATGCTGAACTCATTCAATGAAATTCGATCTAAAAATAAAATGTTGGCTTTCACCAGTGCATCACAAAGATTGTTAAAGGAAGCGAAATGACATCACTTTAATATAAATATTTCAACCCAAAGAATGATTTTCTTAAATGAGTTAGCCTACTAGAGATTTCTAAATTTAAATTGCGTATATAAATCCCATATTCTAAAGTGCATTTGTAAAGGATATAAATTCAGTAACGAAAATAAAAGCTGAAATAGAGAACTGAAGATTATAGCGTAGGCCGCAATATGCCTAGCATATTTAAAAATACTACTATAAATAATATTATTTTTTATTGAGGAGGTCTGTGTGAATCTGAAAAGAAACTGAATAGTTAATTGAAATCATTGATCGTACAACCAATATGGAAACATGCAGATAAAAGGATTAAACATTATATTCTGTCAATTAAATCTAACTACATAACTGATTCTTCGCAATGTGGCGATAGGAATCAAGACTACTAAGTGAAAATTTTCTCAGAGGAGGAAATAAACGAATATTCAGACAATATAGCAAAACAGGTATGAATATACGTGTTTAAACACTAACTTCAACAACCATTTTCATAATGTACTTAAGTCAAGAGATTCTCATTGATCGAATCGATAAAATCCTTAATGACTGATGATTTTGCAGGACTGAACCCTAAGAAACAAGCTGGCTGTATTAGCTATTTCTTAGTATTTCCCTCATATAATATGAATACGAATTTAAAAAATTCATCATATACATTTCTACCCGATTTAGTTACCTAATACATATGTACCTTTTATAAAATGAATGGTGTCGTGATTAGACGACGTTGACTGCTAGTCCTAGACGTGAGAGTTGGATTTACTTGTATGGTTTGGATATTTGTGCCCTAACATTTCCCCTTCTTGCTGGTGCGATATCGATCGTCGTATGGATAACGTTTTTTTGAAGGGTGGTTAAATTGCCAATGGTGGCTATAATTGCTGGTGAATGTCTGTACAGTAAATGGCATGGCCTTTGTATTAAAATATACATATACACAGTCAACCCGTATTTAAACAACTCTCTACGTACCCATAAAAATGACAATTTATCAAATACTAACATTGAATGCCATAAGTAAGATCGTTGTAAATTTTTAGAGACATTAAACGTGAACTGATTCTTATATCAAGGATCATACTAAAGCGAGTTTATATTTTCAATCATGGACGAACGATATTAATAAATTGTACTTTTCGACATTTTAACCGACTACAGCATTCTTTCAAGACTTGTGTCATTCACAGAATGAGATTATCTAATGCTTGAAACTAACAGGCGCATATTCCGGAACCGGAACCGTTTTATTTAGGTGTAGTTTTTAAATAGTATTCGCCTGTGCAATTACATTTGGAAGTTCCTTCTCAGTTTCTCAAAGAACAGCGGTATTGTTTATAATGAGACAAAAATCATTTTAATAGCTGTTCCAGAATTATACTTTAAAACGAAAATGCATTCCTTTTCCTTTTTTCATCCTCTAAATTAATCGAACTATTTCCCAGACCATTTGACAGCCTTCCTCTGTTGTCTACATTTTAACGGTTTTACTGTCAACGTTTCACGAAAAGTTTCAACATCCGATGTAGAAACAAATACAAATAAAAAAGAGGGCCACTTTCGGATACAAAAATAGAAGAAACAATAAACTAAGGCCAAACCTATCCCATTGTGACATAAACGAAGATTGAATTGGCCACAGTCTCAGTAGCCATTCGTCTTTCAATCCAAATTGTATTTTCCGAGGTCGTTGTTCAGGCAGGCATTCTAACTTCAAGGCTAAACTACATTTAATAACGAAATACAATTCTTCAAAAAAATAAAGAAATGCTGAATAAAATAAATAGCACTGACAGACTTAGATGTATCTTTAAATCCAATTTTCTGATCTTCGGCAGAAAGGAATGGATTTACAGGCTGGAGAGATTTTCGAGCTTGACAGGTATTGACATCACTTCTGTCAGAATTCAGTCTACAGTGACATGACGGGGAAGCAGCTCTGACTGTCAAACTTTATTGCTATGCAAAATTTTTTGAATAAAGCAGGAAATATTAAAAAACTACATCGAAGTCTGTAACGTAGCCAAGAGGCAGCAAAAATAGTATTCTGCATGTATATGTAATCCTCTCAAGCGATAAGTTTTACATAAGCCTTTGATATAATCCGCTTTTTGCATAGAAAGATTGAAAATGATTTTTTACTTCCTTCACTGATAGCATAAAATGCATTGCATTGATCAAAAAATTTACAAAAAAGGGATTTGTATAAAAGCATAGCCTTTCGGTGAAAATATATTTATTCAGGAAAATTGGTTATGAAAATTTGCAGATTGTATTTCACTGAAATGGATTCATGATATTTACTCTGCATTATGTTAACATAGAACTCGAAATTTTAATATTGCTGGAAGTATTGGTAGATTTTTTTGTTTATAAATTCATGGATTACTAAGAATTTCATTACATTATTATTAATAAATTTTTTAAATGAGAGCAATATTAGTTATCGTTAGAATGTATTTTATTTGCCTCAGATTCAAGACTGTATTTTCCACAGTAATGTCTTCTGAAAATCGTTAGTCTTCTTATCTACTCATTTTAAGATATACAAATGCATTCTTAAGATATAAAAAATAGAGGTAGCGAAAAAGTTAAATATTTATTTTACTGTCGCACTTTTTGCTACACGATGCAAAGTTTTAGTTCTCCTAAATATTGTTTCAATGTCTTTGCAATCTGAAACCGTAGATTCATTATTAGCATATGGATTCCTGAAGAAGGCTGTGCTTAAAATTAACGAAATGTGAAGAAAATGTGGAGAAACGGTGTCTATTGCTTCAGAGATCTTTGAACCTTAGGGAACAGTTAGAATTTTGCGGAGTAAGGTTAGGAAAGTAAAAAAAAATATCATGATGAATTATACGAAGATGAGCGATTAAAAGACTCAGAATCTTATGTTACAGTAACTTTTCCTAGTGATAGATATTTTATGCATTTAGCTTCGTCATCGTTTCCAAGGTATGAAGAAGGTTCTTGATGCTTACCAAGTAATTCAACAGAAATTTCTTATGAAAGAAATGAAAAAAAGATTAAGGACAAAGCAGTTTATTTAACAAATTAAAAGTTTCCAGAGAAAGTGTCATCAACATGTTCATTCCGTTACCTTTAGTTAAGACATCATTTAAAGAGAAGCGTGATAAAATTATTAGCGTCAAAGGATTAGAAGAAGTGTTGATAATAAATAACAGTTCATTTTCATCGAATTTTCCTGATGCAGCATGCATCGCGTATTTAACATTTATTATATGCTAAACGGTTTTACAGCATGCATCATATACTTAACGGTTACCGTAACTGTAGCTAAGCCTGAAACGATCCTTCTCAAAACTGAGCTTTAGAAAAAATTATTTGCGAAGCAGTAAGGGACAGGAATTTTTATTTAGATTTGCCTTCAGTTGAGAATAATAGAGAACAAAAATTTACTTTGATAAAATAATGAGTTTGTTTCCTAAGTTGGAAAACAGATAGTTTTGTTGACAAAGCAGATGTTTTGTTGAAAACAGATAGTTTTGTTGATAGTTTTGTTTTTCAAAGAAAGTGCATTGAATAATCTAACAGTAAAAATTTTACCTGAGTTTTATTGCACATATTTCATATTATGATTTCTATGACGACAATTAGTTTCGCATATCATACTCGTTTTCACTTAGCTGGAATAAACGCGAATCAAAGATAACAAATAATAGCACACAACAACGAGACGTTTATCAAAAAATCTTTCTTTCCACTAAAGCGAAGCTACTTTAATTATTTAGAGAATGATCAAACGTAACTATAAGAAAAGTGCTTAAGATTGGGTGAAAGAATATAGAGTTGATCCCCGTGATCATTTGCTCTGGGATCCCCAATTCTCTAGTTGCTGCCCTGCAAATTGCAAATAAAATTGATAAATCGCAATGATAAATTTGCAATATTGCAAATGATAAATTATTCACTTTGCAATAATTTCAAGACATCAAGGTCATATATGCATAGTTTTCTTTTAATTAATCCCACATTTGTTTTATAAAGCACCTCCAAAAATGCAGGACTGTCTTGTAGGTACACGAGATAAAAAAATTTTGATTCTAACCAAATCAAACAAAACTTTCAAACGCATCTAACATTTTTTATAATAATCGACTTTGGTTTGTTAACAACAATAAGATATCTACATACTGCCTCCAAAATATGGAGCACAATTGATCGCATCATATAACCAAGGGATTACGCTAAGGAAAGTGAGATAGTGCTGTTGAGAAGTAATGAAATAGTGCACAAGAAAATACCAGCCAGGTTATCACTATTGCCTAAACCTTCTGTTCTTGAGTGTGTATTGTTGTGACTTATCTCACTTTTCTGAGAGTAACATCAGAACAAGCCCAGAAATTCATCGTGGCAAGGAGAACTAGATTGAGCCTGTCGTTGTCTAGAGCTTTGAGCACCATACAGGTGACAGTACGACTTTGTTCAGTTCCGCCCCAATTTTAATAGAGAACACTCCGGAGGGACGGGTCTGAAGGTCTCCCACCTCTCTTCTCCAACCTCCAACCTCTCTAGAGGACTTTTGGCCCGCCATTTATTTAGAATGCTCCCATGCCGCAAAGACACTATACATTTACAACCATTCATGCTGGGATTCCAACCCGGACCCTTCGGTATCGCAGTAGGCTCCCCTAACTTTAACCTTCTAGGCATTTCTAGCATAGACATTCCAAAACCGCTGCATAAAATTCAAGTCTTTCCAGTCTCACGGCTTCAGGATCATCCTGATATGTAATCTGTTCCAACTACAAGAATAACTTGTTAGTGCTATAGAAAAAAATACTAATTCATAGTACAAGTTCAGTGCTAAATTACATAAACTTTTTAAAATTGACGTATCCGTTACTTAATTAGAACAGATTATTACATTTTTACATTAATTAAGTAACAGATACGTAAATGCGAGTAAAATTACTTTCAATATAACACTGATACAGAAATGAGGATTTTTCAAGAAAAACAAAATTAAGACATAATCCTTTTTTGTGAAAGTTCTCAGCAAACCTGAGAATTCACCCTTGGAAAACCAACTGGCAGAAATGTTTTATTGTAATGGATCTTTCAAAACTAGCAAAAAATACGAACGTTTTATGCAAAAGAAAGTTAGATTATACGCATAAGATAGCTAAACACTTTTGCTACTATTTTTCGACTCCATTTCTGAAATCAGTTTTGTCAAAGAAAACAAAATACAATAAAGTTAAAGCTTTTGCTAAATCTTCATGAGCAATTAGAATAGGAAATCCTTTCAGATCTTTTATATAGCATTACCATAAGCTCGAATTCTTGTTTCAGAAACTACCATCTTTCCTTCTATTCTTTACCACGAAATCAATACAGTTTCCGCAGAGAAACATCCTTCATTCATTTAGATTATTACTTAATGGAAAGAATCCCCCCATAAAGAATGGAATGACCAGTGCAAGAGAAAGTGCTTCAATTTTTTGTTTCAGTCGAAGCGTATAATCCATTGTTCTTAAATAGACTGCAGCAATAAAAAGAACGGCAGGCATATTTCAAGTTCATAATAGACCCAGATGCGTGATCGACAATAGAACAAAGAGATCCAGGATAGAATTTCTTCTGCTGTGCCTAGTATTGTTACACAGAATGCTATACTGCTTGCTAGTGTGTCAGTTCTTTTCTACTGTGATCAATAACGATTAAATCTTCCAGTGAAGTTGAAAAGAGGTAAGAAGAAACAAGAACAAGAAAAGAGATAAAAGTTTAGAGTGAGAATGGCGCGCGAGCTCAAACAAAGAAAAAACTACTATTATACGTTGGTTCTGTAATGCGGGTTATTTGGAGAATACGATAGGGGTAATCTACAATATTTGTCATATGTAGAATGTGATTAATGTAGAAAATAAAGATTAAAGTCTCGTAATTTAATTCCTAGCATCTTTTTAAAATTTATTACAAAGTAAGTTTAGACAAAGCTTTAAGAATAATTTACTAAGAAGTGCATTGCTATTTGATTATAATTAAATTAAGATTTAATATGGTTCTGAAAAATAATCCACATTGCTAAACTTATTTGAACATTTTCACACTATTCTTACACTTTTTGCTATGAAGACATTGACTGTCTTGCAATTATAAAGAACGAAAGAATGGGCAGTAAAAAGTTAACATACCATTTTTGTTTTAACACTATATATTCTTTACATTTTGATGAATCTTCTTTCTTTTTGAAGATTATCGTTAGATGTATGTAATTACTTCCCTGACATTTTTAAATTTTAGCCATGAAAAGAAAAAAATGCGAACAAAAAATTAAGAACAGCTTGCAGAATCAATTGCTTAAGCAAGAGTATAGAATTAATTGATTAAGTACGAATGCATAGAAAAAAAAGGTTGTTACTAAATATGTACACTCTTAGGCATAAAAAGCGACGCACCACGATGCACCGAGAAGATATAAAGCAAATTGGACACAAATTGGTATGCATACAGGTTTTGACGAAAAATGCAAAATTTTACAATTTGGCTACCAATGAATGAAAGGTTGTCGTTACAACGCATCTGATCTGCGCAACTGGCAGGATATTTAAAAGGAGAAATTTCGATTCCAAGTCATAAATCTTCACGAATTTCATTCCCTGTACTCTGGTAGACAGTAGCTATGCCTCGCATACAGGTGCGCGAACGATATGCGCAGATGTCCTCACAGAAAGGGGGCTGAGGTCACTGCGCCCCTTGCGCCGACTACCATTGACCTCTGTACAACGTCAAGCCCGTTTGCAGTGGTGTCGGGCTCATTCGCATTGGAATGTCACTGACTGGAGTAGAATAGTCTTCAGTGATGAGTCCCGCTTTGAACTTAGCCCCGATGACCAACGAAGGCGAGTCTGGAGACGCCACGGACAGCGGTGTGATATCAACCTGATTGTCTTCCGGCAGAGAGGCCGACAACCAGGAGTGATGGTCTGGGTTTCCATTTCATTTCATAGTAGGACCCCTTTGGTTGTCATCCGTCGCAACCTTACAGCACAGCGGTACGTCGACTAAGTTCTAAGGCCCGTTGTGTTGCCCTTCACGTCACGCCACCCTGGGCTTACATTTAAGCAAGATAATGCCCGCCCCCACATTGCACACGTTTCTACTGCTTGCTTTAGTGCTTGTCGAACATTACCTTGGCCAGTAAGATCGCCGGATCTCTCTCCTATTCAGCACGTTTCGAGCATTGTGGGCAGGGCCCTCCAACTAGCTCGGAATGTTGACGATCTAACGCGCCAGTTGGACAGAATTTGGCACGATATCCCTCAGGAGGACATCTGCAACCTTTATCAATCGATGCCAAGTAGAATAACTGCTTGCTTAGGGGTCCCAGGTGGACAAACGCGTTACTGACTTTTTCACTTTGTGAAGCTCTATCACTTCAATAAATCATCCAATTTTTCTCAAACTGTAATCATTTGTTTTTCTGTACATGTGCATAACTTCTACCGATTTTCGTCCCATTCAGATAACTTCTTCTCGGTGCGTCGTTTTTTTTTTTGTCTAAGAGTGCATTTCTCTCTTATTTTTTAGTTTTGTTCTGCACATTTACACTGGAATGATTGCCAACTTTAAGTAATAATTTCAACTGCTCATAAGAACAGAATAAAATGTAGATGTTTTGCTAAAACGATTAAACGGGTGAGACGTAGAAATGAAATAGTACGTTTTCATTAAAGTATGACGTATAGTCAGCCTTAGTCTAAAAAGGGTAAATTAATTGAACTAGTTAAGGAAATTAATAATTTTTATCCAGTAAGCAACAAATAACAAAAATAACTTCCACGCTGATTATAAGTTTCGGCAAAAACGACCGAATTAAAGATAAATTGTGGCTAGCAAAATTGAATTTATTCTTCTTCCTTAACGCAAAATACCATGTCCTTTTTACTTCTTTGAACGAAGTAAAGGAAGTATTACAAATGTGAAAATTTCTGGTATTATATATCAACGGAAATATCCATTTTACTGTTCCCCAATACATTCGAAATTTATTTTTTTTGCGTGATGTCTCTACGCACGAGCAGAATAAAGAACTCCTTTCTCCAAAATGGATTGTAAAATGGATTGTAAAATGGATGCAAAAGGGATTCAAACGGCATTTTTTCGTAAGTACATACGTATGTATCTTGTATAACTTGGAAAATACTATCCATAGAACGTTAAACTTTTGTATATGCGATTGCTATAATATGTAGATGTGCACCACCCTTTTTTATTGCAATCGACAATACCAAATGTGTACATATATAAATAGAGAGAGATAGATAGGTAGATAGATAAATAGACAGATATAGAATAGATATAGATAAATACCCACTCCTTACCTGGCTTAAAAGTCCTCATTCGACTTTTATTTTCATAACCACTGGTTATAGTCATATATTTCCAATTACAGAAATGTTTTAAATGACTAAAATATTGTCAATCTGGAATTAAAAAATAATATTTTCGACAAATAACGAAATCTAGCTTTTAACGAAGTCTCCCGGTTCTTATATATAGGGAACTTTTGCCTAATGGCCTAATGGTCATGACCAAGCATTTGATAAATATATTTAAGGAAGTTTTATACTCATTATGAAAAATAAAATTATAAGAATTTTGACTCCGGTATGACAAAATTGGCCGGTAAATTTAATTTCAAAATTTGCTATTTTTTATGTCATTTTCAACTTACCTCGAAGAATCGCTTGATTAAGTTAGAATAATTCCAGGAAATAAGTTGAAATGAAGTGTAGAAAATGTGTATAATTTAATAGGCCGTGCAAAAAAGTCATGTGGTGCTTATAAAAGATTTTTGTTAATTAAGTTCCCAAGAACTTGGAAATAGAAATAGGAATTAAGAAAAATGTTTTAATACAAGCACTGG